>JAZKJV010011717.1:0-181768 GCA_037367405.1 Ottelia alismoides | reverse complement strand
TGCGCCTTGAGGAAGGTGATGGAGAGTTGACCGAAATGAGCACTGGTTGCTCGCGCGCGATGCGCGCTTGGACTTGGAGAGAAAGGTCGATGGGGCTCGGCCTGCGCACATTGCCTGGACTTTTGTTCTCTTGTTCCCTTGCAGCCTGAAGATCTGGGCGTATGACTGAAGACGAGGCTGGTTGAACGTGGGGCAGATGCGCCTGTGCAGAAGGTTCCTTTGGAAGCCTGGAAGGCACGATGCGAGAGGAGCGCCTGGAACTAATGATCGCTGTGGAGCCCTAAGGATCTGGGGACGAGGCTGCACGGATCTATGGACTTGAAACAGAAACAATCTTGAATCCATGGAGAACTAGAGTTTCAAAAAGAAACCCTAGAATCGAAACTTGAAAAAAATCCAAGAACAATAAATAAATCGAAACTCGATTAAATGAAAGAACATAAAATGTTTCCTCGAGAATCGAACCCGCTCTGATACCATGTAGAACAGAAAATTAAAAATGATTCCTCAAGAATCTCCCCCCACTTGCAATAATACTCCCCTCCTCTCCCCTTTTAGTGGATCTCGGTTGGGCCCAACACATATTTTTTTTAAAATAAATGGACCCATTACCCCTAGGGTTCCCATCTCCTTGTAAATCCGCCGCCCCCTTTGGGCTTCTCCTGCCGCCACCGAACAGAGGGGGGGCATCGACATCGTGGGTCAAAGGCAGAGGACCGCCTGGAGGTCGAGTGGGGGTTAGGTCTCACGATCGAGCCCCCCGGAGCGCGCGCCGTCGTGGGGAGAGGAGCACTTCGCGCGGATGTGGACAGGATTCGAAGGAGAGCGGGATTCGCATGGGACCTGCTGGTCTTGGAGATGCCGCCTAGGAGGAGGGCTGGAGCGCGAGGGGCCTGGAGCTCGCCCGAAGCACGCAAGGAGCATGATGCTTCGCTGTGAGAGGTTGCGCCGCCGCCGTGATGCGGCCTGGAACTGAAGAGAAGAAGAGGGCCGACCAGGGGTATCCTGGGTGCTCTCCGACGAGGCGGGAAGAAGAGGGTCGACCACCGCCGCCTGTGGATCTTCTTTGCAGGAGGACTGCGCGAATCTGGAGCCACCGCCTCCGCCTGGAGGCTCGAAGGCGATGGAAGCCGTCATGCCTGTAGAGGGTCTGTTCTGCGTGTCTGAGGGGTTCACGCCTTGCGCCTGGAGCATGCCTTGCGTCTGATTATTGATGCCGCCGCTTGTGATACGGCTAGGGCAGCTTGGAGACAAAATTTAGGGTTTTTCAAATCCTATGATTCTTCGGCAAACATGAACTTTCGTGGATCTGGAGATGCAGCCATGCCACATAGATGTGGCAGAACAAGCATAACTCCGTAGGTCTCGAACAATCGCAGAAAAAAATCTTCAAGAATGAATCTCCCGCAATAACTAAAAATTGATTATCCGACGAATCTTCAAAATAATCTTCAACAACAAAAATAGGGTTTCCATAGAAACCGCAGATCTGAATCTCGAATCTCGAACAAAAAATAAAATATCATAAACTTCTCGAGAATTGAACCCGCTCTGATACCATGTTAGAAAATCGGAAGCGGAAGCGGAAACGATAATCAGAGCATAGAAATAAAGATAAACATGAAGAACACAAAAGATTTTTACGTGGAACCCTACTCCGTGAGGAGCGGGATGAAACCACGGGAGAAGCCCTCAACGGGGCGTGTTTGTCTATTGACTTTCTCAATGAGTACAGGAGGTCTGGGGCTCCTTATATAGCCTCTCCAGAGCCTCCAAGTCCCACCACTGGACGATGTGGGACTAAACACTGGATGGGGTAAATGGATCTTCTTCTTGATCCATTTACCCTGTTACAACTCAATGGGCGCACACACGAATACTCCAACAAAAATCATATAGAGGTTCTTTTTTTAGCTCTATAAACCTCCATTATTCTCCTCCACAAGTGGATAGCTTCAATAGTTGAACGACATGGCATGAATTCGAATTGATTTTCAATTACTTTGGAAACTTGCCACAACCTTCTTTCGATCACACCTTCTCAAATTTTCTATGACTCATCAGTTTAATACCTCTATAATTCAAACATTTTGAATATCTCATTTATTCTTATAAAGAGGCGCCACAATGCATATCCTCCATTCTTCAATCTTTTTCTTGCTTCGTCAAATAACATTGAATAAATTTGTAAGCCAAACCAAACCTCGTTCACCTAGAACTTTCCAAACTTCTATAGGAATGTCATATGGTCATACCTCTTTCCCAAGTTTCATAACCTTTAAAGCCTCCTCTACTTCCTTTGTATCTATATATATCTTGCACGATTCAGGTAACATTCACTACCAGCAAGATCTTCCAAAGTAATCTCTTTATTCCCTTTCCTTATGAAAAGTTCCTTTGGTAGGAAACCGGAGGGAGGTTTCTTCCAATCGCATTCACTACCAACAAGATCTCCTCTAGTTCCTTTGGTAGTCCTTGATGAGGAGAGGCTTCCCAGATAAGTGGGTGGACTGGATGAAGAGATGTGTCACTACCTCGTCCTACTCGATCATGTGAATGGCAAACCAGAGGAGGTTTCTTCCAACCGCAACGGGGTGTGAGGCAGGGTTGCCCGCTTGCTCCTATGTTCGTCCTGGTGGTGGATGCTTTGGGAGTTCTTTTCAGACAGGCCATCGACGCGGACTGGTGTGAGGGATTTCGCATGGATGACATCTCCATCCCTCTGTTACAGTATGCAGACAATGCGGTCCTCCTTTTGGGTGGCACGGTAGCTCAGAACTCTAATGCGACGCAACTGGTGGAAATTTTTTGGCAGCTTTCAGGCTTAGAAGTTAACAGGAGTAAGTCGGCGATCATTATCTTTGGGATGGACGAGACTGAGCGTCTCAACATTGCGGCGATATGTGATTGCGCCTTGGGGGAGCTTCCCATCACTTACTTGGGACGTCCCCTGGCGGCAGGGAAAGTAAGGAATGCTGATTGGGAAGAAGTGGTGCAGCAGATAAAGCAGAGACTGGCGGGGTGGAAAGCAATCACTTTATCTAGACGGGGAAAATTGGTCCTCCTGAAGCACGTCCTCTCGGCTATTCCTATCTTCTTCTACTCTACTAGAATTATGCCGGTGGCGGTTGGAGTTAGGAAGAAAATTGAGTCCTTGATGAAGAGATTCTTCTGGTCCGATGGGAGGCAGCTTGGTCATGGGATGCATCTGGTTAAGTGGGATGAAATCACGAGGGGGCACAAGGAAGGCGGTCTGGGCATTAGGGATATTGAGTGTATGAACAGGGCACTCATCGCCAAATGGGTCATCCGCGTCTGGGGTCCCTCAACATCGTTGGCTGCTAGATTTTTTGAGGATGGTCTATGGTGTGGGTGGAGATCTTGTGACGTGAAGAATTCGCTTTGAGTCGCCGCTTTTGGCTAGTATTCGTGAGGTCTTACCCCTGCTATCACACAGGTTATGCCCCAAGGTAGGGGATGGGCACCTTTTCAGATTATGGCGGGACGACTGGAGTGGAGAGGGCACGCTAGAAGCTAGATTCCCGCGTTTGTTTTCCTTGGCGGAGATGAAGGATGCAACGATTTCAAAGGTGGTGGGACAGGGAACATGTTCACCGACATTTCTAGCGGATCTCTCCGATCAGTGATTGGACGATTTCATAAGGATGCAATCTGATCTCCCACCCCCTGGGGAGTTTTCGGGGGACAGGGATCATTTTCAGTGGATGGACAACAAATTCTCGGTGAAGAAAGTATACAAGGAGCTGAGATCGAGGGAGGAGGAGCTTGACAGAGATCTGTGCCAGGACATGAACGTTATATGGGCAGCGAAGATCCCGAGTAGAGTAAAGGTTTTCCTGTGGTGCTTGAGAAGGAAACGCTTATGCGATAAAGCTCGGAGGGGAGATTGTTGGGCCTGACAAATATGTTGTGCAACAGATGCGGGGAGGCAGAAGAGGATTCGGACCATTTGTTTTTCAAATGCCCTACGTCGGCACGAGTATGGAGAGAGGCTGGACTAACATGGGTAGTGAGTGCGGGCACTTCGAAATTTTAGAGATCAATTAGATGGTCGGCGGCAACTCTAATGATGACTGCTCGAAACCATTTGTTGTGCTCTGGGCCATTCGGCCGGAAGAAATGAAGTGATCTTCAACAACCAGAGGTTTTATGCTGAGAATATTTTATCACACTGTAATGCACTTCTTAATTTCTGCATCTCACGGTAATGTACTCTATTTTTTTTTAAAGAAATATTTTCAGCGGTGACCCCCACAACGGGGGATCACCCTACTTACTCTCAAAAAAATGGAATAGTTTATGGAAATACTGCTTCCATCTAACCTCTATATCCTTTTAATTAACAAGCACATGTCCTTCCTCATCCTTGATGCATCTCACTTGAGAAAGATCTTTGGTCTTTCTTTCCCTTGCTTTAACCAATCTGAATATATCCTTCTGGCCTTCATTCGATTCAAGCTTTTTGTACAAAATTTCATAAGCTTTCGACTTGATTTCACTTACAGCCTTCTTTGCTTCCTTCTCTGCTATTTTGTAGTTTGCGACTGGTACAGGGGAATAAATTTTATGAAAATGCATAGTATTATCGTGTATTTAATCTGGAAAAAAAATCAAATTGGCTAGCATGGTGCTTAGAAGTGCACTTTTATTCCTTAATTTTAGGCTAACAATTATAGTAGGCATTCTCTAAAGACAGTTTCATATTTTTTTTACCATCTGTCAGCTCTGTTGGGGTCTCAACTGCTGCATTTGCACTTGCAATGCTCGAGGGAAACTCACAACCAGGAGTATGGTTTCCAGAGGAGGTACTGTTAACGCAAATCATGTAGTTTTAGTTTAGTTCAACAGGATTCTCCTTAAACCCTAAATATTTAATGCAGATAGAGGGGCTCCCAGTTGAGGCCAGGGAAAGGCTTCTGAGCCGAGCTTCTCAGGGGACTCTCAATTTTGTCATGAATAGGTAAATGATCTGAAGACATTTCTCTTTGTTGAATGAGAATAAGACCTATAATCTTATTTATTTATGTGTGCTTTCATTGAAGCAGACCCCCATGGATGGTTGAGACAGATCCAAAAGAAGTTGGATTAGGTATCTATGTCTGAACTGCTTATATGTGATATCGGGGTGGTTAATTGAACAATCAGAGGAATGTCCTAAAGTACATATAACCGCAGAGATCGGGAAACAAAGTGTGCGTTGCTTTCATTTTCGCTTCATGGCAATCTGAATTCTTGCCGTCAGATGCATTTCTACGATGAACTGATGTTTTTTATTGACTTGCAGTTGTAAGAGAAATAATAGCCAAACAAAAATCCGTGAAAGCAGCCGGTTGTATCTGCTTCATTTGGCTTCCAAAGATAGCTGAGCGCCTTCACACCCTTTTCATTGTTTTTTTTTGGTTGAAAAAAGTGCCCATTGTTCATTTTGCATGTATAGCATTCCAATCAACTCCACTGTGTAGCAAGAACAATATCATGCTTAGGGTACCAAATTATTCAATGAATGTGACGTTTGTCGGATTTTCTGCACATGTACTCATGTGAATATCATTTTCATACCTTCCCGGACAAGACATTATCTTCTTGTGGCCACAAAAATTGCAGCTCCAATTCTGTCTCAACATGTAGCTCTTCAAATCAACAGTATTGGTTCAACCAAGCCATCTTCCCAACCTTATGCCAGCTGCAATCAGTCAACAAAGAACTTGTCAAGATGGCATACTGGCATCTTCATCAAGCCTCTTCACAAGTGATTTGAGTCTCTTTCCATTGTCTAATGCCACTGATCGGAACCTCGGGAGCTGGAGCTGTTGATATTTATACTGCTGTGAATAAGACAACTGTTAATGTAGATGGGTAGATAATGGTTAATTTTGCTGGGGAGAGGAGGTAGGTGTTAGGATAAGTGTTGGAGCATAAGTTGTATGCGCACATTGTGTTGTAATAGGGTAAATGGATCCTGGAGGAGATCCATTTACCCCATCCAGTGTTTAGTCCCACATCGTCCAACGGTGGGACTTGGAGGCTCTGGAGAGGCTATATAAGGAGCCCCAGACCTCCTGTACTCATTGAGAAAGTTCAATAGAATATCCGCCCCTTTGAGGGCTTCTCCCGTGGTTTCATCCCGCTCCTCACGGAGTAGGGTTCCACGTAAAAAATCCCGTCTTCTTTATATTTCTTTATCTTTTTCCATGTTCGCTTCCGCATATTTATTTTATAACATGGTATCAGAGCGGGTCGGTTCTCGAGGATTTCATGTTCTTTAGTTTTTCGAGATTCGATTATTAAGTTGTTCTTGAAGAAGATTATTTCTGTTCAAGTTTTGTCCAAGTTCCCAGGGTTTCAATCGAAACCCTAATTTCTGATATGTTCAGCAGCATAAGGAATATTTTTTTCAAAAATTGAGCGGCACGCCTGTTCTTCGTTGAGTTCCACGGCTTCATTCCAAACCCTAGTTCTGTTTTCAAGGGGCGGCGCACCCCATTCTCCTCGGGCACGCAGTTCCCAGAACCTCCAACCACGCCATGGTTCCAGTCACTGCAAGAGCGAAGCCTCCATGGAGTGCCATCTTCACATCTTGAGCGCACATTCCAGCCCCAGGTGGCAGGGACGCAAATCTCCATCAGCGGCGCCTCGGGGTGTACGGGAAAGACAAGGCGCGACATCCAGGCGCCTTGTTCATTCGCCAGGGCCCAGGCAGGCCTTCCTTCCACCGATTCAGACGTGACCAGGCGGCGATCCAACCACGATGATGCCGCCCTACTCCTCGGCCGCATCAGCACTTCCTGACGGAGCGGTTCCAATGGCGATGCGAGATCGCCTAGAAATCCCTACAAAACCCTCTCCAAGAACACCCCAGGCGGTGCAGACCCTTCCCCCTCACGACGATCTCTTCGAAGGCCCTCGCGACGATCTCGTTGAGCCCATCTCGCGCACGCAGCGAACGGCGCGAGACCACCATCGCCGGCGGAAGCCTCCCACGCGGCGCGAGACCTGCATGCTCCAGCTTCCAGGAGGTACCATCTCGCGCGCCTATGTCCAGGCGGCGGTAGAAGGAGTAACCTCCATCTGGGGGGCGGCAGGACCACCCGACGAAGGGTTCCTGGAAACCCTAGTAGCGGGCGACCCTTTTAAAAAAAAGGAGGGGATTTGTTGTTGAGAAGCCCAAGGGCTTCGGCTATTGTAAATGATCCAAAAAAAACTGAGGGGCCCAACGAGAGTTATTTAAAAAAAAGGGGGGGTGTTAAAAGGTTGTGAGTATAAAAAAAAAAGTGGGAAAGAAAAGTGAGTTGGGCCCAAGTGGGGCCTAATGGTTTTAAAAAAATGAGAGAGAGAGAGAGAGGCTGATCTGTTTATTAAAAAAAAGGCGCGTACACCGGAAAAAAGCCGTACGTAAGTATTTAAAAAAAAATTTGCAAAGCCGTAAAAAAAAAGAGAGTTGAACGGCCTTAAAAAAAAAGAGGTATGACGGCTTACAAAAAAAATGAAAAGCCGCAAGTGATGTTTGTTTTCCCCATTATGTTGTCTTCTCCCAACTTGGTCAATTTGTCTGTTTTCCGACAAGTATGGGAGAAAGGGGGAGTATGGTGTAGAGTCACACAGGTCTTGTATTCCAGATGCAGATTCAGATTTCCAGACCGATCAGATTCCAGACTCTACGGTTCAGATCCAGGTTCAGACTCGACATCAGATGTTTCCGAGTCCAGTTTCAGACATGCACGAGTGTGCGGTCTTATTGTCAGATGAGCATATGTTGCCATCATTGTCAGAGGTCCCCATCATTCTTCTAGTTGTCAGGCCAGAGTTTTCATGTGAGCCATAGGGACTCCAGAGCAGAGGACCATTCCCTTGAGGGCAAGGGTTTTCATGTGGTATCATAGGTACACCAGAGCAGTGCACCATTCTCTGAGCCAGATGGGAGAGACCCAGTTCTCCGACGAGGAGACTTCAGGCGCAAGTTCAGACTCGATGGTCAGATTCCGAGTCGTCAGTTGACTCACACTCCAGCCCGTTCGTCCTCCTCACCTGCACGGTATGAGAAACAACGTCCTCGACTGCAGCAATGTGCGCGTTGGGTTGATATTGTTCGTAGTGTCTTGTAGCGTTGAGTTGAGATTCTGTCTGTTTGTCCAAGCTGAGCATTGCATGCTCCAGCTTGAGGGGGAGTGTTGGAGCATAAGTTGTATGCGCCCATTGTGTTGTAATAGGGTAAATGGATCCTGGAGGAGATCCATTTACCCCATCCAGTGTTTAGTCCCACATCGTCCAACGGTGGGACTTGGAGGCTCTGGAGAGGCTATATAAGGAGCCCCAGACCTCCTGTACTCATTGACAAAGTTCAATAGAATATCCGCCCCTTTGAGGGCTTCTCCGTGGTTTCATCCCGCTCCTCACGGAGTAGGATTCCACGTAAAAAATCCCGTCTTCTTTATATTTCTTTATCTTTTTCCATGTTCGCTTCCGCATATTTATTTTATAACAATAAGGAATGGTTTGGAGACGTTGCGAACCTGAGCCTTGATGTGTGTTTCCATGCCTTCTGCTCAGCTCCTGGCGTGCAAAAAAAATGAAGTTGGAGCTTTTTGAGCAAGATCATAAACCTGGTGGAGATGATTTCCAACATGGCGGACGGGGGTTGGATTCTTGTGAGATTGGCATCAAATGGCAATGAGCTCATTGAAGAGGATTAAGAAAGATGGAAGATCTTGGGATTGATTTTTTTTTGGAAATCCGATCCGAATATCAAGAACTATAGGAGGGGGATTGGGATTCATGATCATGCTAAACTTTTGTAGTTAGGACCCATCAACCTCAGTGCTGTCCTAGTATACCATTTCCTATGTTCTCTTGCTAGAATTTGCTATAATGTTGCTTTGTTATGGTTTTCTTTTGCTTCTCACAGCTCACAAATTCCCTATGCTATAGCAAAGTTGTTGCTACACAGCAGGAGTATGCAATCTCAAGACAATTTGGAGAAGCAGAGAGAATTCCTATGGAGCAGTGAAGTAGAGATGGGAAAGAAGAGACCAAGGGTGAAACTCGATTGGGAAGACCTCAATGGGAAAGTGTAGAATGAGTACGACCCAAAGCGAACAAAAGCAAAGGTGTTGCAGTCGAAGCAATGGCAGTCCATTACAGACAGACCTTTTTCGTAGGTAGTCAAGGCTGCTTGCGGCGTTGAAGCTGAAATCTCATCTGCAGTTTCAAAAATCCTTGCTCAGAGATTACACTACATGTTCCATATTTCTCATAAAATGAGGTTCAAGGTAGGTCCTTCCCCCTATATAAATACGCATTCCGCGAGGTTTTCATTTAAAAATGATCCATATTTGTGTTCATGGTATGTCGTGGATTCATGTGTGCATATCGTAGTCAAACAAATAGCATAAAGAATACTTAGAAGTGATATTAATTGACTCGTTTGAACTAGTTATCAAAGGAAATTGGAATAGGTCATGTTCATATACAATTTTTTATATGCTTAGGATAAAATCATAGTTCCAAATCTTTTTTAAGTAAAACTTTGAATAGATATGAGGTTCCAATATATAGATGCATCTTGAAGTACCACGACATTATCTTTAAGGTCAAGCATATATGCCCCCAACACCTTACGCATTCAAGTAGGTATTGTTCCCTCCTTGAAGCATATTAATCCCTTTATCATGGTAATGTGGTTAGTTGCATCACATGGGTATTTTTTATTTGCTTTGAAGTTTAATTTGGATGATCCTACTTGTTTCCTTTCACGTGTCATATCTATTTCTTCTTCGTCCCCTCTGACTTGAAAGATCATACTCACTTGTTAGTTGTGCAGTTGATGACATTATTTATCCTCAAAGATGTAGCAAGTGTATTTAAAGAAGGTGGCAGACTGCCTAAAACAGTCACGGCTTACATCCTCTTTGGAATTACACATTTTGCATCTACTAAGTTCTTGCTATCATGATAATTTTGTGCGTGCTTAAGACGGTACAAATTCTTTCATCCTACATGAATTGTACTTCGGTCATCTCATTTTTGGAGTGATATTTGACTTTTATCATGTTCCAGAGCTTGTGTGTGCATCGTATTATAGGTCTCAAAGATCATTATCAGATTTACTCCATGAGTTAACATTTAATATCTGGATTTTCAAAGAGCATTGGTTGAGGTTTAATGGATGACATCCATGTCATCGTGCATGCGATTAAAGTATATTTCCAAACTCCATAGGTATTGACACCATTAAATATTCAATTTTCCTTATCTCTATTGCAATAGGTCGAATCCCCGCCATCCAACGAACCCAAATACTTTAAATGGGCAAAAAAATGAAAATCTTTGAATGTTTGGTTAAAAAAAGAAGAGCAAGTCATAAACAAAGGCTCCATCTATGTCTCTACCTCAATTAAGGGACTTGTTTTTAAAATGTGACAAAGAGGAGTCTGATCATTTAACTTCAAAGCCTAATATTAATATAAAAAGAGTTGCAGAATCCTACGGAGGCCAATAAAAAATTAGATTTTTATCAGTTGTACCTCTTCGAGATATTGCAATATAAGTTATGCCCCTCTTTTTACGAATATCAGTTGTGCTTCTGCCTTCTTATCGTTCTATCACTTGTGCTCCTCAGGTTAGTTGTCATCCATCCCCAACGCAGACGGATGTTAACTTTGGGGACACAATAGGAAATAAATTTAAAAAAAAAAGATTGAAAAGTCAACTTCTTCCTCCCCTCTGCCCTGCTCCTCCCCCTCCATTGTCATTCCTCCCATCCGCCCCGCTCCTCCGCCACACTCCTCTCCCTTTGCCTGGCTCCTCCTCCCCCTCTTCCCAGCTCCACCCTCTCCGCACAGCTCCTCCTCCCAACCCTCTCCCTCCGCTCGATTCCTACTGCTCCAGCCCTGCTCCTACCCCTCTCCCTCCGTCCAGCTCCTCCCCCTCTGCCTGACTTCTCCCTCTTCGCCCAGCTCCTCCCTCTTTGCACAGCTCCTCCGCCCGGCTCCTCTCCCTCCGCCTGACTCCTCCCACTCTTGCCCAGCTCCTCCCCTTCACCCGATCTTCCCCTCCGCCCCTCTCCCTCCGCCCAACTCCTCCCACTCCGCCCAGATCCTCTGCTCTGCTCCTCTCGCTCCACTCATATCCTCCCCCTTTGCCATTGTTTCTAGCCCAGTCCACCTCCCCCCAACATGAGCTTCACCCTCTCCAACGGGTGTTGCCCCGCTCTTTGCCACTGTTGTTGTTGCTATCCCCATCATGAAGTCCACTGCCATCCTCTTAGAAGCTGTTGTTGACCAACATCTCTCTCCTACCGTTGCCCCCTTTCCACTGGAGAGCAAGAGAGGGCCCCTGATGCAGACAGAGGAGTCAGAGGAGGGTAGAAGGAGTTTTTGGACGGTTATGTCCCTCTTAACTTTACCATGATTTAAAAAAATCATGGTTAAGTTCAACTCATTAACGGTTAAAGTAACGGAGGGGCACAAGTGATAGAACGGCAAGAAGGTGGAGGCACAAGTGATATTCCTACAAAAAGGGAGGGGCATAATTGATATTGCAATATCTCAGAGGGGCATAACTGATAAAAATCCAAAAAAAATAAGACGAAAATCAATCTTCATTATATTTGGAACATGAGATTTCTAATTGAGAATCAACGTTGAAGCCTTTTTTGTAATATGTCCAAAAAAGAATAGGCTTCTAAACAAATGCAATGAGATTTGATAATGCAGATGATGTTCTGTCTACGAGGTCTCTACACCACGAATGGTGAGCGTAAATATCTTGACCAGAACTCATATACAACGGGTTCATAGCGACTTGTCTAACAAAACTGGTATCACTTTTTTGTCGGATATTATCGAATCTTGGCCTATCAAGTAGAAAGCAAATCAATATTTTCATCTTTAGATCAAAGATAATAAGTGAACGCCCCCGAGACGATAGGGATTATCTAGTTATTCATCTTTTGCAGTCATGTTCACGATAGAACCATACGGATGCACGTATTTCAGTATCTCTGCGTTAAAAACGTTTTAATGAGATCTCGAACAGAGGGGCAATTATATGCTGCCAGCTTTAATTCGAATTTCCAACCATCATGATAATAAACCTTAGGTCCGTACAATTCCGATCATCATGATGACCGGTTAGAAACTTTAATTCCAAATCTCTAATCCTCACATTATGAGACCAATTCTTCCCATTTGGGGAAGGACATGCAAGATAAAACGAAAAATGTGACAACTACATCTACATACAAGTTCAGGCAAACATGCAATGCCTGGCCACTACGTAAGTACTTCCCAGATCACAACATCGATCGTAATACGTTTGTGATTTGCCATGAATGGATCGAGTTCGCAATCATTAGATTTCATCTCAATTTTTTGTAGCATTGAAAAAAACAGGGAAATGGTATTTGATGGATATAAACAATATTAGCAAAGAACTAAACGATTTACAACTAAAGCATGACAGCCATTTGGTGCAACGTTAAAGGATCAGTTACAGGACAAAAATTGGCATAAATACAGAAAGAGACTCGGGGGATGGAGCATCATCTGCATCATCATCATCTGTCTCTGAACTGGATCCCAACATTTATCTGAGTGCAGTGATAACAGCTTCATGTTTATTATGTCCGCAGCAGATGCCTTCTCCATGCTTGCAGCTCTCCTTGATAAAAATGTGATACACTGCGATGATCACTGTAAACTGTACACTTTGTCGCTTATAGAAACAAGCCAACCTGCAAATGCTGCATGCCGACATACCATGGCCACCAATTATGCATGTGCAGCCATCATTCTACTTGGCATGGACACCCGGGTCGGTCGCAGACATTTAGGATAGAACCCATAGGCAAGAGCATGTGTAGCAATCACACCGGAGATGGGGCAACTGATGTTTTGCCTGCATCAAATCTCGCCTCGTAGCTGGCAGACCTGGAATCGTATGGAGCCTTGGTGTTATCGGTCATCTCTCCCGTGACTGGATCTGCAGCAATGGAAACAGCAGGTTCCAAATTCTCATTGATGCTCTTCTTCTTTTTTGCTCTCTTTGGTCTATTACTGAGTGTAGCTTCATCATCTAGACCAGTTTCCCCATTTTCATCCGCATCGGGCTGACTTCGCAAATTCGAAGCCGATTGTTTCTTTGAATTTGATTTCCTCTGGGGCAAAAAAATCAAACAAGTCAGCAAATGACAAAAGTTGACCAATTTATTTTTCTAACACCATTGTTACGCAGACCAATTTATTTTTTTTTGTGATAGTACGGATTCTCGATTGTGAATATGACTCGGGAACAGATATAGTAAACATTAGCCAAAATGCGGCATGTACCTTTTTGTTTGTTGATCATCCTGAAGGTCGACTTGGTCTTGTCCTGACCACCATCCAACTCCCCAACAGGGGATTCTTCTAAAGTTGCATTCCCTTCGGCATCTACACGTAATCTCTTACTAGCTTTCTTCTTTTGTCGCTCTCTTGCTTGCTGCAAGAAAAGCATAAATGTTAAACCACCCAGTTCATGTAAACACAAAAGATACCACTAGAAAAGGTGAAGAAAGAAATGTAAAAACAACACAGAAGATTGTTTGCGGTATTTCATGCATGTGGGGCACAAAAAAAGAATGCAAAACGATTTTTTTCTCAGGAATTGCCTTTTTCAACCCTATACTTTTTGATGGCGTGCGACACTAAAGAAAAATCATGCTGGGAACAAAATTCACGGTTTTGAGAATATTATACAACCTCCAGATAACAATCAACTTCAGTTGGAAGTTTGGAACCAATTGGTTAAATAATCCGGATGACTGAAAGTATTATAAAAATTCACCAAATTTCCCAACCAATGAGTTCCCTCCATTTCCAGAAGTGCCTGCAACACTCGCTACCTCTTGTACGAGACCAGCGAGGCACTACGGTATGAAATAAAATTAATTCTCTCATTTTTTCAGGGGTTACTGTGAAACATTCGCCGCTCCTGTATGAGCTAGCACCGTGTTATAGTGTCAAATGGTTTTAATTTAAATAGCCATATATAAATTTACTGAAAAGCTAGACCTGGGGATAAAAATACATAATGAATATAAGCTAAACAGCTATACATAGAAAAAAATGAGGCATGACAGGCAAATCCGAAGACATGAAAGACGATCAACTATACATATGTATACCAAAAAACAGAACCTCAAAAAACATGTGTTATAGGAAATACTAGTGTATTTCCATTTTATGCAATTTCTCCATCGATTATCTGTCCTCTAGGTCCTCTATACTCTTATAGCCATAGAATAAACAACTCACTCATTTGTTTTACACACAGGGTACCGGAGAGGTGGTCCTGGACCAGAGCCCCGGTACCCTTTTGACCTAGCCCCCACCTGTGGCATCCCTCCAACACCTCAAGCCCACCACGGCAGCGCGCCACCACACAGCTCAGACCAGCCACCCCCTCCGCATGGCTCCAGTTGATCAATGAAATTTCTATATTGGAAAGTAAGGAGAATTGTGAAGCCGGAGAAGCGGAGGGTAGTTGCGCAGTTAATTACAGATTGTATACCAGGTTTTCTGATGTTGCAGGAAACAAAGATTTCTTCGTGGACTGATCATCTCTCTGGAACTCGTTGAAAGGCCATTATCTATCAAACTTCCATGTGATTGACTCTATTGGCAATGCTGGTGGCGTCCTTATTGGTTGGAATGACAATTTGGTGGAGTCTGATACATAGGTTGGAGGGCTGGTATATTCTTTCGTGCTTATTAAGGAATAATATGGACAGCAATGAAATCCATTTATCAAAAGTCTATGGGCCGGTCAATGGTTGTTGCGGCCTAATATGTGGGAGGAAATACGCCAATATCGTGTGGCTGTTGCTGAAGATATTGACTAATTTGGGGTGACTTCAATGTCACTTTACTTAAAAAGGGTGTGACAGTCAGGATCAGGACTCCCAGGACTTTATTGATTTGGTGGGCAAGCTGGAGCTTGAGGTTTTCGACGCTAGATATGGGTGTTTCACATGGACGAATAGGGCTTCCAGATTCCGCATTGATCGGTTTCTTGTCTCCATCAAATGCCTTGATAGATTTCATTTTCAACAGATAAAGGTGTTGCCGCGTGCTCACTCCGACCATACTTTTTATACTTTGGATTTCTGGGGAAGAAACTTGTAGCCATTGTTCCGTGTTCAGATTTGAGAAATTATGGTCTCTTGAGGATGGTTTTTGCTGCCAAGTGCGTGGTTTCGCTACTAGGGAGGTTTCATCTGAACTTGATGGCATGGCACTTCGTGAAAGGCGTATGGAGTTCACGAAGAATGTGCTGTTGGCGAGAGTGGAAAGAAGAATAGTGCTTTGGCAGCATCGAAGCTTCTGGACAGGATTGAAGATACTCGCGATTTGATTATCGAGGTGTAAGAAGATAGACTCCACCAGTCTATTATCCTTGATGAGGACAGGAAAGCTGAGATGGATTGGAAACAAAAATCTAGGCAGAAGTGGCTACGGGAAGGTGACACCAATACGAAATTCTTCCATGCCACAGCAAGTGCTAAAATACGGCAAAATTTCATCCACTCGATTTAGATTGATGGAACCAGCATTACGGGACATAGGGAGATTGGTGCCGCAATTTTCTGACTACTTCCGATTTTTATCTAGGCGTAGCCCATTGAGCCCTTGGTTATGGAAAGGCAAAAATGCTACAAAGTTGGCTGCTGTTGAGGGTGCTACACTTATATTCCCGATCTTAACTCAAGAGTTATAATCGTGCTATATTTGAATGCAGATGGCGCTCAGAGAATGGATGGATTTCCCATCCTCTTCTATAGACTATTTTGGGAAGTTCTTGAGGATAATATTATGGTCGTCTTTGATGAATTTCAAAAGGGTATTAGTGGGATGGAGCTGATAAATAGACCCATTATCTTCCTTCTACCTAAGGGCATGTTGCCAAGCGTGGAAGACTACAGATCTATTGCCCTCTAATGGGATTTATTTGATTATGGTAAGGTACTTGCTACTCGCCTTCGATCGGTTCTCCATGGCATCATACACCCCCCTGCAGATCGCTTTTATTCCGGGGCGATCCTTATTGGACAGTATGGTTACGGCAAATGAAATTGTAGCAGATAGGAGACATCATCAAACAAGTGGTTTGATTTGGAAGATCAACTTTCCTAATGCCTATGACAATGTGGAAAGGCGGCTTCTTGGGTCTACTCTTCGAAAAAAGGGGTTTCCAGATATTTGGATCATGTGGATGAAGCAGTGGGTTACGACTAAGTCTCTCTATGCTGGTGAATGGTAAACTTGAGGGGGGTAATCATTCTCAACCATATCGGGGGTTACGTCAAGGAAGCCCCCTTGCACCACTCATCTTTGTGATTATAGCAGATACTTTGGCTACCTTGGCTGGGAGGGCAGTATCGTCGGGTCTCACCGCTTGATATAGACATGGTGACTTAACCATTCATTTATTGCAATATGCAGATGATACAGTTATTTTCATTGAGGGTGGCCATATGAGGGCCATAGTATGTCAGTAAGATGCTGGATCTACTTGGTAGTATCTCCGGTTTGAGGATTAATAGGAACAATCAGTGATGGTCCCATTTGAACTCTTATATGAGGAGGCGGCTAGATGCAGCACGGTCCTGAGTAGTCATGTATCCAGTCTTCCAATCCAATACTTAGGTCTCCCTCTCCTCTCACTTATATGTGACTTACGAGAACTCAGTGGCTTCCTTGAGATGGAAAATCGCTTGGCTGGTTGGAAGTCTTCCACTCTTTCGAAGGGATGCGAGTTTATGCTCGTAAACTCGATATTGTCGGCTATTCCTATTTTTTCTATCATCTAGGTTGATCCCGATGGCTTAAAGGAATCAGATGGAGAAGATTATACGAAGATTTTCATGGACGGACGTCAATCGGGAGGGTCAATAATGTGCACCTATTACTTGGGATGTGGCCAATGTGCCCAAAAATCATGGAGGCTTGGGAATTAAAATTTTAAAAGAGGTGAATAAGACAATGCTCTCTAAATGGGCGATGTGTATCTGGGGCCCTAAGGAGGATATCTTGATCAAGCTGCTTCGTGATATATATGGTGTGAATATGAACCTTGATATAGATCCAAATAGAATTCCATTTCCATCAGTTTTTTGGAAGAGCATTTGTGAAACTCTACGGGCTGTGAAACTCTTAAGGGATTTGAAATGTGACGCTCTATGTGAGAAATGATGATGGGGCTTGTTTTGAAGTGGCACTGCTTTTTGCTTCTGGAGGGATGATTGGATCGATGCAGGCTCGTTGAATTCTACATACTCAAGGTTATTTGCTCTGGACAGTAACCACGATAGCTCCTGTGGTGGAGTTTTGGGACAATGGTATTTGGTGTCCCTCATTTCAGTCAACTTTCTCTAAGCAACAGGTAGAAGAATTTTTGTAGCTAATGAGCGGCATTGGTGACATAAACAGACCAGCTTTAGGACAAGAAGATTGAAGATGGGCTGATGGTCGATTCTCTGTCAAGAAAGCATACTGCTTTCTTTAGTTGGAAGCTTCATAGAGCAATGTCTCTGATTTATCTATTCATAGGTTGATTTGGAGATCGTCTATCCCACTTTGGATGAAATTTTTCTTGTGGCAAATGAAAAGGGAAAGAATAACTACGCAAGCGTACAGAAGTCAATCAGAGGACCCATCTTTTTTTGTCTTTTTTTATAAACGGTGGGATGGACCTAGGGATGCAAACGGTCGGATACGGATACGGATATAGGTATTACCGTATCCTTATCTGTTTTTGAATACGAATACGGATGCGGATACGGATATTGGCGGATATTCAAACTATCTTACCATATCCTTTAAAAAACGGATACGGATGTAAAACGGATATTGATCGCATACGAGTAACATTAGAAATACTCTATAGAATCGACATAAATATACACGAATTGGATGGAAAACACATGATATAACTTTACTAAATGTGTTTGTATCATAAAAATTATACAAATATGATAAAAGAAGGTATATAATTATGTTATATAGTGTTAAAAATAAATATATGACTATATTTATATACGAAAACGGATATACGGATACGGATGTTACGAATATCAAAATGATATCCATATCCGTATCCATTTTAAAACGGATACGGACGTCAAAATCTGTATAAAACGGATACGGTGACGGATCGGATACGGATATATCCGTAACCGTTTGCATCCCTAGATGGACCTCCTTTAGAGGACCATCCAAAAATATATTAATGAAAAATAAGTAATTACAACCGCCAGGAAGTCAGGAGGGCCCCGGCATGCCCAAGTACATTTTCAGAATAGAATCTTGACCCCTTAAAGATCGCACTGTTTTTGCCCAGCCGTATACACCAAATTGTCACACACGCTTTTAATCTTACACTCTCTGAGCCTCCCCACCGCAAGAGTTCCAGAAGCTGTATTTACTACTCCAATCAAGGTCTGAGATTGCTGCACTCCGCCAAACATCAACCGATCCAAGGCACCCAAAAAATAGGTGGTTCACGTCCTCCGACGCTTCACCACATCTACCGCGCACAACTCCACAGCTCTAGGGAAAAGCCTCGCTCTCCGCACTGTCGTCAACACCCGCTCCCTCCGCAGGAGCCAGAGAAAAACCTTTAATCTGGAAGGATCTTCCAAGACCATATCATGCCACAATCACTCGAGACAGCTGAATCCAAATTGGAAGACTGGGCGGCCAAAGTTCTTTAGACCTTCTGAACCGAGAAGGACACATCTCGCCACTCCCCGCCCCCCCCCCCCCCCCCACCGTTGGGCATGCTCTGTTGACTAGCCTACCAAACAAACACAGAAAATCATCAATTCTCTGGTCTGATAGCTCTGATACGAAGGTAGGAGACCAGGAGCCCTTCCCCGATACCTCTGCCACGCTGACGTCCTTGTTCGACGCTAATGCAAATAACCTCGGATACATATTGTAGAAAGCTCCACCATCCGTCCAGTTGTCCCCATCAGAGGACTCGTCTTGTCTATGGTCCTGGTTGCTCTCTTGTTGAGGAGGCTTTTTTGAGTCAAAAAAAGGAAACTCGTTATTGTGTCCACCTAAATATATTTAAAAATGAAGCAAAGTTACATAAAGGCTTACAGTAGCCAAGACTCGATAAGAGTCCTATAATGAAAAATTACATTTTTTTTCGCAATAGGAACGCACAGAAGAAAAAAGTGCACCATTTCTAACTAACCAAATATCCCAAATCGCTACTACCGACCTTGAGATAGCTTTGAAGGCTATTTGAAGCTCCCGAATGAAGTTACTATTACGACCACGGCATTTGTCCTCGGAGGTGGCAGTCTTGAGATAGCTTTGAAGGCATTTTTTAGCGAGAATGAAATGCCCTTCCATACCCAGTGATCTCATCCTTCTGCAGGTTTATATATATGACTTAGGGATTCCATGAGGAGGAAATCATCTAGACGATGAAAGAAGGCATCTAGTTACTGTCAATCCAACAATCAGACACTAGTGCATCTTTACTCGCAGCGAAAGCAAACAGGCAAGGGGGATTTGGATGAAAAGGTTCCCTCCCCTATCCGGCCTTCCATCCAAAAAGCGAAAGAATTACCTCCCCTATCCTTATTTGAATTGCACAAAAAAATATTCTTTTTGCACCCCTATTTCCAATGAAAAGATATGCATGTCCCATCCAACCTCCCCTCATACCCAATGAAAAAAAATACGTGTCATATATATATATATATATGGGAAAAGGGAGCCTACACCCATGTGTAGGTAACTTACCTACACCCAACTCTTTTTCCCTCAAAATTTTTAATTTTTTTGAATTAATTCCTTGGGGAATTTAGATCACAATATATCACCATATCGTCATTCAAATTTCAACTTATTTCGAGACTTCTAACTTATCCATCATGACAGTCAAATTTTAACGGTCTGAGATTTGCTGAAATCGGCCCCTTCCGATGGAGATGTTAGGAATGTCTGTTTTACATGAAATTTGAAACACATATTTCATTTAATATTCTAAGTAAATCCCCTAAATATCCATTTCAAAAAAATCAAAAAAAAATAAGAAACCAGATGTGGGTGTAGGTAAGTTACCTACACATGGGTGTAGGCTCCCCAATCCCTATATATATATATATATATATATATATATATCCAAATACAAATGTTAAATATATCCTCTCTTTTCTTCTTGCCTCATACAAATCTTTGTTGTAGAGTTTCAAAAAAGATAAATTTCATTGGGACAAAGATAAATCTTGAGCAATCTCTTGTCTTGCATGGAATGAAGCAAAGATTGGGAGATTATAAAGAGGAGACTACACCATCTTCATGAGGAGGGAAGCACACAGGGAACAACACCAACAATACACACCATCTTCTTCATCCATGTCTCCATGCCTCAGAGAAGAACTACTCAGAAACTACCATCTTCACCAACACCATCCTCTTCTCCAATGAGAAGAACACATCTCCTCCAGGAATCCGTTGCAGCCACCTGCGACAGAACGCCATTCACGCCCAGCCATGCGTGCAGGCCCCGTGTGTCTCCGCATTCAGCTTTAGTGTTGGCCCCCGCGCCTAGCTCCCGTGCCGGTACCCGCGCACCACGCCCAGATCATGTGCCACCCCATCACATGCCTCTTGCATCGATGTACACGACCACTGTCCGCGTCGCCTCCCGCGCTGCTATGTGTGGCTACCATCCGTGCCGCCTCCCGCAGCCCGCATGCCTCTCACTCCGCTGTGTGAGGCCACCGTCCACGCCGCCTCCCGCAGCCCACGCGCCTCATGTGTCCTTGTGCAAGTTCACTGCCATGCGCCATCCTCCCGCATAGCTGTCGCACGCACAACCTCCCCCCTCCGATCGCGACGTCGCACAGCACTGCCTCCTCCCTCAGCCTGCGCACCACCCACGTGGCCCTCTCCGCTCCAGTACGTTGTCGCCGCCCATTAGCTTCCCCTTGGGTTTCTAGGGCTCAATCTCTAGAGAAGAATCCCCCCACCTCTCTTTTTGATTTGGTTATATGTGTTTTGTTTGTTTCAGTTAAGTTAGATCTAAATGGAGATGTGGGTCCAAAACAGGAATGAGGTCTTCACGGAGGAATGCGAAGCGAGAGGTAAAGAGGGTTGGACGTGAATCGAGAGGTGGGGCGGTTGGCGCAGGTCCTCCCCGACACAGACGCGGGGTCGGGGAGAGAATCAGGGGGTATGGCAAGGGTTGCGTACCTGAGATGCACATATGGGGCCATTGGGCGGCTATGTGTCAGGACCCTGCCCGTTATTTTGTGTGTGATCGAAAGGTCAGAGGAGCTTCCGTTGTGCATTGGGGAAATGAGGGGTGAAGGATGCAACGAGCTCGAAGAAGGGGAAGGTTGCGGTGAACTCGATGCCGGAGAAGGTAGCGGTGCGCGCGATGCTAGAGAAGCTCGGCTTCATGGTGGGGATTTGCAGAAGCAAGGGGATCAGACTAGCTAATGCAATGGGGCGGCGATAGGGAAGGGCTTCACTGGAGACGTACATCTTGGCGTCGGGGTGGTGTGCGTTTGGGGTCTTGATGCATCGGAGGAGAGATCGATGTTGGGTTACTTGCGTAGTGCGGCCGACCGGGTACATTGGCATTGGGCGTTGCTAAGAGATGGAATGACGGAGGTCGGATGGTCATTCATTCGAATTTGGAGTCATGGATTGCCCGTGGTTGGTTGGAAGAAGCTTGGAGGCAGTGCGTTCGGCAGCGAGGTCGGTGATGAAGATTTCGTGAGTGCTCTCATTCTGCAGTGGGGCCAACCCTCGGAGGTGCTAGCGGAAGGGTGGGAATTATGCCACCCCCTTCCATTGTATCTGAGTGCAAGGACGATCGGGGGTGTCCGTCGCATCTGTATCTCAAAGTCGGGGTAGAGTCGAGAACTCGGTCGTCCGGGGCCGATCAGTCTTCGGGGACGCAGGTGTTGAGAAAGTCTGAAGCTCTTTTCGTCCGGTTTGAATTTGATGATCCTTTTCTAGAAAAAAAAAGGCGGAAAGTGGTGGAGGTCCCGAGGCGCCGCTTAGGGGGACGCTCTCCTTCGCGGACATGGTATCAGGCTTCACAGTCGGGTCGAACTTTCGCCAGAGGGCTTCGGTGCTGGATCTGTGCTGGGCAGACCTGCAATCGGAGCGTGGGTGGGCTAGTGACCCGATCGGGGATACGACTCGAGCCCTTGCAGAGGGTCGGGTGAGGGGCTTGAGTTTGGGCCTTGTCTCTCTTGAGGCTTGCAGTTCGCCTCCGGTGGTTCTCCCAGTTGCGAATGAAGGGGCGGAACTATGAGGGGACCTCGTAGTTTCGAGAGATGCGTGGTGCCTCTTGGTAGGGGAGGCTGGTCGTGAAGGGAAGCTGTTGTCGAAGGATGGCTCCATTTTTAGCGCGGGAGGATCGCCACGCAGGGCTTCGAGGGGGCGAGATCGAGTGTCGCATGCGGGGTTTCAAGCGACGAAGGTCCAGTTCCCTGAGATATCTAAGGTGGTGGGGGATGGCTTCAGCGAGGCTCAATCGAGCTATGTGGTGCAAATCCAGCGTCGGGAATGTGATGGTGAGGTTTCCGTCTACTCGAGGAGATTGGGAGGGTGAGCTTGGCACAACAAACGTGGCAGGAACCACAGGAGGATCAGATGCTAGATCGAGGGCTTGCAGCGACGGGGCCGATTAGTATCGTTGTTGCAGCAGCAAGATGATGATGGTTGTGAAGCTACAAGTCATGTGGAGGTGGCTCCCATAGCAGGACAGGGTGTCGATGCTTTGCGGGAGAGGCTTGAGATCTTTCAGCAGCAAGATGTGGGCGCAGCGAGAGCCAGAGATGTTCAAGCGACGGAGAGGGGGGATGTGTCGATGGACTCGATGGTGCAGACTACCACCATCGTGGCGAGGGATTCGGAGGCCATCACTAGTGCGAATGGATTTGTCTTCAAGAAAGGGGCAGTGGGCAGGGGAGTGGGTTGCAGGCAGATATGGGCGGTGTTATTCCCGGAGGGGGCTAAGAGAACGGCAAAGGCGGAGGTGGTTGGAAATTTACAGAAGCATGGGCATGATGGGGAAAGGTGGTGCTGGGGTGCGAGGGAAGAGGGGTTGGTGGTTGAGGAGGCGTCGGAATGGGAGCCTGAAGCAGCATTGGTGGAATGCCTTGGTTTAGTTGCACCATCAGGGATTTCCAAGGTTATTAGATAAATATCATGTCGTAGAACGTTAGGGGACTGCGGAGGCCTGAAAAGAGGGTGGTGGTTCGTCAGTTGGTTTTGAATCACGGAGCGAACATTGTGTTACTGCAGGACGCCAAGAATCTCAGGGGGTAGCTGGGATTTGGAGGGAGATCGGGGCAGCAAGATAAAAGAATGCAGGGTGGCGGAGTCTGAGGGCGCTTCTGGGGGATTGATGACGGGATGGGACGAGGGCAAGTTTGATTTGGAGGAGGAGGTTATGCGTGGGTGTTTCTCTCTTACTACAGTGTTCTGAAGAAAGATAGATGGCAAAAGAATCATGGTCACGAACGTCTACAGCCCGCCTAATGGCGTTGGGATGTCGCGGCTTATGGAGGAACTGCAAGGGGCTAGGGTGGTGGATCCCGAGGTAGCGTGAATTGTTGGGGGAGATTTCAACGTCACTATGCTCCCTAGGATCGGCCTAAGGGATGTGGGGGGGAGGGATGTTGGCTCAGAGGAGTTGATGGAGGTGGTGATGGATCTTGGTCTTCAGATTTTTAATGCAGCGAGATGTTTGTACACTTGGCGCAACGTGAGATCACAGTTGAATCGATCGATTCCTGAGTTATGTGGTGGCTATAGAGGATTTCCCATTGGCGGAGGCTCACACATTGCATCGGGCGCACTCGGATCACACACCTTTGGTATGGTCTTCTGGGGAGGCGGTGTAGCCTAGCGGTCGTGGTTGTTGGAAGATGGTTTTCGGGAGTCAATGGTGGCCTTCTAGGAAAATTACGATGTTACTGGTTCCGCTACTATCAGGTTGGTTGCCAAGCTGGCGACGATGAGAGGTCACCTGATGAGGCTCAACAAGGTGATCTGTGAACAAAAGAGAAGCCGGCGTATGAAGGTGTAGGATGAGGTAAGCAGATTGGACAGATTGGAGGACGAGAGGGCTCTGACAGCTGAGGAGGTGTTGTTGAGGGGGTCCCATGGAGGAGATCATATTGGAAGACAAAAAGGAGGAGATTTTTTGGAGGCAGAGGTCCAGGCAGAGGTGGCTGAGGGAGGTGATGCGAACACGAAAATCATTCATGCTATGGCTAGTGCGAGAAAGTGCAGAAACTTGATTCATTCGGTGGATGTTGGGGGTGGTGGTGGAAAGGGACTGAGAAGTGGGTTCGGCGATGCGCTCTCACTTTCAGGCTTTCGCCAGGTGGAGGTCTAGGGCGAGCTAGGGTTAGCAGAGGAGAGGAGTCTCGCAAATTGCGGAAGGGGAGGCGGATGCCTTGGTGGCGGTGTTCTCAGAGGATGAGGCTAGGCGACCGCTACATCAGCTGAATGCGGATGGGTCACCCGGACAGGATGGTTTCCTGGTGGGGTTTTACATAGAGCAAGGTTTTAAAAACGTGAGGCAGATCGAGGCGGTTTTCCGTTATAGAGGCGATGCGTAAGCCTCGACGTGGTCGAGGCATAAGCCTCGATTTATAAAGAAAATGCATGTCAAAATTATTATTAAGCATAATTATATTATCATAAAACCATAAACTTCAAATATTGGCATAATATATGATCATAAATCCTAAATTTGAATATTTTAAATTTAATAAATGTATAAAATATATCATATTAACCATATATGCTAGTTTTAATTTGTGATTAAATAATAATAATAATATTGTAAATATGTGAATTCCAAATATTCTTACAAAAATATACAGTCCTTTAAACATATATTATACTCAATGTAGCGAGACAAGCAATTGGAACTCATTTGTTGATATAAAATTTGTTCATACTAATTAGAAACAATCATTGTACACTTGCAAGATTTCATTAATGCAATGATGATTGTAATATAAATGTATAATTATATATTTATGAAATAGTATGTTTCGCGAGTAACATATAATGATACTAAAATACAATATTGTGATCGTAACTTGTATCGTAACCAAGGTTTGAAAAACGAAAGGCGGAACGAGGCGTTTTCCCTGGCGGCGAAGCGAGGCATAGCCTCGAGGCGGTCGAGGCATAAGCCTCAGTTTGTATAGGAAAATACTTACAAAAAGTATAATAAATATATTTATGATGAAATTATCTTAATTGACATATATATAGTATATAACATTGTAATATATGATGAAATTATGAAGATAAGAACGTGAATGAAAGGATATGTAAATTCCATAAACCTATCTACTAAATTTCTACCCAATCAAAAAATAGAATCATTAGCTATATTGTCATTAGAATATCAAAGACAACATATTTTTCGCTAAAAAAATTGTGATACATAAAAAATTATGATTAGATGTATTTGTTATATGACTAATATATAAAATATGACAATACTAACATGCCTTGAATCTAATCTTGTTTTTTCTAGTTGGTATATTACGTTTCTCATTATGTCACCTCACTTAACACTGGCTTTTCTTTAAACTTTATGGATTGTGTATTCAAAAGTGTAATATTAAGAATTTCTTGGAAAAATTAGACAAGTTTAATGCTCAATATGAATATGAACAAACGTAAAATTCCAAGCATTAATCTTGTATATATATATCCTAGACAACTATACATTTATAAGCATCTAAAACTATCAATAAGAAAATTTAAAAACTTGAAAATGTTTTAAATCCCAGAAAACGCCTCACAGACCGCCTCACCCCGCCTCGACCTTCTAAGGCGTACGCCTCATTAATTCCATCTGAGGAGTACGCCTCGAGGCTAAAAAGCCCCGCCTCGACCGCCTCGAGGCTAGCCTTTTAACACCATGTCGTAACTAAAATATGCTTTATAACTTTAATATTATTATAAAAGTATAACTTTATATAGTTTTTTTATTTATTCACCCGAAAAAATGCACAGCAGACCGAAGCAGCATCTCGAAACCGCCTCACTGCCTTGGTACTGCCCATGGCCTCAAATTTCAACGAAATTCGGTCGAATTTCTGTCGAATATCAATATCTGTCGAAATCAAAATTCGACCGAAATGGTCGAAATGACCGAAATATGGGGGTCCTAGAACAAAAAATGACCGAAATTTCGGTCGAAATTCGACCGAAATTCCGTTTCAGTCAGTCACCGAAATTGTGACCGAAATCGACATTTAGGGCCTTGGTACCGCCTCGGGTCTCTGAGGCTTACACCTCAGATATCTAGACTAAGGCTTATAGCCTCGAGGCGGTTTTCATGAAAACCGCCTTGAGGCGCGTTTTTTAAAACCATGACCGAGAGTTCTAGGAGACTTTGAAGAGAGATGCGATGGATGTGCTGGAGGAATTCAGAACACGAAACATGGGTTTTGAGAAGCTGAACAAGGCACTCATCTTTCTGTTGCCAAAGGACACCCCTACTAGGGTGGGGGACTACATATATGTAGCCTTGTCCAATGCTATCTATATGTTGGTGTCGAAGATCCTTGCCAATCGGTTACGAAAGTGCTTGATGGGATTATTTCGCATGTGCAGTCGGCTTTTATTTCAGGGAGAGCTATGACGGACAGGTTGGTCTTGGCGTCTGAGATGATCACTACATGGAAGGAAATATCACGATATATCGGTGATATATCGTCCAAATATCGATATCGAGATGAGACCGATATCGGTATCGATATAGCGATATATCCTTCTTTTCAGGCATTTCCTTCACAAAAGTGTGTCAATATGGGCAATATTTCGACGATATATCACCGATATATCGTCGAAATATCGTATCGATACGATATCGATATGGCCTTCCATGGGTCACTGAGTGGAAGAGAAGCGGGGCAAAAAGAGTGCTATGGAAGGTTGATTTTTCAAAGACATGATTGTGTGGATTGGAGGTTCTTGTGGGCATCGTTGGAGAAGAGGAACTTCCCAAGTCAGTGGTCGTTTGGATCAAGAGATATGTTACTGGCAATGCTTGGTAATGGTAGGCCGGAGGGGGGTTTTCTCCAACCACAAAGAGATATTAGACAGGGATGCCCGCTCGTGCCGATGTTGTTTGTTCTTGTGGCCGACGCGCTGGCTGTGATGATGAGGTTGGCAGTGAAAGGGAATTGGTGTTCGGGTTTCTCTAAAAAGGGGATTTCCATTCCTTTGTTGCAGTATGCGGATGATACAGTGATGTTCATGGGGAGTGATCCGACGGAGAATCCGTGAGCAATTTTTATTATGGACTCCTTCGGGGATATTTCCGGGTTGGTGGTTAACATGGAGAAATCGGTGGTGATGACCTTCGGTCTTTCGGAAGAGAAGCGACTGCACATTTTGACGATTCTGAGATGCATGTTTACCTCGTTGCTAATTACGTACTTGGGGTTTCCTCTGGTGGTAGGTAAGCCGAAGTCTGGGGATTGGAGCCTCTTACTGGAAAGGCTGGAGGCGAGGTTGGCTGGTTGGAAGGCATCGATGCTCTCTAGAGGGGGAAGCTGATTAAACTGAAGCGCGTTCTTTCGGCGATTCCAGTATTTTTTTCTCACTGTCAGTGGGAGTGTGGAACAAGATCAAGAGTTTGATGAGAAGGTTCTTCTGGGCAAATGTTCGACAGGGGAGGAAGGGTGTGCATTTAGTGGATTGGCACAAGTTGACATCGTCAAAGGGAAAGGGTGGTCTTGGAGTAGTGCGGTGGCATTTATGGCGAAATGGGTGGTGCGGATTTGGGGCAAATCAGATCATCTTGTTTGCCAAGTGATTAGGAGGATATATGGGACTTCAATGTCATTGAGGGTTGCTCCAGGGCACTTGCTTTCATCTTTCTGGAAGGGGATTGTGGTCCCAATGATTGTTGATTCGTTACAACTGGTGCTTGGGGATGATACAAGCTTTCGCTTCTGGTTAGATGATTGGACGGGAGGTAGGGCTCTGACTGAGCGGTACCCACATCTGTTGCAGTTGGTGGATGATGCAAAATGGAATTCGGCGCGGCGCGGGAAATAGATTTGACGGTGGATTTTTCGATGGTAGAAGAAAATAGAGGGGTTGAGAAGAAGAGACTGGAAGGGTTGAGAAGAGAAGACACGCCGGATGCGCGGGGTTAGAGAAGAAGAAACGCGTAGACCGCGAGGGGAAGAGAGAAGAGACTCGTCGGGAATACAAGGGGTTTGGGAGAAGAAGAACACGTGTAGATCACGCGGGGAGAAGGAGAGAGAGGGGAGAGGAGAGAGAGATAAATCTCTATTTTATCACATCTTGAACTGACTAAAACATTGGACCCTCATCCCTTTATATAGGAGGGATGACATTACAAGAATAGAAAATAATTTAAACCGACAACCAATTATCCTAAACTGACGCTAACTAATTAACCGACTAACTACCAAATTTGAAATTCAAATTAAGACTAATTGAGATCACACGCGATCTCTTTATTTAAAATTGCGACAACTTAGAAAACGTAAATAAAATTAACGGCCACAATTTAAATAATTAGACGGCTCTACATGTCGAGTCCACGCTGCATCAGTGGAGGACAGAGGGACCACAGTTCGACAGGTCTGGAAGGGTGGGGCATGGAGCCAGGTCTTCTCATCCGGTTTATCTGACCAACGGTTCGAGGAATTCCTTGCCTTGCAGTTGGAGCGCTTGGAAGTTGTAGCATCGTCGACCGGAAGGGATCATTTTGTGTGGAGGGATGGAAGGTTCACATTGAAGAAGGCTTACCGTTTTCTTATGAATGAGGGGGATGGGGCAGGAGGAGTTGGTGGCAGACACTGGCTTGATTTGGAGTATGGTGCTGAACCAGGTCAACGTTTTCCTGTGGTTGTTTCGATTGGGGAAGATTTTGACCAAGGCCCGATGGGGCACCAGTTGGGAGTGTAGGATATTGGATGTGATAGATGCAGTGCGACGGAGGATGCAGACCACCTCTTTTTCCCTTGTCCACTCTTAGTGGAGGTGTGGGCTAGAGTCGGGTCCTCGTGGTTGGAGAGTCAGAGTGGGGCCACTTTTTGGAGGGATATCAGAGCGGTTTGGCAATGGACATGAAGCAAGCTCCCTTTCTTTCGCGATCGTGTGGTTGATCAGGTGTGTCAGGAATAATGTCATCTTCAAGGGGTTGCACTTCTATGTTGAGAATGTGGTCGAACATTTAAGGGCGTTGGGGGTGACGTAATCTTCGTGATGATAAGGTTTATGTTGTATGTATGGCAATGACGCAATGATGTAATCATGTTTTGGTCTTAATTTATATATATATATATGTAATACTTGGTTGTGGTGGTTCCCAGATAGTGAGGCCACCCTCTTTTCATTCAAAAAAAAGTTAGACCTAAATGTATTTTTAAAGTAAGTGGGATCTTTTATTAACTTTATTTTTGGAGAACATTTGCTGCAATTTCCTCATTTACTTTATTTTATTTTTAAAGATTGCAAGTATCAACTTGTTTCTTTTTCAAGTTATTATGTTTGCAATTCAGTCCTTGAGTTTCTAAAATATTTACAGTTTAGCCCCTTCAATCTTCTTTTGACAGTGAAAAATATCAAAAAAATCTAGAAAAATCTCAAAAACTAGGAAGTACTTCAATCATTTTAAAATAGGTTGCATCTCTCTTTAAGCCTCTTTAGTATAAAAACTAAAAACATTCTCATTTTTGTATTTTAGAAATCAAATCAAGTTAGAAATCAAATCAAATTGTGTTTAGCTTAATAGGTCCTTGTGGATCAAATCTCGACTTGTCCACTTTACATTTTAAGCATTATGTTGACAAGTAATTGTATTATTTTATTTGAATAGTCAAAATTAAGTGTGTGCACAACGATTTAATAAAAAAGTAGTGTGCACAACGATTTAATAAAAAAGTAACTTTTAAACCGCACAAAAATCTCGCTTTCATTTTGACATCGTTGTCGGGGACTAAGCAACGCCTCATTTTTTCTTTCTTGATTTTTTCCGTGTTTGTTTACTAATCCATTCTTATTAATTTCAGGTACAATCGATGTGACGCCGTCTTAGTTGTTTTCTTGATGAGATTGACCTCATCCATGAAATCACAATCACATCACAAGATGGATTTTTTCTCGCAATTGTATTGTATTTGAGTGTGGGATTTCTTTGCTAGTGTGAGGTTTAATGTTATTTCTGTAATAACTCTCCCTCTCTCTCTCCTCTCCCCTCAAGAATTTGTAATTCTTAATTTTTTTGTTTTTCCATCGCTTAGGCTCTTAGGGTTATTAAAAAAACACTTTAAATCGAAAAGAACAAAAAAAAACATTATCGTTGGCAAACTCCTCAATGACCTCCACAACCTCATTTCCCAACAAAGATCAAAATTCTCGGAAGAAGATGGAGAACCCATCCGGACCAAGGGCATCATCCGCATTCAAATTCCAGACCGCAGTTTTCATCTCCCCCTTAGTAAAGCTTTGCATAAGATGGTTGATGTGAGCCTCAGAGAGCTAGGAGGCCCCACGGCCAGTCCATCTCCAATGCCTACCCACATGTCTCCTTGAAAACTCGTGGAAATGATTTGCAATTGCCCGACCCATCTCACGATCTCGCTCCACCATGCTCACATTCACCAACATTGAATGAATCGGGTTATGACGACGCCTTCCATTCGCAATTCTATGGAAGTAGGTGGAGTTGGCATTGCATTCTTTTAGCCAAGAGTGCCTCGACAGTTGTTTCCACTCTGTGATACCATTCTTTTCCTCGGCCAGAATTATTTTTTGTGGTGCCACTCTTTTTGCAAATTATGTTGCCACAAGCTCGCGATATCTTCCGACTCGTCAATTATGCACACTTCAGCTTATGCATGCAGTTGATGTGCTTTTCTAACCTCTCTAATCTCCTTCTTGCTGAGGAGGATGGTGATCATCTTTTTTTCGCATGCATGTTTTCGATCGATTATGGGCTTGTACGGATTTCTCGTGGCTTCAATTGAGTTCTTCTGGAAGTTTTTGGTCTTCTATGCTTTCGACCTATATTGCCTCACAAGAGGGCAGTCAATGACCAATCATCATTCTTTGAGTAATTTGGTTCACTCTAATGGGGTTATTTTCAACAAGGACATTGTTATGTAGAGAATATGTATTTTCATGTTAGGGTGTTGTGTGAGCTTTGGTCTCTCTGTAATCTTGTAAATTTTCTTGTAGCGGTTATATCTAGGGTGTGGCTCAACTCAAGCTCACAACGCATTTCCTTTCAAAAAATTAGAACGGAATAACCTTCATCTTTAATTCCCATTTAAGCTCAGGGAACAGACATCCAACATTTTAACCAAGGCCCTAGCCAAAGTGATGCAGCGTGATCCCGAATTATAGGGCCAAATTTATTTGATTAATTAATAGTCAATTGTATTTACGTTTTTATGTTGTCGTAATCGTCCAATTAAATAATTGAGATCGCCTGTGATGTCAACGTTTATTTCGTAGATTTTAATTTGAAAATGGGTCAATTAATTAGTTAGAGTCAATTTAGGCAAGTCGGTGGTCAATTTTAATTTGGTTACTATTTTTGTAAACCATCTCTCCTATATAAAGAGATGGTAGTCCAGTATTTTTAGGCAAGCTTGCAAAAGTCGGCCGACTAGGCCGACTAGTCGGCCCGACTAGTCGAGTCGGGGGGGTAGCCGACTCGACTAGGCCTAGTCGGCCCTTAGTCGGTCCACCCGACTAGTCGGGCCGACTAGTCGGCCTAGTCGGCCGACTAATCGGCCGATTTTTACAACAACCTTTTTTATTTTTTTTGTTTTTCACTTTTTTTAAAAGCAAACATATTCTAATACGCTTAATGTTATATTTAAAGTCAATTACTTCTTTTGTTTCATCATGATGTCATATAAAATGTACAAATACATGTATATACATACGAATATATGTATAAAAAACTGATTTATATATTTAAAATAATTAAAAATTCAAAACCGACTATTGACCGACTAATTCCGACTAGTCGCCCGACTGTCGACTAATCCTTAGTAGGTGACCCCGCCGACCGAGTACCGACTACCGCTTTCTGCAACCTTGTTTTTAGGAAGTCAAGTATGAATTAAAAATTGAGATTGTTATCTCTTTCCCTCTCTCTCCCTTCTCCCTCTACGCGATCTCCGCGGTTCTCCTCCTTCAACCCCTCGTTACCGACGAGTTTTTCTTCTTCTCAACCTCTCTCTTCTCCACCGATATTCCACCGCCAAATTATTGTAATTTTATTGTCGATGCCGGAAAACCGTTTACATCAATTGGTATCAGAGCATGGCTTACAGATCGTCCCCACGATCTGACGATCCGTCCAGATATTCGCGTCGACATGCATCAAGGGACCATCGCTCGTCCGACAGAAAACGACGAACCAACGACGACTACGACAAGGAGACGGAGCGCATGTTACGTGATTTGCATCACTTGCAAACCACAATCCACTCCGAGTTTCGGGCCCTTGTAGCCAACTTCGAGGCCCTACGCGACGCCCAACCGAAGCCGCCACCCGTTGAAGCCGCTACCGCGAAGTTTGACGAAGAAACCCGCCCCGTGGAGGAAGAAATGCTCGTTGTCCAGCACTTTCCAGAACTGATCCCGCCACCGGAATCGAACCCGCCACCCCCTCCGACCACCCCGGCACAATTCCCACCACCCTAGGTAAGCCCCCCTTCCCTCCTCGCCCGGCCGTTCCCCCCAAACACCATCTCCGACCCTCCCTGTCTCCTCTGCAACGATCCACCATAACCCCAGACCCCCCAGCGGCTCCCCTAACTACGTCAAACCCTTCCGCAAAGCCCCTCTCACCCACAGCTGCGCCCCCCACCGCTCCCAACCCCTCCCCAAAGGCCTGCAACCGCCGCCTCTTCCCCTCGCCGAACCCCCCCCCAGCCGCTGATCACCCTCCCTCTCGCCTCCTTTTCCCCTTCCTCACCAACCCATCTCGCCGTCTTCTATTCCCCTCCCACCTGCGCCTCTGTCGCCCGACCCCACTTGCCCCGCCACCCCTCGTGCGCCAGCCCCACTCGCCTACAGCCGCCCCACCCAGCGCTGTCACCCCCCCGCGCACTCTCCAGTCGATATCCCCCCAGGACACGACGCCACACACCCTCACCCTTCCGCGCGCAAGCCGGCGACGCCGCCCTCGTCTCGACCCCTTCCCCACCTCCTCCAGGTGCGACCGTGACAACCCTCGACACCCCCAACCCTCGACTTTGCTCCGCCAAACCCGCATCCCACCATCGCCTTCCCCTCCCCAGCACCAGCCCTCCTCCCCGATGTCGCCATCCTCCACGCGCACCCGTCCACCGGCCCCCCGACTCAGTCCCGCCGCCAGCCGCTGGAGATGCCCTGCAGCCCTCCCCGCGCCTAAAAAGAGACTCCGAACCCTAAGGGGCGGATGGGAGGGAACCGAATCCCTGAGATTGAGGGATTGGGAAAATTGCAAAAATAAATTCTCTAAAAACCCTATTTGCATAAAGAACAAAGGCAATAGAAATGTGAGGCAAAATGAAGGGGTACGAAAATTGCAGAGATGCCCCTCCATTGGGAAAAACTACAAACGTAACGTTGAAAATGATCGAATTGAAGGAATTTGAAGCCACAATTTAAGCATGAATTCTCCAACGACGCACCTACATCAGGCAATTCGTCAGGAGCTGAATTTTTAAAGCGGAGGAGAGTTGATGCAGCGTGATCCCGAATTATAGGGCCAAATTTATTTGATTAATTAATAGTCAATTGTATTTACGTTTTTAGGTTGTCGTAATCGTCCAATTAAATAATTGAGATCGCCTGTGATCTCAACGTTTATTTCGTAGATTTTAATTTGAAAATGGGTCAATTAATTAGTTAGAGTCAATTTAGGCAAGTCGGTTGTCAATTTTAATTTGGTTACTATTTTTGTAAACCATCTCTCCTATATAAAGAGATGGTAGTCCAGTATTTTTAGGAAGTCAAGTATGAATTAAAAATTGAGATTGTTATCTCTTTCCCTCTCTCTCCCTTCTCCCTCCACGTGATCTCCGCGGTTCTCCTCCTTCAACCCCTCGTTACCGACGAGTTCTTCTTCTTCTCAACCCCTCTATTTTCTCTTCTCAACCCCTCTCTTTCTTCTACCAAAATTTCCACCAAAAAGAATTATTATCAACGTCGACGCCGAAATCCAATCCGCATCACAAAGGGCCATTCCAGAAGTATCCTTCCAAGATGAACATGATAGATATCTATGCTCCAACTTGAGGGAGAGTGTTATAGTAAATATTATTAATGTGTTTATTATTTTCCTTTTTATAATTTCTCTGTTGATTATTTACCATGTAAGCTATCTCTTCTATATAAAGGAGACTGTGGCCATAGAATAAACAACTTTTTCATTTATTTTTTCCACAAGTAACAGCAAACTTTAAAAATCAAGTGTATTAGGAGCATTGACTTTATACCAAATTAAATTCAGCTTCCCTAGTATCAAATGAACGATAGATCTCTGTGGTAGTATTACTACAGAAAAAAAATTAGAGAGCCGAGCCCTAACCTTAGTTTATTGCTTCCCAAACCAAATACGTTTAAGTTGATAGAATATGACACCTAATAGACACACTTAAAAGGACAGATCTGGCGTACCATAAAATTTCTTACTAAGAGAATAAAGGTGGTGGATCCCAACTAAAACTATGTTTTCCAAGTTAAGTAGAATCTGAGATATAGATCTGTTAAGTGCTATTTAAAGCAGGGAATGGCAATATGATTGATTTACCAGCAGAGGAATTTCTCGCAGTTTCTGCTCCAACTGTGCATCATCAAGAAGTAGAGAGAGGAAGTCATTGGGATCCAGTGAATCATCCTGCACGTGCCCACCAGTCATGACTAACTGTTGTACGGTGTTTTTCTGGCTTGCCCTCTGCAATATCTTCTCCTCAACGGTTTCTTTGCAGATTAACCTGTAAACTGTGACCTGAAATGAACAAACCTCAGGTCAAGTGATGTTCTTATAAGAGCATCAGGGTCGGAACATTAGGAGTGTTTAAAATATCCAGGTCAGCAGGTATCCAACCCAATCCATGCATTTTGACCCTAATCTGTACCTATTCGGAAATGTCTGGGTCGGGTACACAATATATGGTGATCTGTACCCGTCAAAAATTCCATTTTAAAATAAGGCACCAGATTGATGCCCTGTCTGTTATTATGAGACGGAGTATGAGATTATGTTTGTTAAAGTCGAGAAAACAAATCAATCTACTTCGTCCAAAATTGAGGCATATATATCATCCAATAATTGATAGGACCATTCCAGGAGAAACTTTAACAGAATCAAAATTTACGCTAAGCTGCAGAAAAAACATAGTGACCATGGTAAAATATGCAAAAGATTAAGATTTCGAGGATTGTTTTAAGAAAGATGAAATTCCAAATTGGCAGCGGAGATAAGATATCTGTGGAAATAAAACTAGTTGTGAAAAATTAGATAGTTTAGTTTTTTCGTTGGTTGTTGCATATCACACAGACTAGATGAGGGGCTAAAATAGAAGTTTAGGGATAAACAACTACTATTCAAAATCCAAAACGTGAAAAGGTTTGAGATCAAGACCTTGGATGTATTCTGCCAAAGTATTTGTTTTATGTTGATTTTGGCATCAATGTATTACTAATCTCCCAAATCTCTATATATTTTATGTTGATTTCGACGTCAATATCCATGTGACCACATTTACTTTAAAATGGATATGACTTATGTATGTCACGATGATATCTGCAAATATCAATATTTGTATACATATTTGTATACATATTTCCATTTTACTATGTAAATATAGCTATAGATTTATTTATAACTGTACAACAATATTTTTACGAGTTGTTCTATTATCATATTTGATATTAGTATTATAAAACCAATACAGTTAATGTATTTATATGATCATATTTGATATTAGTATTATAAAACCAGTACAATTAATGTATTTATATCCGCTAAAATATGCATGCATGTGTATTTTAAAATAAACAATAATATAGTAACGCCTATATTTGTATTCTTATCCATCCATTTGCATCTCTAATTGAAAAGCAAAGATTTTTTTATGAAAAAGAGGGTATGATGTCGAGAAGATGCCTACCCAGTAGCTTATATGTATTTATAGTATAATAAGTACAAAATGTTACATGGACCTAAAGGGATTTAAGCTTTCAACATGCTCAATCATATTTTCCATATACATTCGCCCTCCCTTGGAAGACAGACTCGTTCCGAGAAAGCCACATGGGCCATAGGACAGCAGCCACCCACACTTTGGTTGGACTACTACCACGACCAAGAGCGTCGAGGGACTCCTAGAACTCATTCCAATCCACTGCGCAACCCCCTCCACACACACCGCAGCCCAAGCCTCCCCGGCACAAGAGCATTAACTTATATGTGAAATTAGTGGCATACTAATAGAGAGAGAATGAAAACAAAGGGGGTAACTCTTCACATACCACTTAACTCCACTCCAGTGGTATATTGGATGATAAGAGCATTTTTTACAGATTGTCTTCTTTTATATTTATCTTAAATCGAAGTAGCTTCACGAAGTTTCTTTTCTAGAACCGTGATTCCTGATAAGTAGATTGCATGTAATTAGGATATTTCCAGTAAAAGCAATATTTATATGGGTAACCCATCCAAATGAACAAGGTATCAGTTAGAATTGGGTATCTGTTGGAATGGGTCAGACAGCTCATGATCAATTAATAACGGAATGGGATGTGTCCAGATCGGGATGTGTCCAGATCGAACAGGTCAGGTGCCCAGCTCAACACCCCTACTTACCATCGTTGATCTATTTGTTGGAAATTGGGAAGGTAAAACAAGGTACAAGTTTGCAAGAGCTAAAAAAGATAAACCTCTTTTGTCTGGCCCAGACGGTGTGCTCTGTCCATTGCCTGAAGATCAAGTGTAGGATTCCAATCACTTTCAAAAAATATAACTGTATCAGCTGCTGTTAAGTTGATACCTAAACCCCCAGCCCTAGTACTTAGGAGAAACACAAAAATATCGCTCCTGGAAAAAAGAGGAGAATAAAGTTTAAGATTCAATCCATGTGTGCAATGTGAAGTGCATTTTTTTGCAGTTTGTTGAAGATGCATATAAGAAAATGTCACCTGCGCTGGAAATCTCTGACCATGTCACGCCGATCAACAATGGTGGATGATCCATCAAGCCTAAGATATCGGTATTTTCTGTAATTCATATAGTCCTGCAAAGCATGTTAAACCGCCAAAAAATTAACCTGATGCATTAATGACCAACTAGCTTTGAGCCTTTGAAACACATTTTTGCCTCTACAATCAAATTGCTTTTTCAAATTCAAATGCTATCAAGGTTCATTTTCATTAAAGTTAACTCTAAAAACCCGGTGTTACAACACTAATGAAGTCATTAACACAAGAAAAAAAACATGTTACAACCTTAACGACCTGCAGGAAGCCCAAACACAATTATATACTAATGCCTTTCTAAAAATGTCTACAGGAGACAGCTGATTCAAAGAGAACATTATCAACTCTAACACACAAAATCTGAGTAAAAACAAAACAGACTCGGCCATGTGATATTGAAAAATGAAGCGATCAACCAAGCATGTCATATTCTCCTGAACTTATTACAGACAATATCATACATAAAAATCTTATGGTAATTTAAGTCATTGCAAATGAAAAAGAATGCCTAATCGCCAAAAACATATCAATAAAAGCAACCACAATCCCCAAAAAAATATTGATAAAAGACCATATAAACAAAACTAGAGGATCAGTCTGTTTTGGTGGTAAATGTCCCAGAAGACCCATGGCAAATGCATCTTGGAAATATTCATAAAGGTAAACCATCGGTTAGATATGCAAGAATCACAATACCTATCTTTTTTCGAGGGGATCTCGATATACATCTCAGAAAGTAGAATATCAACATTCTACCCTCATAAACTAATCAACGCGTAACCAGGATTGCTGATTAGTATGTAGAAACTACCAAAGTTGTGTTCGAACCTAGAGTTGGCACCCAAATGCAAAAAAAAACTATCTGAAAGTGTGTTTATTTTACAAATATTTGCATTTTTTGGTTGACCGCACTATTGTTTATCCTTTCCTTTTGAGAAGGTTGACATTTGATGCAAGGCTAGCAAGTTAAGAACACCACATCGCTCTCTAACACAATGTAAAATGTCCATGAAACTATATAACCATGGAAAGGAGAAGCTTTCAGAAAATCAGTCAGACAACAGGCATACCTCAAGAATATCCAACATTTTGGTCATTTGTGCAAACAGAAGAACACGATGATTTTCAGCCCGGAGACGCTTTAACAAAGAATCCAACACTTGAAGCTTGCCAGATTCCTAATGCCAATTTACAAATAGCCAAAATTTAGCAACATTTTACATAGAAATGGATAGATAAAAGAATCAAACTGAAAATTCTCAGTCCAAGTAAAAGATGGTGGGTTCAACAAATGGCAAAAAAACATTCTTTTCTTGCATGCTGCACATTTCAGAAACTGCCAACATAGTTAGAAAGGACAAGAAGGCTTACTGTTAGCATTTTCGAAGGATCGAAATTGCGCATCGGTGGAGAAGAACCAAAAATCTTGTATATATTTTCAAGAATAGGCTGGGAAACAGTTAACTCAGAATCTATCTCTCTTATAAGAGGATGAGGGCCATTTGGAATACTTGGGCCATTAAACTCAGATGTGCGAGCAAACCCAACCAAAAGTCTTTTGACCCAAGGATTATGGAGTTCTTCAGTCATTCGGTATGCAAAGCTTCTATCAGAGCACAGAGTACAGATCTGTAAATTTTACATTTTAAAGCTTGAGATTTCAAAATGAAAGTTATAACCTTAAAAAAGCATTAATTTCTGAGTAATAAAGTATTGTTGAATTAATAGGACAGCTATAGAAAACAACTGAGAGATCAATACTAAAAATAGCAGAACTAATCATAGCTTACTGGCGGGGCTTGAACTCGAGGAATGAAAGCATATATAGAGTGCAAGAGCCTAGTATTAGCTATCAACCGATCTTGGAAAGATATGGTCAACGCCTCATAAGGGGCATCACCAGGACCTGTAGCAAGCTTTCTCCGGAGCAAGCTAGAATCAGATTTTGAAGGAATTAGTAACATTCGAGAAACAGCCCTCACTTTTTGTGAATCAAGATTCTCATGCTGCAAATCTTCGCCCTCTAACTCCACAAACATGTCCACGATTTCATCTATAAACATTCTATCCCTAGTCATGACAGAAAAGAGCAGCCTTTCAAAGATAGAACCCTTCTTCAGAAAAGACAGCTCCATAGGAGATAAGTCCATTAATCGAGTGAAACCAAATGATTCCCCGTATCCATCAAATACACCCAAAGGTCTATCATTAGGCAGTGCAGAACGATAGATATTTTCCGGCAAGAATACACTGAAGTGTCTTTCAAAAAATTCAGGTGAAACAGCATGGCAGGAAGGAACTTCAACACCTTGGATAATCTCTTTGTAAACCAGCTTTGGTATCTGGGTTAGAGTGCATAAAATACAAATTAAGAAGAAAGAAATATAAAAGGTGTTATGAGATCTAATAGAAATGAAATTGAAGCACTACCATATAAAGTATAGGATTCCATCCTCCTGGGTAGTGTATGATATCTAACTCTCCAAATGGAGGAGGTTGCAGAGGGTTCGAAATCTCCGAAAAGTAAACATATGTGTTTCCTTCATTGCGCTCAAATAACTCAGGATGATTGCACACCTGAGGATTATAAATGAGACATGATCAGTTCCTTAGATCAAACTCGAAATGGAATATGTAATACAATAGACCTAATGCACATCCCAAACACAAATATCAACACCGCTAAAGCAATCTAGCAATAATGCCATAACCTTAAGGCAGCTCCAACTGAACATTCAACCTGTGGCATTATCAAGCTACTTACTTTCATTATTTTTCGAATATGAAATATAAAGAACTATCCAAGGTAGGCTGTTTAGATATAACTACTGTTGAAAGAATTTTAGTCGGTATCCAGCTTTAACATTAGCACACTCATTATTTATCTTTTTTGCCATCACTTTGATATCGGCCAAATACCATATAGCTTGATTTCTCGTAAAGTTGATCTACAAAACTAAAATTCTTTCAATGGATTTCTTATGGCAATTCGACGCTCCATTTGTTGCATTTTTTACAATAAACTTGACGATCACGGTAATGTAAAAATCATCCTATTGAGCAAATCACAAGCCCTAATTCTGTAATCTCTAGGCATTAGCAAAAATTGCTAGAAGTGATGGTCAATTCTAATAAAGAGAACAGCAAACCAAGCACACGTTTAACATGGGTATATAGCACCTTTCTTAATTGGATGACAATGTTCATCAAGTTCTGCAACTTCTTATCATGAAGGCGTCCACTTCTTCCTTCAATCAGCTCAGAGAGAGATATCTTGTTTTTGATAGCTCGATAAAATGCCTGCTGCCTAGAACTAAGAGGGCAGTGCACTGTAACTTCTGTTTTCCCTGTCATTTCTGATATAACATCCTTCTTAACCCTCCGCAACATGAATGGCTTTAAAACAGCATGCTGTCAAGATTCAAAGATAATAATCAGATAGCATTCAAGGGATTGTGAAAATTAAAATAAGCTCATATTATATAAAGATAATTATTATTAGTGAATTCCTTTCATGCACTTTACCATGCTTCTTATTTTGTTTGGATGTGTCTTGTAATTTAGCTAACATCCTTCCATAAAAAAAGGGTTTAGGATTTCATTATCGAATGAGCAAATTATTCTCTTATACATGGTATCCGAGAAGCAAACCTAGATTGGCATATTATACTTGCTTGTTTTTCTCTCTGTTTATTCCTCCACCAAAACCAATGTATTGCTGGTCACCTTCACATGCACTGCCATCACCATTCTTTCCTTGCATGGCCACCAGCACCAACACCCTAGCCTAGCACCACAAACAGCCCTGTGTCATTTACTACTGCCTCCATCGCTACCCATTGTGCCTCCAGTGCCGCTGCTGCGCACCTCTGTGCTGCCTCATGCATGCCCCCAGCACCACCTTCGTTGCTCCATACAAGTCATAAAATGTCATTTGTAGACCCAGCAGCAATCTGGTTACCTTCATGAAAGTTTTGCAGTTTTCACGTACTGCAATTATGTTCTTTTGAGCCTCTAAAGGTGCAAGATACTGCCCTAAAGGCCTTCTGTATCAGTTCCAATGTCTTGCACCCACCATAATATTCTATTGAGACTCTGGTTTATGTGAATCTTCTACGGTTATTTTACTACTACAATCCATTGGTGTGATTTGCCCCCAATATTGTCTTGACTACATAAGCTGACTACTGAGACTAAATCATGGGTCTCCTCCAAGGTCCTAAATGTCGGTTTCAGTCATCATTTCGGTGACTGATCGAAACAGAATTTCCGTGGAATTTCGGTCGAATTTCGACCGAAATTTCGATCATTTCGGTCATTTTTTGTACTGGGGCCCACATATTTCGGTCATTTCGGTCGAATTTCGATTTCGACTGGATATTGATATTCGACAGAAATTCGACCGAATTTCGCTGAAATTTGAGGCCATGGTCTCATCTGCCACCCACAATATGTATGCCTCCAACTATACTATCTAATCTAAGGCATTGCATATTCTCATAGGAGATCATAAGAAACTTTACGTTCTGATGTGCTGTGTTCTGAAGTCTAGTGCTGAAGGCTTCAGAATTGAGAGCAGGACAATTACTTGTAATGACTTGGCATTTGAACTCCTTAAAAAAAGACTTGGCTTTTGAACGGCATAGAGCAAACGACTGCGGCCTACAAGCAGACCGCCAAGGATGTCTAGTCTATACTGAAAAGATACTTTCAAAAGTCCAATGAGGTGAAATCAACTGATATTTATCTCAGCAAAGTGGCTACTAGAATGATATGTCCTCGATTGACTACTTAACTACCATGGAGTCTATTTTTGAGGAGCTGCCATTTTCAAAACCTCCTGTTGTGACAAGCAGAATATCCCAATATACAGATTTCTAGATAGCTTCAGCCCTCGATTTCATTTCATGAGAGATTAGCTATTAGCATCTGAACACATTCTTGATCTGCAGACTATCCGTAGTCGTCTTCAGAAGATCGATGTTACTACTATGCAGACTGTAAACCATTTGCTGGATCCGTGGGCTTGCTGCCTTTGGTTGAGGCTGTGACTCTTCCATTTGTGGAGATCGTTCCTATGATCAAGGACACAACCATGATGACGTTTTGTGTAATGCAAGTGCACAAACCACTCTTCCGTTCTGACAAATGCTTTTTTGTGAGAAAAAGTGGGAAGCCCGGACTAACCAAGCTTCTTTGTATGAATAGGTTTAGTATTATTCTGGTTGAGACTATGTTTACTTATGTCGCTACGCAATCATCTGTCGTTTAATTTTCTCATGATGACTATGTAAAATTTCTTAGGTTTAGACTTGAGTCATTATCGAGAACTGGCCATGACACTGGTTGGGCTCAGTATTATCAAAGGCATGAGGCATTCCAAGGTGCTAAGGATCCAAAATGATTGAAGTCTTAATCTCTCGTTCAAAAAAATGAGGCTGTGTGTATGCATGTATATACATAACATATGTGTGTGTGTGTCTAAACATAGATTTAAATCTAAGATCAATCCAATGTGTGTGTACATGCGCACGTGCATGTGTTTGCACACGCACGAAGGTTTATGTCCAAGTAGATGTATGCAAAGATATGTGTGCATATATGTAAGTTTATGTGTTTGTACGTGCATATGCATACAAATGTGCATATGTATGTATATGTGTACACCTATGTATGGGTATGTGTACATGTATGCATAAGAATATGTTTTTTTGAGTCTCTAAGAATATGTATCTACATATCATTAATATGTGAGTTTACATGTATACGCACATGCATATATACATATGCATACATGTATACATTATATCTATATATGTATCTACATAAATGGATGTCTATATAATGTATATGTGCAAGTAAGGTAATGAAAACATGATGCGAATCAAAGCAGTTTTCTGTTACTGAGGTAAGACGTGAGCCTCGAGGCACCGAGGCAGACGAGGATACTCATAAAAACAACTATGCATAACTATATTTTTATTAAATTCTAACGTAAATTATCCATGCATTGGACACACAAAAATATCATATTAATGTTATAAACTTTAGTAATATTCTTGCAAAATCTAACTTTCTGAGTCTAAAATATTCTTGCAAAATCTACTGAATATTATACCTTATTCATCATATGAATAATACCTTTCAAAAAAATCAAAATGAATAATATAATCAGTAGTAGATTTTTTTACTCATGTTAAATTTTTCATATTAACTAAATATATTATGTTATGTGGCTCAGATATACGAAGCATATGAATGTATAATTTAATAAATTGTTAATACTATATTCTAAAGTATCATTGTAAAATAGTATTACTTACTATTACAAGTTTGTATTTATATAAGTTCTGAGGTTTAAAATATTCATCAAAAAAAAACCCTAGAGGTAATGCGAATTGAAGGGATCAGTAAACATATCACTGCAAGCCACTTACAAGTTAAAAATCACATATTGTTCTAATTGGTGCTAGTAAAAGCCACAAGAAAACGTTGCACGCATTGTTCTAATTGGTGCTAATAAAAGCCACAAGAAAATGTTGCATTATCATTCTAATTTTCAAATGAAAAATATATATTTCCATCATTATGTTAAGTCATTGAATATTGTTTATAAATTTATGAAACTAAGAGATGATAGACTAAATCTGACAATTATGATATAAACTTAGAATTTGGATGGACAATATCTTGGGATTAATGCAACTAGTCTCACCTATAACCCTTAACAATATCAGAACCAAAGAAGGTGATGACTCTTGGACGCCTCACCGCCTTAGCGCTTGGGCAACGTCTCAAGTCTGTGAGGCACACACCTTGCTTGGGTTGCTAGAGGCTATAAACTTTAAGGTGGTTTCGAAGGGAAAGCATCTCAAGGTGTATGGATCGACAACTAAAGGTGTGCTTTCTAAAAAAACCACGTGTACATGTATGTGTATGTGCATGACTAATGTGTGCGTGCAAATGTATGTATATCCAGTACTTAAAACTAATGTGTATGTATGTAATGTATATATGGACTTGTAATATAATTTTAGGTTAATTATGTATGTGTTGGTGCATATGAATACATTAATGTAATTTTATGTAAACTAATATGGATTTAATATAAATCTAAAAATGGATGTTAAAAATAGAAAAAGACTTATTTTTGCTTCCTCGTCTTGAATACCTGATACCTCAGGTTAAGCGACCCGGCAATGCCTAAAGCAAAAGGCTTCACTCAACTTGGAACCTAGGTAAAAGCCTTTGAAACAGTAAACTAGTTCACATTGGGTTCCATCAACAACCAGTCTACCACACAAAATACTTAAGCCCAAATTGTAGAGTAGTACCTCCACTCTGATAGCCACATTCAATATCTTGTGAGGGATTAATGTAATTTTAGGATGGTACAATTTTCCACATTTGTTCACGATAACCTCGATGCAACATGGTTCACCATTATTTTGGAAGGGAAAAAGGGTGCAACACAGAGGCGACTCACACACAATCCATGGTTCACCACTTATTCCCGATAAATGTAGCTGTATTCATGACTTTGGAAAGTAAACATAATTCAACAGCTGAATAGCATAAAAATTATTTAAAGAAACTAAGCCCAGTTGAAAGGAGGAGAGCAGGCATGAGCAAGAGAGGCAGAGGAGATGCGGGTGACATCGTGATCGAGGCGGAGCGTAGATGAGTTGCTGGCAGCGAGACGATGTAAGGTGGCTAGAGGAGAGGAGCCTCGGCGGTAAGGGAGGTGATAGAGGCACAAGAACGATGGTATCAGGTGTAAGGGATCGTATCGAGAGTTTCAGGGAGGAAAAAAGACTCGCTAGCAAATAGCAAGTCCCTAATCTTCCCCCTTGTCTGGTTATCTATTAACTTATATGTATGTGGGTATGAGGTTTCATGGAAAAAGAAATCGGACAACTAGTCGACCGACTAATCGGTGCAACTAGTCAGGTTCGTTGACTAATAATCCAACTAAACCTAGTTGAGTCGCCAACCCCCACCCCCCATTTTGCCTAATCAATCCGACTAGTCAGCCTAGTCAACCAATTTTTACAAACTTTTTTAGGAATAAGAGGGTATGACGTCGAGAAGACGCCTACGCAATAACTTCTATATTTTCACGGTATAAAAACAATTACAAAAAACAAAGTCTTTAAGCTTTTAACATGATCTATCAGATTTTTTGTATGCATTCGCTCCCCTAGGAAGTTGAACTCATTCCAAGCAAGCCACAAAGTCCATAGATGGCCGCCACCCACACTTTGGTTGGACTAGTGCCATGCGCAATCGATTTGTACAAATTTGCCAATAATATTGATGTTTAATGCTATTGGGTGATTCTTTTCTCATAACTATTTTTGGAGGTTTCAAGAGAGTTGTGTGTGGAGAAAGCCAGATTCTTGAAGGGGCCTTGGCTTCTAGGTAGTAAAATCAATGTAATTCTTTTATAAAATGATCGTTCCCGTGTGCATAGGGGCCAGGATCGAGATTTCGATGATTTTGCATTTGTTTTAGATGAGCTTGAGTAATACCCTATGGATGCCTCCAATAGTAAGTACACATGGAGGAGCTCCTCTTCGAGATCGTATTGAATGCTTTGCTCATTATAGTGTAGAAACTGGATACTGAGCTATAGCCCATAACATTGTGAGGTAGCATGTATTGTCTCTTTCTTAAATATCTTGACATTCGAACTACTATGCATGTTCCTATAATTGTGACAACCGGCCTGCTATCTAATTTGCATCTAATCTAGTGGCCCATTATTACAAAACACAGTGAGATTGTTGGTAACGTTACTAAAGGGAAGATTGATGCCCCTCTACATCTCCTTTGAGCTCAACTTGGATATGTTTCACCAAAAGGGCACCAGAAAGCATCATGATTTTCTGTATAACAAACTAAACATGAATATAAGGGAGTATTATTATATAATCTGTTTCATGAAGTTTTCTCTAGTTACATTTTTATTTGGATGCTTCTTGTAATTTACTCGGGCACCTTCTTCTATAAAGGTTTATAAAGAAGGGTTATGATTTCATTATGGAAGGAGCAAAGTACTCTCTTCTGCACAAACAAAATGAGTAAAATAAGAGAATAAAAATACATGGCATTCATGAGAAAATGAAATATATACAACTTACACGTGAAATCCATAATGTGATTGAGATATTCATTAAAAATTACAAAAAACTGCGATTTTTATTATCAAGATTACTCTTCTCCACCATTTGGCCGACCTAGCTCAAAATTTAAATAAAATATGCTTACCAGTCTGTTTAGCTGATGCTCGTTTAAAGTGCCTCCATGTTCTGCATGATTCTCAATGCTGACAACAGACACAAACAGTGAGAGACCTTACTATCAAGGTTTGAAAAAACGAAAAGCGGAACGAGGCGGTCTCCTTGGAATCGAGGCGAGGCATAGCCTCGAGGCGGTCGAGGCGTAAGCCTCAGTTTATATAGAAAAATATGTATAAAACTACAATTATATATATCTCTATGTAAGTATATGTTCTCTGCCCAATATATAATAATTTACACTACAAGATATGATGAAATAATAAAGATAAGAACCCCAAAATAGAAGATAGAACAATATCATATACATTTCTACACATTTTCATCCAATCAAAGAGGAATTCATTGACTATAGATATTGTGAAAGAATTAAACAATACATATATGTCTATGAAATATTGTTGTAATTGAAAGTATGACTAAATATACATAGAAGAAATTTATGTTATGTGTCTAACATATAATATATGATCGCACGAGAAACCATGAATCATATCCATTTCGAGCAAATCTTTGAAATATTGTTGTAATTAAAAGTTCGTTTAAATATATGTCGAAGAAATTTATGTTGTGTCTAATATATAATATAAGACATGAGAAACCACGGACCTTATCCATTTTGTTTTGCTTGATATATTGCAAATCTTGTTAAGTTATAAGGAATGCGTAGCCACATGTCCCGCTCGGGCGCTTTGCTTCTCGAAACAGAGAGGGCATGTCAGTCACCTCTTTCCCCTCCCCTTCGTCTATCGCCGGAGGGTCGTAGGGCCCGTAGGCGGGAGGGGGAGCGGTTCTTTCGGGCAGGAAGCAGGCCGGGTCCCTAGGGCGGGCATCTCCCGCAACGCAAGCAGCATTGTTCGCCTTTATCCATTTTGTTTTGCTTGATATATTGCAAATCTTGTTAAGTTATAAGTATTGTTTAATTTAATATTTATGAATTCATTCATTAAGAGTGAAATAGTAAGAGTTTGCCAAAATAGTTGGATACATTAATTGTAAATATGAAGTTATGGGCATGAAATAAACAGATTTTGATAAGCTTCTCAAACTACTAAGTAAACCATGAAAATAATAAAAAATACTTCAAAAAAAGCAAAAACGCCTCACGAAACGCCTCGACCGCCTCGAGGCGTTCCGCCTCGAGGCGTTCCGCCTCAAGGCTACGCCTCGACCACTCGAGGCGCACGCCTCACAGGACTGGTCTGAGGCGTAAGCCTCGAGGCTAAAAGGGACCGCCTCGCCTCGAGGCGTACGCCTCGACCGCCTCGCCTCGAGGCGTACGCCTCGACCGCCTCGAGGCTAGCCTTTTCGAACCATGCTTACTATTGGAAAGCGGAAACAAATGAGAGATCTAACTATTCGGGGGGCACAGAAATTGAACAAACAAAACACAGTAGCTGAATCACATACCCTTTGGAAAACCATTCATTGAACTGTTCATGACTGTCAAACAAGGTGGGCATTATGAAATGGAGAAGTGCCCACAGCTCTGCCATGTTGTTTTGTATAGGAGTTCCAGTAAGAAGCAAACGATTTCTGCAATTAAAACTGAGCAGAGTCTTCCACCGTATACTGCACGCACCATTTAATCAAAATGAGATAAGCCCACAAATCCCAAGGAAAAATAACAGGATCAAATAAACAATAAAGAGATGCACAGCCCCATGCAGTGAGGGACAAACTGCCAAACGTAAAGCAGGAAAATATAAACCAAAACATGTATAAATTGAAAAGAATAGGTTTTGCGTGATATAGACCTGCTAGAGCTTTTTATTGCTTGTGCTTCATCTAAAACCATATACTGCCACTTCACACGCCGGAGATACTTCTCGTCTAAGACAAGAAGCTGATAGCTGGTGATAAGAATGTGGAATCCGGCCTCCCTGCATAAATACATAAAGAGATGAGTTTTTTGAGTGGCAAACATCTGAGTTGAAAGGGTGCTCTTGGAGGAAAAGAAAGACGAGCAAATATTTTTAGCTCAAGAAATGAAAGTTGCAATCAGACTTGCCTTCTATATAAACGCTTTGGGTTAATATTCTTCCTGAGCACAGTTCTTTCTTGCAAGCCACCCCAATACGGAAGCGTTTTCAGAGAAGGGCAAAATCGACTTACTTCATCTGCCCAGTTATTCAATACAGATGAAGGAGCAACAACAAGAAAGGGACCCCATATATTTTTCTCCTGCATTTAAACAAAAGTTAAATTACACAATTCTAAACAGAAGACCAATGTATAGGGTTCCTTCATAAGAATGTCGTCTAAGTGGTAAACAGACAACTTAATTTTGGGTGAAGGCCAACTCATATCATGCAGCATTTACCTCAGCCAAATGAGCTAGAAATGCCATGGCTTGAATAGTTTTCCCAAGACCCATTTCATCAGCAAGAATCCCATTCAGGCCCTGGTTGGAAATAAGTGGTATTCAATAAACAAAAGTCAAAGATATTAACAGTTGATTGATAGCCTTGTAGAGGATTACCTGTTCATAACAGTTAACTAGCCACTGCAACCCCTTAATCTGATATTCTTTCAGAGTACCTCTGAACATTGCAGGTGTTTGCACAGACGATGTGACGGGCATGGTAGAGCTGCATTGTGCACATAAGGGAATGAATAAGCAATTATAAATCGAGAATACTTCTTAAAAATTCAAAAACAACTTACGGATGCAACAAGTCTATATCACTAGAGCCCATCACAGAATCAGCATTTACAGCTTCGGGCTCAGCACTCTGGCGTAACTTCAGGCATTCACTGTCGAATGCACTGGTTATCTTCTTCTGCTGTGAGACAGCATGTTGTGCAGCCCTAAGAGCCTCCTTTTTGAGCTCAAGCTCTTCAAGGTCTTCCTCGTTTTCTGCCTCGGGAGAAATCAATACAGTCTCTGAAGATCTCAAATCTCCAACTTCTCCTGCCAAGGCTTCAGAGGACTGCGGAGCAGGTTTGTTCTGCATGAAGTGACTGTATAGCTCAGTCTGTGATAGCAGAAAATTTAACCGCTGCTGTTGCCTTTTTGCTTCTCGAAGCTCCTCTTCACGTTTCAAAGCCTCAGCTGCTTCTTTTTCTTCTTTCTTTCTCTGTTCCGCCTACAGAAAAAAAATCGAATGACAAATTATGCCATTCCTTGTTAATGTCAAGAGTTTATAGAAATAGATAATGAATACGACAGTGGCGCTGCATCAGCACTTTGGTGTGGCCAGTCTCCGGTATGTGCATGAAGTTTCCAATTGTAATATTGACAGTAGTGAGGAATTATTATTATTGGTGACCACATGCTATCATTTAATTTCATCTAAAAAAAGAACCGTATGTTCAGCATTTATCACTTCTGATGAGACTGAGAACAATGTTATATTTCTTCTGTAATCTAAAGTACATTGAGGAAGGACAGCGCCTTGTAAAAGAGCTTTTCAAGGAACAGGGCCATCTTTTTTATAGCAGAAAATAATCTTTTCTGGCAAGGAAATCCAACAGCGGTCTCAATACTAGATTTTTCTGTTGGAAAGCTGGACAATTCTACAGAGATCTAAATCAACTAATAGCATCTGAACAGATTAAGAACCAAACAACAAGTGCAAGGTGTACTTACTCATACAGAACAAACAAGGCATAATCAATTTTAACATCAATGTTGAAGTATATACAAACTTTAGTATGGTATGCAAGGTACTCTGGATCACAGAGGGACAAAAACTTCAACGGTATATTCCATTATGGGCCTAGAGGGAAAGTGGCACAGGCAGCTCCATGGCTTCTGAAAATCTGTATTAGGTTGTATGAACTTGCATGTTGGTAATTATGGACCAAGGCTAATTTTCTGATGGTTTAGTATTTTTTTTGTTGCATTTATACCATGGTGAGTAAGGGCTTCCATTGGGTAAAGAAATTTAAGGCTTTCAATTGACAAATTTATTTGGCAACTAACTTGACAAAAGTGTTTTTAATAAAAAGGAATGCCTACTCATCCCCAAAGCAAGTCCCAATGACATTGTGCCAACAAATAATTTTGCCTTAAAACAAAATTGCATGTTTTTGTTATATTAAACAGACCTGTTCCTTCTCCACCCTTTTCCAGAATAGTAAAACATCTCTGGCCAATTTTCTAGTGCGGATGGATGAACCTTTCATCACTCTCAAGGAACGACTCACTTTTAATTTAACCTGCCGACAAAAAATCATTGAGCCTAAGAGTTAAATAAAATCATAATAAAAAGGTATTTCTTGTTTTATGAGTAGAGATCAGCATGCACACGAAAGGAACTCAATTCATTCACCTCTCTTTGACAAGTTTCAGAAAATCGCTTGGCATCAAGAAGATGTTTCCTGTGGATGCTATTAAAGATTCTGTGATGTTTCGGAATTTCTCTCCTAGCAATGTTAGCCCAAACCTTTCCAATTTTATCTATCTCCTCCCTTTCAATCATCATCTGATCCTTCTTTGCTAAGTGCTTCTTTGGTAAACTGCGCTCAATGATCTGAAATAAATCGAAGATGATGTCAGAATTTTGAATTCATTTTCTCGATACAAGTAGAGGGAAATAGTAAAAGCATGTATCTAGATAGCACCTCATATGTGTCGCCTTTCTCCAGCACTTTAACATAATAGACTTGCAAGGTGCCTGATTCAGACAAGATCAACCGCCTTATCCTTCCAGCAGCACCTTCCGGGATGCCAAAAGGATCCATTGCCTCATCGCATACTTGAAGGCTAAATTTCTGTGGGGAATTAGATGGTAGCGCTTTCAGCCTAGCTTGTAATGACTCATACTGTAGAACAGGATCGCCCATCCCACCTTTGATTCTAGTCTTGAACCCTTTGTCACTACCAACCATAGAAGCAAGTGATTGCAAATCTAATGTGCCTTTTAAAAAGTGGTCCTCCACTCTGATATCAGAATAACTTGGCAACTTCAGAGATACAACAAGCTTGTCATATGTTGGAGGGATCTTGTATGTTATGCCTTCCCCTAAATCCAAATAGGAGGATTCAAGAGATGAGAAAAATCTACCATTACTAGAATATTTGGACCCAAACTTGAACCCATTTTGTTCTGGAGAGTTCTCTGAATTGGGGGTTGTCGGCTCTTCCTTGAGAGCAAAAGGCTCATCCACCAATTTCCTTATTTTCATACTATGACTGTGTTTTTGTGTAGGCGCCACCATCCTGTTAGATGCCGGACCTGAGGGCTCTTTGGATCTCAGCCTGCGGTACTTCTGGACATGCTCACCGAGCATTGATCGGTACTGCTCCTCCGAAATGTGAGCTCCATAGCTGCCACCATCTTCATCATTACTAGATGAATAGACAAGTCCAGAGTCAAGCTCCGAAGCACGTCTTTTTCTGCTTTTCATATTCACTCCAGTTGATCTGTCAACATAACCATTCCCATTGTCCAGAACGGCACCTTCACCTAATTTAACAACCAACCATGTAGCAATCAGGTGTAATTCACAACGTAGTCATCAGTTCCACATGGGCAAAGGCTCCTTGATCATCAAAGCAGGCTACACACTAAGCACAAGAAATACCTCTGCTCTCATCCTGACTACTATTCCCATAGACATCAAAATCATCTTCCTGCTGAGGCAGCCGATAGCTTATCAACGGCTGCACGCACATTCAATATAAATCCAAGTTACACGGAGAATGGAAACAAATCAATCCACATATACAACAGAACTTCCCAACTCGCGCAAAAAATGCCCCTCCGCCATACAAAACCTATCAAGATCTAAACTTTTGACTAAAAACAACTCCAAGACAATGACAAACACCTCTCCAGATTAAATCAACCTCCGGGTGCATGAAAAACACAAATTACCTCGAGATTGAAGAGATTCGAATAGGAAAACCCGTTCTCGGGAGTGCCCCTGCGATCCATGCGAATTGGGATGCCCTCAGGGGGCGAGGATGGAGGCGCGGGGCCCCGGGAGCCCTAGGAGCGCAGGGATGGGGACAGAGGAGAGGAGGCCGAGAAGCGGGGAAATTAGGGTTTGCGGGAAGAGGGAAGCGGGAAAAGGCATTGCTTCGTGTGGAGGCGGGAGGGCGGGGGTTAAGTGGGAGGGAGGGGAGAAGAGGTGGGGGGGGGGGGGTGGGGGGGTGGTAGAGGTGTGGTGGACTGGAAGGGGAGAGGAAGCAGAGATCGATGGGAGAACTATTGCGGGGATTGCAAACGGGTGGCACTTGCTAACTTGCGCCTGGCAGGGGAGCCTGACGCGCACCGGAGTGAGATTGCTAAAAGTAAATAGCAAAAAAGGCCTCAACCATACGTCGAATTCCAATTAAGGTTTCTTGTTTTAAATGTAAGAAAGAGTCTCCCGACTTTTAACTTGAGAGATTAACATCAACAAAAAAAAATGATCGTTGAAGCTAACGGGGTCTTGTATTTGAGAAAGAGAAAATATATCGGGCTTCTCTTTGTTACATTTAAAAAGTAAGGGTCTTTATTGGAAATCGAAGCATATTTGGAGTGTTTTTTTTTTTGTAAATTACACGAAATAATTATAGAAATCATGGTAAAATACTTCAGTCATCCATGTGAGATTGATTGTTATCATATGATGTATTTCACGCGTAGTTTAAATCGATACCTTCGTTTGTTATGTTAAGAGGTCATAACATATCGTATCTCGTTTTGCATCATTTCCTTTATATGCATTCATATGTATTAAATGGATATTGAATGTGATGTCACATTTAATCAATGGTTTCTTTTAAACACGATGTTGGTTACCTCATCCTTGCCTTCTTCTTTCTCATTTCAATTGCTTCCCTCTCCATTTCCATGTTCCTCCATAAGCGATGTATCATGGGAGGGGTGTTAGTTGATGTTCAAAGGTGCATGCATAAAAGTTATTTCCTTGTGCATTAGTTAAACGCTTGTGAGTTGTTTGCCTTTTATGTAATATTCCTTGAGCAGCAATCCCACAATGTACGTAGACACATTTCCTTTGCATTTCTTTTTTGTAAGATATGTCATATAATTGACTGTCACTGGGAGAAAATAAATGGAGAATTACTTCCATATGAGTATAATATGCAACGATCTCTTGAAATTCCTTGAAGATGTCCAGGTGTGGGGGTCAAGAAAGGGTAGAAGGATGTAAAAGCTTTAAAAGAGGAATATACTTGTAACAATATCTTGTTGAAGGATAGTGGAATTGTTGGTTTCTATATCTCGTGCAGACATCTGATGATGGGTGCAGGTGGACTGATCTAAATGACCTAGATTGCGGCAATCACAATATTCCAAAACAAGCACAATATTACATAGCAATTTCAATCATAGATAAACAATCAGACGACATTGAGTGCACATGTATTTAACATGGAAACCCTCTTGGGTAAAAACCACGATCAGAGTCCCCAGACTCAGGCTTTCAACATGATCCGCACGGGTCTCCCACTAATCGGAGTTGTTTACGCGGACAACCCAACCATATCATAACATGGGTTGATTACGCAATCAACTCAACCGTATATAGATAAACCAAACCTAACAACCCCAATACCAAAGTAATATGCAAAGAATAATATGAGGCAAAACCAAAACGATTATATAGAGCGAGGAGCGTGCCCGCAAGATTTGAACGCTGAGAACCATAGTTGTTGGAACGAAGAAGTCAACACAAAATAGCTCTTGAATCTTTCTCTCAGAGTATGGAGTGGAAAGCAGAGAGAAGAGAGATTGTGTTCTCTTTATTGTGTGTTGATGTATGAGGTCCTATTTACAAGTATAGAGTCTGCATAAATGTTGACTTTGAAAAAGTAGTTGTTGTGAGCAAATCGAGAACGAAATCGGCTTCAAAAATCTTTTTGAAATGGGATATGCACCCGTTGCAGTCATTAAGCAGTCTGGTACATGCCAATCGAAATGCCGGAGGATTCTGGAATTCGTCCGAGAACTGCCACCGAGTAGGGAGAATGAGAGGGGCGTGCCTTGATCATGATACAAATATGATCGATCAAAGATCAAATTTGTTCTATTAGAAATACATTCGTTGCAATTCAAATATAAATCGATCATAAAAGAGAGTGATCGATCAAAGGTGATCAATAGTGTGTAGATGGTCGGTCGATCAACTTGACTCTTTGACATGAAAATTAAAGTCAAAGGGATGAAATGTAATATGCATGATTTGAGGTCTTTTACATTATGAGACAATTACGAAATGAAGGACTCGGTAAAAGAAAGGACTCCGTCTTCTTCTTGAGCTTGAGATTGAGCTAAAGTTCCATAAGATTGAACTCTTTTGAGATTCTTGGCTTCTTCTTCACTTATGATTGAGCTCCTCGGGCGCGAGCTTGTTCTTGGTCCAATAGCTTTCTTGCTCTCAACCTAGATACAATCTAACTATACAAGTTTTATTATCATCAAAATATGCACACTCATGCACTACCAATCTTCTCATTTAAGGTAAAATGTTCCTTTAAAACATATGAATAGCTTTGTGTTATAGACATGTACATGGTATGCGATTATGTAATGAATCGGGGACCTTTTCGAGGGTCCAACGGAAATATTAAACTTGATATTTCATTAAGAATGGTGTCTACTCTAACATTCATCGTTAATATTACTTAAACATTATTACATTGTTTGTTAATGATCAAAATTGATCCCATTTATGGAGACTAATCACTGCACTAGCAACATTAACACTAAACAATTAATGAATATCTGATTTATTATGATAATATACTTGAATTGCGCGAAATTGGTCTTGAGTTGCATACATTTAGCCTCACCACGACCATAGTGCACGCATAAACCTTGTAGACATGGATACATGAATTGATGCATAATCAATGTCTGTAAACTGAAATCCACTTGAGAAGACAAAAGAGAAAATCGTGAAGGACAATAAAGTCTGGCAAAAACCTCATCATCCATAGTCATTGATATCTACTCTGGCAACCCTGACAAACTAGGGTTAAAACCTAGATAATTAACCTTAACACTAATTAAAACCCTACCTTTGATCGATTAACCTACCTGACCCAAGACATCCTAAACTAAATGGATCTAAACAATAACCATTTTAAATTACTCTTAAAACATTGAACCAATCCATAGAAATCCTAGCCTATTGGGATAAGAATCTAAGTAGTTAACCCTAAAACTAACTCGTGATTGGACTATAAATTAAGCATGTTCTAGAAGATTAGTTAAGGTAACACGATGAGGGTTAAAATCAAACCTAACCCTATATATTTTTTTACTATCCTAACCCTAGAATTTTGACTTGAACACTACATATTAGATTCAACTAAGTCCACACCTAACTACTTGATCGCCCACCCAAAATCAATGTTAGGTTCACTAATCCAATCCTAGTTCAATTCAATTTGGGGTCAAGGATGACGTAAAATAAGAAATTTCATTGATTCGAAGGCCAAATCATGTTTAAAGAGCATGTTGGGGTATGATCTTATCTGATAACACGACGTTGCCCATCTTCTCATCCACGAAATGACCTAAATCTCTATATCCCTCGAGAAGGCTACCAATCAAACCCGCACTCTATCTGTCACACCCCCAAATTCCGTGATCGAGAATGATCGTGCAGACACGGTAGCGGATGCTCGAGAATGATCGATGGAGCTAGGACTTCAGGAGGAGTCCAAAATGCATGGATATCAGGGAGGTTATCCATGAGAGTCTGGAGGCTCTACCGTACGTGATGGAGAAGCGTCACAGGACACTAGCTCGGTAGCAGAGTGTCGTGGTGCTAATAGCAGTGCGAGCAACGAGTACAGACAGCAGTGCAAGACATGACGGTGGATGCACGCAGCGGTATGTACGCGAGCGCAGACGGGCGGTACGTAGTGAAGCAGTACGCATCGAGGAGCAATGCGGTACGGTCACATAGGCGTACGCACGAAGGCGCACGGTATCGGTATTGATGCGTGGTGATCCAAGGAGGCATGGAGCGTTGCAGGTGCTGAGTACGAGCATTGTCGAGCATGCTCGGTAGTACGCATACGAGAGTGGTCTGGAGGCCACGATAGCGAAGTTCTGGAGGACTTCCCCTTAGCATGCAGAACGCTAAGGAAGGGTTTACCGCACGAGGGTCTGGAGGCCGCGGGTTCCCTTATGGCACAAGACCAAGTGTTCGGTGGCACTTGGTGAATTATGACAAAGCTGCATCAGCAGGGCGTTGGAGCGCATGCGTGCTGGTGACTGGGCGGTTGACTGGGCGTCGACCGTGCGGGAAGACGAAAGGACAACAAGGGAGTCGAAGAGACGAGTAGACGAAGAGTTGCTGAGGAACGCGAAGGGTTGCCAAAGAACTCGAAGGGTCTCTTGTGTCTTTATGTGTCATTAATGTAAGTGTAATAATGAGTGTCCCTTGGGTTGCCTTGAGTCTTGTATAAAAGGAGAGGTGGTGGCTCATTTGTAAACACACAACACAAGTGTAGAGTGTCACCCACTCCAGAGAGAGAGTTCCCCTTCTAATAAGAGAAGAGCTTTGTGCCCGTGCTTGTGTGATTGTTTGGTTGAGTTCTTGAGCGTTCTTGAGCGTGTTCTTGAGAGTGTTCTTGAGTGATCCGGAGTTCGTGCTCGTGTTTGTGTTGGAGGCGTCGGTGCGCTAGCAAGCAGGAGTACGAGAAGAGTTGGAGCGCGTCCGTGACCGTTCTACTCGGGAAGGCTGGTTAGCTACGGGTTAGCTAACGCCGCACAGGATCGGTCGAAATCGGTAGCGGGATTTTGACCCTGTGACACTATCCATGATGCACTATCTTCAGTCATTGGGCATGATTTTATAATATAGTAGAAAACTGATAAGTAAAAATAATAAATATTTTGGCCTACCCATCTGTTAGGTTAATGTATTAGTTAATAAGTCTTCTATTATATTAATACCAGTAAGTACACATTAAAAATTACCCCTTCCAATGAGGTATAACAACGGGGGATGAGGTCGCAAATTGTTGTCACGGTTTGGTTTATAGGGATGTCGAAAAGTGACAACGATTATTGATGTGTAGAAGTGTCACTGTGGGTTGTAGTTGTGAGGATAGCAGGTACTGCTTGCAACTGAGGAGGATGTGATGAGCAACGGCTCGTTGTTGCATGTTTGGGATGGAAGATATGATGGAGATGGTGCATTAGTGGCATGGACATGGAAATCGATTGCTACAGTTGCAGGTTGGGTGGACGTACATCTTATTGTGTGGAGAAGGAGCATCCTGAAAGTGTAGTTGTGCGTGAGGGTTGTGCACTAAAGCGTGGAAGGTGGACCAAGAACAATAAGGGAGAATCCCCTATTACAACAATGCATGTGGCATGTTTGTTTACGCACAACAAATTTTCCTCAACTCAATTCAACAATTTCATCCAAATAGTAATAATAATTAATTTTACGTCTTTAAGAAGATTTAACATGGAATATAAAGAAATTCCTGACAACAGAGGTAGAGATGATAGTGATTTGTGGATTTGGCATTGATGAGTGTGGTACATGAAGGAGACAAATAGTGAACGGATGTCTCGGGTGTGATGGACTAAGTGGGCGGTCCGCTGTAAAGTGGAGGTTGGGACTAACCTCTTATCGATGAGGATTTTAGTTGTTCATATGGTGAGGACAAACATGGAGAAATGATTTCCATGGATGGAGATGGTAGGAGAGACTTAGCATGGTTTTGATCGAATACAACGGAGGGGGAGAAAGACTGGAGAAGAAGGGGGAGAAGTTACTGATGAATCTCGTATTCATCATGCTAAAATTGGTCATTTAGGCTCTGTCCCCCATCATCCACTTGTAATTAATCATTAATATAGCATTATTAGCATTCATACATGTGTAAATAATATCTGCATTTCATCATGCATAATTGCATTAAAATCCCAAGTGTAAATTAGCCCAAAAAGACGCTAACTTCTCACTTTTTAATTAATTCATCCTAACTCCGATTGACCCAAAACCACATCCTTTGTGTAGATATTACTAACCTTATTAAATAAAAAATACAAAAAAAATTACTACTCCAATAAGTGTCAAATAATCCCAAAGTCTAATTTCACATCTGACAGACTAAAATGAGCATATCTCCCACATAAAGTGTCTGATTTTGGTCTACTCACTTTTAAAGTACTCCATTTTTAAATAACTTCAAAAAAAGACCAATTTCGTAAAAGTCGGAGCTCGTATGTGAAAGTTGGATTTTGGGCCTCTTTTGCGTATTTTGACTTTGCTATTTTTGACCTGAGTTTTTATGTACATAATTAATCCTTTTAATTTTATTTCTTCTTCACTATTGTTCTTTGATGAAAGTTTTAATAAGAAATACAAAAATCCAATTCCAGATCCAAACCAAAATCAAAGAATCTGACTGAGTCCAGGTGTCCGTTGTCGGTCTGTACAAAAGTTGTGTGTTCCTGACTTCTATTTTATTTTCCTAATTTCTTATTTATTAAAAATCCAAAAAATTAGATTAGTGTGTAATTATTCTTCTTGTATTTTGTAGTAATTTTCTAGATTTTTATCCTCTCTAAAACCACCAAAAAAATTACAAAACTCCAAAAGTCGGCTTTCTATACACATGGAGAACCGCCAAAAATACCACTTCTCACAGATGACCTCTTTTGCTCATGGGCCTTCATGAAAGTTATATATATCGTCGAGACGAACAATTTTCGTGAAGGAAATTTTTCGATCTGAGGTCATCTTCTATCTCTTTTTCCCTCTCTAAAATCTGAAATTTTTTGGTGCCACGTGGCAGCTCCAGTGCGTGCCACGTGGCACCCCGCTTTCCTCTCTCTCCTGGCCACCCCCGGGTCACGTGCCTGGCACGTGACCCCATCGTCACCTTCCTCCAAACCGTTCCTCCTTCCCCCCCTGCGAGTAACCCACGTGCCCCGCCATGCACGGCCATTAAACCACCTTGTGCCACCTCCGCGTAACGCCTTCTTCCTCGCCTATAAAGCAGCTCCCCTCGCCGGCCTTCCGCTCCATCCGCCATCTCCAGCAAACGAGGAAGCACATGACACAGAAGGTGGTGACAGCACCCAGTCAGTCGTCGACGAACCTCGACCTGCAGGCATGATTCAAGGTGTGTGTTTCGTACCCTTGCAGCTCCAGTACCGTGGGCTCCCTCTTCTTTCATCGAAGAGGGCCGAGCTAAGAAGGACACAAGGTCCACCCCACTTCCAGGCTTCCATCTTGACTCTCGCAAAGAGTCTAGACCTTCACCGAACCACTCCTTCGTTCCCAACATCGCTCGACCTTCCCCTTCATCCTCCGCTTCTCGTGTTTGCGCTAACATTTGCAGGTGTCGACCGACCGAGATCCGCCATCGCCTCCACGCGCGGAGGCGCCACCCCTGCATGCAAGGCCAACGCCGGTGAGCTTCGCCGCCCACGCAGCGCCCCTCCGCCTGGGCCTGCGACGGCCAACGCCCATTCGTCGTGCCGCTCCGCCTTCACCTCCCCGCGCCGCCCCTCGCGTTGTGTGTCGGCCTAGGAGCAGCCTCGACTCTCGAGTCTCGCTCGCCCCTCTGCCCTCCGTCGTTCGCCCACGACGAAGCGCTCCGACGCTCGAGCCCCTTCGCCAGCTCCACCACCGCCTCCACCCTCGACCACCGTACGGAGGCGCCGCCGGTGGTAGGTCGACCAGCCGAAGCCGATCGCAACCTCCGCCCTTCTCCTCCGCCATCGGGGCTGCCTCCCTCCGTGCCGCCCTCCAGCCACCGTTGGATCGGGAGATACCCGAGATCCAACGGTCAGCAGCCACCTTCGCCTCCGTTCCGAGCCTCTCTCCCCATCCTCGAGGATCGGAGCCCCGAGCCTGCCCCCAAACCACCATTCGGCCGCCACGAAGGCTCGGGCATCCGAGCATGAGCTCCATTGCCCGAGCCTCTGCCTCGTTACCCGGCCACAACCTCACCATCCGAGCCTGAGCCTCGGGACCCCCTAGCCTCTGCCCCGGGCCCGAACCTCAGGCTCGGTCTCCCGAGCCTCCACCTCTCCTCCGAGCCTCCGGGTGCACGTGTGCGACACGTGCGCTTGGGGAAAATTGCATTGAGGTCCTCCATCGTTACTGAAATTACATAAATACCCCCGTATGTGGTAAATTGCAGAAGGACTCCGCCGACTTTCAGAAATTGTAGATAAGTCCTTCCAGGGATCATTTTGAAGGAAAAACTTTATTTTATTTATATTTTAGTCCCTGGATTTTGATTTTAGCATATCTTTTCCATACGGACTCCGATTTTAGCGTATAATATGTCGTTTCGAAGCTAATTCCGTGCTCTATCACTTAGCATAGCTTGTGATCAGATCTGAGGGTGTTTATTGTCAATTATTATTTGAGGATCATCATTGACTTTTGCAGGCTAATTTTGACATATTGATGCTTGGGATTTTGATGATATTATTTGCAGGAATTTGGACGAGTATCTTTATATGATTAAGCCTTCCCTGATTATTCTTAATAATTTAGAGTTCATAAGGGATTATCGCATCTCAATTCCTATAAGATTGTGGTCAAACATTCTAGGAATTAGATCAAAGACATTCGGAGGATGGATATCTTGCTTCAATTATTCTTAGTATCAACTTATTAACCTGAAGCATTGACTCAAATGTATTTTGATTTGTGATAAATTTTGATGAAATTATTGATCATATTATTTGAGAATTAGATATGTTTCAAATCACAGATCCGGAGCATAAATTCTGTTTATTTTCCTTGCATAGCATTTCCATTATTGCATTGTATATTTCATCAACACATAATTAATCGATCATTTATTAATGATTTAATTTGATTTAATACCGCGCAACTAAAAATCACCGTTCCCTGTGTTCGACCTTGGTAGACTTGCCAAGTAAAAATACTCCACAACATTCAAAGTTTGTGGTTTTTGATCGACCGAAATTCGTCTCCTATACTACAATTATCGATTATTAAAGAGGTGAATTTCACGTTCATCAGTTACCTATAGTAGAAAGACAAGGAAGAAGGGGTAAGGGATGGTTTGCCCAGGATGGTCATTGCCTCAACTCGCCAACAAAAGAATCGATGAGGCTAGGTAGCTGCTCTCGAAGATAACTGCTATAGGATCTCATCGACGATGGGATTCTCTGATGCTCAACTGGAAACGACACATTTGATTATCACTCGATGGCATCTACTCATAAGAGCTTCAAGGAGCCTCGCTGATGACATATAAAACTTGCCAAATAAGGGGTTGAATGGGTTTTATATACGTGGGTTATCGTCTTGGTGGTTACAAATATATGGGAGATGGTTGATGATTGGGACTTCAATTTTGTTTTCAATAAGTGCGGGTCTCGATGGGAATGCATGATTTTGTTATTGAATGGGTATAAATGGTTAGGATTTACAAGTTAAATGGAAGTGGTTGGTATGACGATGAGGTTCAAGTATTCAATTCTTTGCTGCATCACGTAGGCGACATGCATGTAGAAATCAAATAGATAAGAGAGCGGGGAAAGGAAGGAATATGAAAGAGGGGAGAACTTGACAAATATGTTAACGTCTCATGGTGGGGAACCAATGTGCTTTGAGCCCTGCGGTGACGTGGAAGAGGGTATGGTTAATAGTTGACCAAGAGCTAGTATTCATATTTACATATGATGAGCTCGAAAATCATCTCTTTAATTATTGATAATTGTCGTAGTATAGGAAACGAAATTCGGTCGATCAAAAATCACAAATTTTGAATATTGCAGAGAATTTACTTAGCAAGTCAACCAAGGTCGAATAAAGAGACATGATCCTCTTCATCAATTTATCAAAGATTATTGTTTAATTAATGCATGATTATCTTCTATTCTTAGGTCTTCATGCATATGTGGTATGCATTGTAGATAAAATAATGCAGGGACAAAATGATGCAAGAGTACGGAGTAGAATGATGCATGCAATTTTTATTTGATCTTTAAAAGCAAAAAACAGGATGAGATGAACACAATACATGATGAAATGCAAAGAAAAAGCATGCAAAATAAGATATACAAATATGGCCTACAAAATCTCAAATCAACGAGCAATAAATTATGGTTCAATTTTTGAGTGAGATCGAGCATTACAAAATCAATAATGGCACTTAAAATAAGAAGCAAGGGACACACAGCACACAAAAATACTGACTTTTTGTTCACTGTCAAAACATGAAATTTCCTATGTCATTAGATAGAAGATAAAACAAGCATCAAAATGAGACTGAAATCATGCGATTTGGAGTTAAAATGCTCAAGATATGATCAAAATAGTGTTAGTGGCATAAATGTAATAAAAATGCATGAGAAAATAAAGATAAATATTCAAATAGGTCCCTAGAGGGGCCCATTTGCAATTACCAAAAATTTCCTAGGCCCCTATGCAATATGTCCAAGCGTGTGGGTGTATTTTTGTAGTTTCAATTAACTGGTAGGACTTCTACATAATTTACCTCGGAAGCGCATGGGAGGCACGAGCATGGGGACCTCATTGTAATTCTGGAGAAGACAGGGGTGCGATGCAAATTACCCAGCCCCTTACGTGCATGGCACGCGAGGGGGGTAGGCTCGGGCGACACGTGGCCGTTGCATATAGCTTCGACCAGTGGCTCAGACAACACAAGCCTGCAGGTTAGGCACGAGGCTCAGGCTTCATCCAGACCATCCGATCCAAATGATCTGATGGTAGCTGCTCTCCATGCTCTTCCTCCTGCGGTGGAGAGGAGGTTGTGCTCCGACGAGGGGCTTGAAGCTCCTCCGTGCTCCACTCATGTCCCTAATGATCGAAGAGGCTCCCAGGAGCTTTGGCGAGGAAGCTCGAATGACGGGGTGACACGGGGAAGATCAGAAGCTGCGGACAATGGAGCTACGTCAGAGGAGGAGCTATTGAACATTGCTCCAGCCACACTCTGACCATTGAAGACATCTGTGCCTGCAAGATTAACAATAGATGAAGTGTGCTTGGTGGATGTGTTAAGCGAGGTGAACGTAAGACATCGGGCGGCGAAAGGCAGAGCCCTGGTGGTTCTTCTCCGACGAGCTTGAGAAGAAAAGAGGCGGAGCGGAGGGAGGTCCTAGAGAAGGGAGAGGGTGGTCGAGAGCGTTGGCGAAGGTGATCGATGTGCGGCGGAGCTAAGGCCATCGTAAGGGGAAGGTGAGGTGCATTGAGTACGATGGGATAAAAGGGATAAAACTCAAAGAAAAACAAGGATGAAGTACCTGGAGATCGGAGATGATCCTTGGGCGGAGGGATGCGACTTGGGTTGGGCTTCTGTGGAAGCCTAGGGTCGTCACCCAACGAGGTCAGCCTTGTCCTCAGAGCTCCGCATTCACCGGAGGCGTCGTGACATGGTCGGAGGACCATGGGTCAAACAACGGAGCAGGGAGGCCATGACGGTCCTCCTCCGACCTCTGTCTGTCACAGGGAGGCAGAGGAGGGCTAGGGCTCTTGCTCTGAATTGGTGGACGGGGACTATCGGTTGCGGAGGTCAACTATTTGTAGGTGGAGGTCGACGGTTACATGGTGGAGGCGCTGATTGTAAATGCCATTGTGAGTACATGGAGCGATGATAGGGGTTATTGATGGGATGGAGAGGGTAACACACATCGGGGTTGCGTGGAGGGAGCATTGAATCGGGGGTAGGGGGATCGAGATGGCGACAAAAATAGGAAGAGCGAGCATGTTTAACGCTTGAAAAGGGGGAGACTTGAGGAGGAAGAGGGTAGCTTTGTCGTTGGATCGAGTGATCCAACGGTTGCGATCGAGGCATGAAGGAGCAACTTGGATATGATCTATCAGGTCCGATCGAGTAAATGGGAGATGAAAGAGAGTGAGTGGTCCAGATGCACACAGAGGTGAAGATAAAACATCTGGAAGGCGAGCGGAGGTAAAGGGTTGAGATGGAAGCGGGGCCAGATCAAGGGTGAAGGATGAAGAGGCGATGTGGAGAGGGTAGAGACATAGGATGGGAGACGATCGGGAGGTCTAGAAGAGAGCGGGAATGGGTGGATAGGATTAGATCGGGGGGTGTTGAAGAGGATTTTTCGTGGGTCTAATTATTTCTCACACAAGGCAGAGACACGGTCACTGTAGCGACCCGCAAGAAACCCTAATTCAAACAACATTTAACCCACAATATGAATCAAACAATAAGTAGCAAAAATGTGGAGTCAAAATTTATTATAACTCTACAACAAATGTGTATATGTGTAAGCTTGTGTAGAGGTCGAACTCAGAGAGCAAACGGTAGATTGTGCAAAATGATGCGTAAAAACTTGTTCTTTTCTCTCATCTATTTTATTATTTTTATAGTTTTTTACTTTTATATTTTTATTATTTTATTTTTGTTTTTTATATTTTTTATTTTGTGTTTTCTTCTTATATTTTTAGATTTTTAGATTTCCTTTTCTTTTTAATATATAATAAATTATACGAGGCTATATATGCCATAATAGATAATATAGATAGAAATATAACTAAAAATATCCAAAAAATGTGGTTTTAATTTTTTTATTATTTTTGTGTTTTTAGTGAAATTTACTAATTTTATATATTATTAAAGTAAAAAATACCCTAAATCAGAGATTAAATTAATAGGTCGAATTAAAATGGAGATGAAAAATACCAAATAGTATCAAAATTTCTCCGAAATAATTTTAATATATAAATAATAATATAGAGAAAATTATGAATCAGAAAACAATATTTTTGGAATTTTTAGAAATTTTATAGATTTTTATAAAGGTTTTTGGGATTTTCAATTTTAAGAGTTTTCTTTTTCTATTTTTAGTGGTTTTTGGTTTGGAGTTAATACACACTACATTAAACAACATATATGTTTTGGGGAATTTTTCAACATGTTTTTATTTTGTTTTGGTATTTTATAAGTTAAACGGAATAAAAATATGCTCTTTTTTATTTTTAATAAATGGTTAAAATGCCCAAAAATGCACAACAAATATGAGGCGTGAAAGTACAAGTTACCAGATATTTAACCCTATTTTGCATAATTTTAGGAGCATAATAGATATATTTAATAAATAGATGAAATGCATAAAAATAAATGTCCTAGCAAGGGCATATTTGTAATTAAATAAATACCATAGGTTCATATGCAAATGTGCGAAAGTATACAACATATTTTTAAATTTATAGAACTATTTTACAATTACAAAAATTGTTAGGGGTTACACGCAATTTCGCCACCTCACGTGGGACGACACGTAAGGTGACGTGGAATGGACCCAGAAGTAATTATCAATAAGCACATGGGCCTCGCATGCAAAATTTCCATTTTATTTAAACTACATATTTTATTTACAACATTAATTAATAAATACAAAAATATTCGGAGCATGATCTGCAATTTACCCCATAGACGTGCGGATCAAATGGTTGATGGACTTCACTTATGCCTCGTGTCAGCTCCACACGCAACGATATCGGTTCGCGGTTACGGCCCAGATTAGAAATCCAGTAGATCAGGTACGAGAAGATAGTGTGCGCTAGTCAAGACCTCAATGATAGCGGATCACCCTAAGATATTATCATGGAATAAGCGCTTATTCTCTCTTGGAACTGAAAGAGCGCATGTAGACTATTTGCCTACCCGCCAGCCTTAACTAAAAAAGATGGAGATCAACGACTGAAGGAGGGCTCGATCCAACGATGTCTGTGGCTCATGATGAACATGACCAAAATTGATGACGGAGGAGGGCCGAGGAAGAACTGGGAAGAAGCCTCGCCTGAACGAGCTTCCTTTAGCTTGAATCACCTCCTCCGACGGCCATCCTTGCTGCAATGTGCCCCAAAACACTCTTAGATGGTTCGTCTGTCCGATGGAAGCTCAAAAGGGCCTCGAGGTTCACCAGAGCTCCTCCACGAAGTCGGGGAAGGAGAGGAGCTCCAGGTATCTCCGGCGTGGGGCCAAAATTGCTCCAGCGGGTTCTCTGGGCTTCAGACCTGCACAAGACACATGGAAAAGTCGAGAGCATAATGCCTCGACGGTGAAAAGGGTGAATGGACGTGTGGGGAAGTCCATCGGAGGTGCTCCGATGAGGCGCGTAAGGAGGAACATCCGGATCTTGCTACAGGAGGAGCCAAGTTGAATGGAGTGGCACAGAGCATGGGGAAAATGTTGGGAAAGAAGGTGGCGACGGTAGCAGGATTGGTCAACGGTTGGGGACATGTGGAAGTGTTCGCCGAAGCGGAGCCCTAACGAACTACGAAGGTGGGAATTAGGCTAAACTAATGACTAAAATGCAAAAGGGTAAATTACAGTTTGGGTCCTCATCTATGGATCTGATCTGAGAATAGGTCCCGATCTTTAAATTGTAATGATTCGGGTCCCAGGGCCATTTAGAAAATAGAAAATTTGGGGTTCATGACGAATATACCCTTGTTGGGAAGGGAATGGGGGTTGGGATCCAACTTTTAAACAAGGCATACTCGTTATCAGCCCCCAAAAGTTCATTACATTAACGGTCCTGGGACCCGAATCGTTACAATTTAAAGATCGGGACCCATTCTGGGTTTGGACCCATAGATGGGGACCCAAATTGTAATTTACCCAATGCAAAATTAAAAGCAGAAACGAAACCCTATGATCTAAGCTACCTAGAAAAATAAGAAAGCGCAGCTCATACCTGGGATTTGACGCCAGGGAGCAGAGGTGGCTGGACGACTGCCTTGGGTGCACCTCCAGCCTCCTCCAACTACTGTGGAGCCTTAGGGACCCCCCTGTCATGAGGATACGCACTGGACCGAAGCTACGAAGTTTTAGGAGTTGGGAAATGTCCAAAGAAGACGAGGAAGGTCGGAGGCTATTATTTAAAGACAAGTATGCACCCTTATTGATGGGCGGATTGGAAAGAATCGACTCTATGTACAAGGAATCAAAAGCATGGCCGTGGATCACAGGAGATCATGGATCATAATTGCTGAAGGGCTCGAGGATGACAGAGCGACAGAGCGGCGAGGGAAATTGCGAGAAAGTGGGCCGCTCAAGGTTCTGACAATGGTCGGAAGAAGGGATGGATAGTTGACTGGCGATCAACGAAAAGAGCAACCCCATTGGTCGATGCAGGCCGCTAAAAGACAGAACAATGTATTTATTAACAAATTAATTAATTAAAAATAGTAAATGATTTTAATAATTTTTTAGTATAAAATAAAAAAATGTTTGTTATTTTATCCAGTATTTTAATGTGATTTTTATTTGTTTTTAATGTTATTTATTACAAGTTAATTTTTAAGAGTATATTTATAGGTATATTCATCCATGTTTTGGCTATTTCTATTTTATTATTTTATTCCCTTATTTTATATATTTATAACTTATTTGTATGTACATAAATATATTTTTACTATATTTTTTATGATGTTATTTGTATACTGAAATAAATAGGGGTGTAAATTGTATAGGTATAGTTATTGTACATTTATCTATGTATTTTGTACATCCTTTTATTTTGATGTATTTTCCTATGTTTTATTTTAGCTTTATATTTTTAATAGAAGATAGATAATATTTACAAGAGTATAAAATAATAGAAGAATAAATAATGAAAGCAATGAATTCTTTTTTATTTATTTACATGCATTAGCATATGTATTTACCTATGCTTTTATATAGACTTATTTTATTTTGTGTTTCCTTTTTGGTTTTATTTTGGTTTTAGTATGTTCATAAGTTATAAATAATACTTAAAAATTATAAAAATATAACATTGTAAAATACTAAAGAAGAATAAAATGAATATTTTATTCGGTTATACTGTACAATAGGGGTCTATAACCTAACTTTCACACCTTAACTCTAAAAAATATGAAACCTTTATTAAGTAGCTTGTTTAAAGTTATATACAAATAGAGATGATTTTGATACATTTTGAGTTTTTATTTGGAGATATGGGTGTGTGAAGTTGAGATTCCGGCTTTTATTTTTTGTATAAAACGAACATTGTGTATTATTTTTGTGCAAACTCAAAGTTATATTTTTCTATATATTATTATCTACAACTCTCATGTACAAAGTTTCTTTATTTGATGAACAAATAATAAAGAATAAAATGGGTTTCAAAAATGAATCATTGATTAATAAATAAATGTGACTTTTATTACATTTGTGGCCCTTATCTCCCCTACTTTATTCCTTGTCGACCAACTCAATTCTTGACTTAGTCTCGGGATTTAGGGCCATAAAATACCTTTGGTATTTTATTATTTTCTTCTTTTCTTCTCTTTACTCTATACTTTTAGAATTAGAAACAATGTTATTTACACAATAATGCAATAAATATTGAATGTTATTTTGTACTAATTAATGATATTTACATGTATTAGCTAGAGTTTTTAAGGCCAAAATGATAGAATAAAAGTGATGAAATGGAGATTCATCACCCCCCTATACTTGCCTTTGCTAGTCCCTAACAAACACTTATGTAATAAGTATAAAAATAATAAAGAGGAAAAGAAAAAGAAAGAATAAATAAAATTGATTTTAATTATCAAACTTATCTATACAAAATCAAAGTTTGGAGCTCAAGTCAGACCTTGGTGTAAGAATGTGTGTGGAACCTGGTCGGGAACCAAATTTAAAACACAACAACCTTTGAGAGTCACAAAACTCGGTTCAAACCACCTCAATAGCCATGTCAGAACTATTCTACATTATACGCAAACCCTTATGACTATGAAGGTGACTTATACAGTGTAAGTGACGGTGGCTCTCCCCAACTAAATTGACAAAAGAACTGACTTCTCTAGAATGGCAACACAATGATTCCCCAATCCAACAACTTTTTCCTCGAGGAACGTGGTATTCCCTTCTAAGTTCAAGTGGCAACCAGCTCAAGAGGAGGGGGTGAAGAGAAGAATGGATGGTAGCCAGTGTATCTACCTATCCTGAAATGCATGACCAGTGTAATCAAGTCATCCGGCTGCAGGCTCACACGATACAACTTTGAAACTCAAGCCTGCTTATTGACTATACAAATATGTACATTTCGGTAGGCTATTTTCAATCAGGCCTGGCCATTTTTTTGGAGTTTTTTTAATATTATATACAACAACATTTACATAAGGAGCTTTTTTCTCTTAAGATAGAAGACTAACCGTCTTTTGAAGCATTGTTGCAACCCACACTCTCCTGTATTTAGATCTCATGGCTACTGGACGGGTTGGGGTGCACTTCCCTCCCTAGATGAGGATGGATGTTTCCACTCGTGTGCTTCTCAGACCAGGAATTCCAATCCCCTCACCACTCCAACCGGGTTGAGCCAAGTGAAAGGTGCAAGTGTCCAAGTTAGGTCACGACTGAAAAGAGTCATGCATGCATCTCGAAAAGTTCTAGTTAGTCGGTTGAGGTGTCTTGAACCCAGCCCTGAGTCTCAAAGAATTAAGTTTGAATAGACATGAAGTACCTTAACTCTAGTTCCCATAAGGTTCCAATGAAGTTAGGTGCAGTAAGGTCCCACCAAGCTTCAATCTTTGACTTTACTCAGACTGGTTCAATCATCAAGATCAATCCAAAAAAATGTGAGTGTTGTCCAAATGCTATGTATAATGTAGAAGATGTTTATGATGCCATTTTCAAAAGAATCCGTAATTCATAAAATATGAAACATGTGTAGATATTTACACGGACGTGCCTCTTTTTAATTATAAGAATGGAGGGTTTAGAGAATCTACAGATTACATTTTAGTTATTTGTTATAGGAATGTATATACAATTGATAAAGAATTTTACGTGCATTTTTATAATAATTCTTTTGTTGTGTATAAATATATAATTTTTAATGATGCATATATTCCTCGAACTTATTTGAAAACAATTTTGAAAACTATAGTACAAAGTAATTTTTGTAAATATTTACAGACATTTGAAAGCCATTTTGCAAAGATTTTTTAAACAGCAAAGATTTTTCAAACAGTGTATATTGATTTTCCAAAATATTTTTGCAACCATTTTCTAAATCATTTGCAAATAGGTTTTCAAACCATTTTATTTCACACAAAGAGAAGAATTTTTACAAATCAAAAGGTTTTTACAAAGGTTGAAAACATTTTACAAAAAGTTTTCCAAACAGGTCAAATCATTTTGCAAAAATATTTTTAACCTGACTTATTAATCAATATATACACAAAAATTTGAGGAATAATATGCATTATTTTATTAATGAATTGTAAATGTGTATATATATTAGCCATACTTATTTAAAATATGAAAGTACGAGTTGTGGATAAAGTATATACAGAGTATATATGACCCCCCCTATACTTAGCTTGAGCTATGTCCTCATAGATCAGAGAAAAAAAGAGAAGACATAACTCGTACTGATTATAGAAAAGCCTAAAGAATAACGAATGAATGAACAACTGAGAAGTTGACCGCCCCCCCATACTTAGGATCAAATAATCCTAAGTATAGCAAACTTCACACAAGGCATGGAGGGTCAAGGGTGGGAATGAACAGATCCCAACTCTGTTTGGCTCCCCCTATACTTAGGGTGATATATCCCTAAGTATAGCAGAGAGAATCAACAAGAGAGGAGACAGTGGAGGGGATCAAAGAATGAAAGAACTCGGGGTGCACACCCCCCTATACTTAAGAGAAAGTACGTCCTAAGTATAGAATACTGATAACAAGGGGCAACACCTTTTCGGTAGAAACAAAGAAATGAAGAAGAAAAGAAGAAAAGATATATGAAGATAGAAGAAAAGATAGAAGAGAATGTACGCATCACTCCCCTTGTACTCAGGGTAAAAGATTCCTAGGTATAAGCAACGACATGAGTGATGAAATAGAACGAAGAAAGAACAACACGGGGTGCGTACCCCCTATACTTAGGACAGGGTACATCATAAGTATATATATGCACATATATGGCGAATGATCTGGGATACACATGACAAACGGGAGAAAGAAGGAATGTAAGACAAAACACATATATACAACAAGTACAGACTAGTGAAGTACATGACGGTATTTAATAAGCGAATACCATACTCTCATCACCATCTCCCTGTGACAGCGGTGACACAACCATAAAGAGAAAGACACGCATATGTACGATCAAGTGGGTGTCAGCTACCGTGGAAAATAGATCGAAAACTAAGAGGGGAACCGGTAGCGAGAAGTAGATCGTCGGCTCATAAGAGAGGAGTGAGAGATTGAAGCCGATACTGTAAGACATGGAGGAAGAGGGAGCAGCACCGAATCCTCCAAGCCAATCAAAGTCTCTGTAGGGTACAAAAAGTGAAGAACAAGAGACTCTCTATGCAGCATAATATCTGGTGGTCATAAGGTTGACAGATCGAGGGGTACACCGAATACCACAAGACAAAGCTCAACCCTGCAAGGGTCATCAAGATGAGCAGACTCAGATGAGTCAGAGATCTCAAAGTAAAAAAAGATTTGGCTCTGTCTTCTACCAGATTGGAGACACAACCAGAGATGAGACATTAGAAGTGAAGCCGAGTACTCACAAAATGATGTATCCTCTTGCAAATAACCCTCGGAGAGTGATACATACTAGTCAGTGAATAATCAGAACATAGCTCACACTTACGAGAGTTATCAAGGTGAGTGGACTCAAAGGAGTTAGATCCATCAGACGGACATATAGAAGTGGTCTTGATAGGCGACAGATCAACTACCAGCAAAAGAGATCGAAAGATCAGACAATGCTACAACCTCTCGTAGATAACCCCCAGAGAGTATTGTGAGCTAAGCATGGAATAATTAGCGGAATGGATCATCCTTGCGGGGATTGTCAAGGAGAGCAGACTCGGATGAGTCTATATAGATTAGTCCCGTGATCCGATAGATCGGGTACACAACAATGTAGTGAGACCGGAAGCATAAATCAGACGACTCGATTCCGTGCTCCAACAGATGAACACACAAGCAACGAGTAAAGCTGGCCATAAAGAAAATGTTGCATTCTCCCGCAGATAGTCCTTGGGGAGTAATGCAAGCTAAGACAGTGAAGGTCATGGGAATGCTGGTATCACGTCTCAGTTCCTCAAAAATAGTCAATCAACCACTAATAAGAGGGCATAAGATCATGGGAGGGATAAAAGATAATCAGGGCAATCGCAATGCGGTCCCTCAGGTCGATCAAATCAACTAAGATGGATCGAGATGTATAAAGAAATCCTCTAAGTGCTATAGGTGAATGGGAAAGTTAGGAGATGGAGGATGGATCAGTCAAGACGATGAGTGAATTCATGTAGGTTCCCAGCACCGTTGCTTTGAAGCACCAAAAGAGATAGTACATCAAGCGTCTGAATTAAGACGGATGGAACCGCAGAAAAGATCGGACATTCAGAGCTCATGGAATCATCATCAAGTCATCGGGAGTCAATCACATCATCAATCCGGTGTGCGCGATCAATTAGTCCTCAATAACGAATCACACATGTGATCGTGCAAACACCAGAATCCTCAATAGCCTCTATGCACAAATCCGATGTCATATCCATCAATAATAGCACATCAATCTCAGCACCTCAAACTTGCCTGGCTTACTTAAATAATCAATGTAATCTGAAAACCTTGATGCATGCCTTGTCTAATAGCACATCAATCCCAGGTGAAAGAAGGGATGATACAGAGGGAATGAGGAGGGTGGGCGAGATCAAAGAGGACATGGACAAAATTATGGTTCAAGGAGAGGGTCTCCTGGAATCGGACCAGAGGTAGGGTGATATGGGTGAATAGAAAACAACAAATATTGATGAAGACGGTGAAGATCAAGATCCGATATCACGACACATGTGCAAATGAGGAAATATATAAACAAGAGAGCAAGAGATACTCAATGATCAAAATGGCATACACTCACGGGACTGAAAACTCCAAGAGAGATGAAACACGGATGGACTCAAAATCACTATCAATGTTCAAAGCAAAAACCCATGTTCACCTACTCAACGCAATGAAGATTGAGATGGTGGTCTTTTATCTTTTCTTATTTTAGAATTAGGTGATCATCAAAAAGTTGTACTCTGAGATTGGGGCACTAATCCTTAGTGTGTACGCAGGAATAAAATGCACATATAATGAGGGGGTTGATGTCCCCAAGACAATGAATCCATTGTGTTCATTTTAAAGGTCCAATAGAGTTAGCAGTCCCAATTTTTATTTAGGTAATTTTTTTGGTATTTTTCAATGCATATGCCTAACAAATTTTCGATTCCATTATCATCCTAGGTGATCAAAATTAGAGGGAGATATCAGAAAAGCCATGCAAGTCAGAAATCGATGATGCATGCAAAGTCAGAAGACTTACAATGCTTCCCAGCTCTCTCCATGCGGGATGTATAACAGAATTGAAAGCTATACTACATGGAATGCAAGGCGATGAAATCGCCTTAAAATAGTAATTTCTATTATCGTGAAGCACCATATGTTAACTATTTAGAAAATAGACCAAGGTCTGATCTTCGATGCCACTCGGTGCTTGCCACAACGGGTCCCGCACGCGTTGTATGCGGCCTCTCTTGGCACGGGATCTCAAATCCAAAAAACTAACAATTATGATTTGATTAACCCAAAGCAAAGCTATAGGTACATGCAAATATATTAGGGATTTGGACCTTAATCTATTGAGCAAGCAAATCCTATGCTAAGATTCATTCACACAAAAAAATAAAACAAAAATTAACAACAAAAATAAAAAGAAAGCGATAAAACATGCAAAAGATGACGAGGCCCCCAAGGGAACAATCCCTTGGGCAGTGGACCTCGTGAAGTAGAAGAGTCTAGGAGAGTTTGAATTATTACATATTAAGTATCTCTCTATATCTCTTTAATTTACAAAATAAAATAAAATAAATAAAATAAAAATGTGTGAAAATTGTCTTAAAAATCCCTTCATATCCTCCTTTGTAGCTCTCTCCTACAGGTTAAATCAAAAATCGACTCCACCTTGATTGGGTGCGCAGGTCATCCTAAGAAGTCCTCCCTCGTGTGGCAGTCCCTCGCAACAAAGTCAAACAAGAAGGAGTGTCAGACAATTCGTAACTAATATCAAACAAAGTAGGAAATAAATAAATAAATGACAAAAAAGAAATAAATGCTAGAAATAGATAAGAGAGCATAGACAAAGAAAGAATCCCAATCTATGCGACGTTGCTCCCCAGCAACAGTGTCATTTGTTGAACATGATTTTTCACGGGTCTAAACATGTCTCACACAAGGCAGAGACACAATCGTTGTAGCAACCCGCAAGAAGCCCTGATTCAAACAATAATTAACCCACAATATGAATCAAGCAATAAGTAGCAAACATATGGAGTTAAAATTTATTATAACTCTACAACAAATGAGTATGGGTTTAAGCATGTGTAGAGATCAAACTCGGGGACCAAACGGAAGATTGTGTGAAATGATGCATAAAAACATGTTCTTTTCTCTTGTCCATTTTATTATTATTGTGGGTTTTTAATTTATTTTTTTTGCTTTTATATTTTTTTGTTTTTGTGTTTTCTTTTTATATTTTTATATTTTTATATTTCCTTTTCTTTGCAATATATAATAAACTATATTAGGCTATATGTGCCATAATAGATAATATAGATAGAAATATAATTAAAAATATCAAAAAATACAGAAATGAATATTTTTGGGTTTTAAATAATTTTTTTACTATTTTTGTGATTTTTAGTGAAATTTACCAATTTTTATATATTTTTGAAGTAAAAAAATGCCCTAGATTAGGGATTAAATTAATAAGCTCGATTAAAATGGAGATGAAAAATATCAAATAGTATCAAAATTCCTCCAATTAATTTTAATATATAAATTATAATATAGAGAAAATTATGAAACAGAAAACAATATATGTGCTCTTTTTGATAAAGGCATTTGGGATTTTTCAATTTTTAAGAGTATTCTTTTTTCTATTTTCAATAGTTTTTGGTCTGGAGTTAATACACACTATATTAAACAACATATATTTTTTGGGAATTTTTCAACATGTTTTTATATTTTTTTGGTATTTTATAAGTTAGACAGAAAAATGTGCTCTTTTTTATTATTAATAAATGGTTAAAATTCCCAAGAATGCACAACAAATATGGGCATGAAAGTACAAGCTACCAGGCATCCAACCCTGATTTTGAAAAATTTTAGGGGTACACTAGCTATATTTAGTAAATATATGAAATGCAAAAAATAAAGAACCTAGCATGGGCATATTTGCAATTAAAATAAATGCTAGCGGTTCATCTGCAAATTTGCTAAAATTATACAATGTATTTTTAAATTTATTGAACTACTTTGCAATTACAAAAATTACCAAAGGTTACATGCAATTTCGCCACCTCACATGGGATGATACGTGAGGTGACATGGAATGGACGTAGAAGTTATTATCAAATAGCACAGGGGCCTCGAATGCAAAATTTCCATTTTATTTAAAATACATATTTTATTTACAACATTAATAAATAAATACAAAAAGATTCGGGGCATTATCTACAGTTTAACCCATGGCGCGCGCGGATCCCACGGTTGATGGACTTCACTTATTTTACGTGTCAGCTCCACGCACAATGATATCAGTTCGTGACCACGACCCAGATTAGATCTCCAGATGGAGATCAACAGCCGAAGGAGGGCTCGATCCGATGGTACCTGTGGCTCACGATGAACACCGCCAAAATCGACGGCGGAGGAGGGACAAACTGGGAAGAAGACTCGCCTAAGCGAGCTTCCTCCGACTAGAATCACCTCCTCCGACGGTCTTCCTTGCTGCAACGTGTCCTGAAATGCTCCCGAATGGTTTGTTTATCCGATGGAAGCTCAAAAGGGCCTCGAGGTTCAATGGAGCACCTCCACAAAGTCAGGGAAGGTGAGGAGCTCCAAGTATCTCCAACGTGGGGCCAAAATTGCTCCAGTGAGGTCTCTGGGCTCCAGACATGCACATGACACATGGAACAATCGAGGGCAAAATACATCAACGGTGAAATGGGTGAATGGACGCGTGGGGGAGTCGAGCAGAGGTGCTCCGACGAGGCGCGAGAGGAGGAACACTCGGATCTTGCTCCAGGAGGAGCCAAGGTGAATGGAGTGGCGCGGAGCATGGGGAAACGATTAGGAAAGAAGGTGGCAACGATAGCGGGGTCGGTCAAAGATGAGGGAAACGTGGAATTGTTCGCCCCAGTGGAGCTCCAGCAAACTACGAAGGTGGAAATTAGGCTAAAACTAACGACTAAAATGCAAAATTAAAAGCAGAAATGAAACCCTAGGACCTAAGCTACCTAGAAAAACAAGAAAGCACAACTCATACTCGGGATTTGATGCCATGGAGCAGAGGTGGCCGGACGGCCGCAGTGGGTGCACCTCCAGCCTCCTCCAACTACTGTGGAGCCTCAGGGGACCCCCTTGTCACGAGGATACGCACTGGACCGTAGCTACGGAGTTTTAGAAGTTGGGCAATGTCTAAAGAAGAGGAGGAAGGTCGGAGGCTATTATTTAAAGACAAGTATGCACCCTTATTGATGGGCGGATTGGAAAGAATCGACACAATGTACAAGGAATCAAAAGCATGGGTGTGGGTCACGGCAGATCAGGGATCATAATTGCTGAAGGGCTCAAGGATGATGGAGCAGTGGAGTGACGAGGGAAATTGCGAGAAAGTGTGCCGCTCGAGGTTCTGACAGTGGTCAGAAGAAGGGATGGAGAGTTGACTGGCAGTCAACGAAAGGAGCGACCCCATTGTTGACGCAAGCCGCTAAAAGACAAAACAATGTATTTATCAACAATTTAATTAATTAAAAATAGTAAATGATTTTATTAATTTTTCAGTATAAAATAAAAAATATTTATTTTTATGTAGTATTTAAATGTGATTTTTATTTATTTATTGATGTTATTTATTACAAGTTAATTTCTAAGAGTATATTTATACGTATATTCATCTATGTTTTGTCTATTTCTATTTTTATTTTGTATATTTTATTTTATTATTGTATTCCCTTATTTTATATATTTATAAATTTTTTGTGTACACAAATATATTTTTATTATATTTTTATGATGTTATTTGTATACTTAAATAAATAGGGTATAAATTGTATAGGTATAATTATTATGTATTTATCTATGTATTTTGTACATTCTTTTATTTTGATGTATTTTCTTGGGTTTTATTTTAGGTTTATATTTTTAATAGAAGATAGATAGTATTTACAAGAGTATAAAAGAATAAAAGAATAAATAATGAAAGGAATGAATTTCATTTTTATTTATTTACTGGCATTAGCATAGATATTTTACCTATGTTTTTATATAGACTTATTTTATTTTGTGTTTTCTTCTTGGTTTTATTTTGGTTTTAATATGTTCATAAGTTATAAATAATAATTACAGAATTATAAATTATAAAATTATAAGATACTAAAAAATAAGTAAAATGGATATTTTATTCGGTTATACTGTACAATAGGGGTCCAAAACCTAACTTTCACTTCTTAATTCTAAAAATATGGAACCACATTTATTAAATAGCTTATTAAAAGTTATATACAATTAGAGGTGATTTTGATACATTTTAAGTTTTTATTTGGAAGATATGGGTATGTGAATTTGAGATTCTGGCTTTTTTTGTGTATAAAACGAACATTGTGTATTATTTTTGTGCAAACTCAATTTTATATTTTTCTGTATATTATTATCTACAACTCTCATGTACAAAGTTACTTTATTTGATGAATAATTAATAAAGAATAAAATAGGTGTAAATAATGAATTATTGATGAATTAATAAATGAGATTTATATTGTATTTTTGGCCCTTACCCCCCTTACTTTATTCCTGGTCGACCAACTTAATTCTTGACTTGGTCTCGAGGTTTAGGGTCATAAAATATGTTATTTTATTCTTTTTTCTTTTCTTCTCTTTATTCTATAATTTGATATTAAAAACAATGTTATTTACACAATGAGTGCAATTAATAGTGAATGCTATTTTGTACTAATTAGTGCTTTTTACATGCATTAGCAAGGGTTTTTAAGGCCAAAATGATAGAATGAAGGTGATGAAATGGAGATTCATCAGGAGCTGATCATATGATGGAGAGGAAAGTGGAGATGGGCAGTTGAGATGAGGAGGGGGAAAATGATCCAAGGGCGACCAGCAAGGCCTGGTGGCACGAAGAGGAGCGAGCCACGTGGGCGGCCCAGAGGGCGCCACGTGGCTGCTCCAAAAAATTTAAAAATAAAAAAATAATAAGAAAATTCGAAAAGAAATAGTAGGAGGCTGAATTAGGAATCAGTCAAAACATGAAAGTTGCAGATCTCGATGAGATATACAAGTTTCGTGTTAGACAAAAAAACCAAAAGAGGTCATTTGTACAAAGGAGATTTTTTGCAAAAATTTTTAATGGGTAAAAATACTTAGTTTTAAGGGTTTTGATATTTTTTGTATTTTAATTTCTTTTATAAACCAAAATAATTATACACAATAATTAATCCAATTTTTAGGGATTTTAATAAAAGTAGGAAAATAACGAAAATGTTAGTAATAGATACATTAAAATTGAGGTTAGATAATCAGTGTCAATTTTACACCGATTATTTACAATATAAGAATAATTAATATTACTTATTTAATTGTGATTTTTATTGAATTGTTTAAGAGATGGTAATAATAAATGGATTTTAATATGATGTATCTGGGATTCATCATGCCCTATACATAAACTATGCTCGTTCTCGAGCATCTAAAGAATGAAGGAATATGATTAATTCCTGACAGCACATGTGAAATTTTCATGGCTTAATTCATCGAAGACCCTCAATTTGAGTGATCTTAAAATTCTGGGCTCAACCATGCTCTAGTCAAAAGGAATCCAACTTCTCTAATTATCAGACTCTCTCTTTGCACATAAAATATAAGGATATGATAATTAGTGTACTGCAATTATAAGAGTCAAGTCGAGATATCACCCAAGATTCCAGTTCAGGAGACTCCTCTAGACCAATCCTCAACACTAGGGAATAAGTCAGTTCTTGCTTCAGTCAACCGTCCCATTAGTTTGTCAGACTTAAACGCGTAGATGGATGGCCAGATGATGGAAGTCATATTATTGTGTCTATTTTCAGCCCCTCACATTGGAAAAAGGGGCCTCTTGAGTGCCTTATTACTCAAAACATGTAGATTTTTGGTTTGTTGATCAATGTGCCCATCAAGAGAATTTGGAGTCGTCTGCACTTGTTTTCCTGGGAGTGCACCGGGGTGCGTCTCTTTTGAGCATCTAAGATACCTTCGACACCCAGATTTGTATCACTATACGATGAATAACTCTTTTTTGGTGCTAGCCGACTCCTTGGTCCTAATAGCATTTGATCCAAGTGGACACTTTAAAATGGTTGGAAGCGCTCGCCTTTGGTGGAAGCTCAGAGAATTTTGTATTTGTAATGGTTGAGATTTTCTTTAAATGAGAGAACTTCTCTCGAATTTTCATTTCATTGTTTGGCTAGCCCGCTGCTTTTACTAAGAGTTGGCACACACCGATCAACAATTATTTAAGTTTCATCACACCTTGGCACATAGGTAGAGATCAAATGATAGCATGCAAACCTGTTCACATACTTGATATTGTTTGCTGACACTCAGATTTCTTGAAGCCTTCATTAACTTTGTCCCATCCTCGAGCATCATTAAATCGGGTCTAGACTCAAATCACCAGTCCCGATTCCTCAAGTAATAACTAACTCATCTCATCTATCATGCAGTTGTGAAAGTGATGTGTTTGATCATATTCTTTAGAAGGTAGAGATGAAGAGTGCAATATAGCGCTCAAATCTTTCAAACTAGGGAAGTGTGGATTATTAAGTCAAAAACCATAATGACTAAGGCTGGCTAACTTAGACTCTCAAGATCTCAGAAATCGTGTCCTCAAATCCTTAAGCCTTGAGTTATAGTGAATGTGTCAGGAATACACCAACTCATAGGTCAATGAATGTGTGATTTTTATCTTTTACAATTTTTATGAATTTTAATTTTTCATTTTTTAAATTCTTCACAGAGATAATGACTGAACCAAGTTCATATGAATAGTTGCATCTACTTCCAGCCAGTATGGATGTAAGTACGGACCATTAGGCAACTACCGTGTTACTTGAAGACAGAGCCATAGACAGTATCCTCTAAACCACCCACTATGTTAAGGGAGACCGAAGTTCCTTTACTGAAAAGTAGCTACTCATTTTTAAGCCCATTAGTTAGAGCTTATACAAAAGGAATTTTTATTTTTTTTCATATTTTTATGGAATTTTTGAATAAAGTTAATTTTGTTTACCAAAAGTTAATCCCTCAATTTTCATACATGTTTTACATCAATTTTTACAAAAATCGGCTCACCAATAAACTTAAACCCTAGCCCAAAATGTTTTCAAAAATTCTTAGCATACGAGCTATGGCTAAAGTATATATATACAATAATATACATTATACCCCCTATACTTACCCTTTGATATGCCATCATAGCACAAGTAACATGAAGCTATAGCTCTGGTTAAATACAAGAAGATATAGTGGAACTGACTCAAAGGCCCCCCCTATACTTATCAAAAAACTGAGCTAAGTATAAGAAGACAGATGGAGGGAAGATTGATTGAGATGGGTCTCCCCTATACTTAGGCTGAAAATAGCCTAAGTAACAGATGTGAAATTTGGGCTAGGGAGCCTGTGGTTTTTATGGCTAGAGGATGAATTTACACAAATGAATGTAGAGGGGATGGGGGTGATGAATTTTCACATATAAAGATGAAGGGGGGGGGGGGAGGCGTGAATATACAGAGATGAATGTGTGTGTATAGGGGGGGGGGGTAGATCATCGAGTGATCTATTATTTTTTCCTTTTTCTCATGTTTTTTTACAAATGCGAGCCCTCGAATGAGAACCGCTAAATATGCACATGGTATATATATATTTTACAATAAAGTGCATGAAAGAATGTCGACTAGAGTTCCTTTAATCCTTCTTAATTTTCTTTTGCGTCTCCTCACATTGGGAGCTCCCAACTCCACACCTCCATGTAGATCGAGCGTCCTCGACCTCCATGGACCCTACCACAAAAGAAGAAAATATCAAGAAAAATAATAAGAAAATGATGTAAAATCATGATAAGAAGATCTAAAATTACTCGCATCTAAAATAATACAATAAAATTCAACAAACAAATAAAGATGATTCGTGTCTATGGCAATGATGCCATTTGATGAGCTCGAAAATCATCTCTTTAATAATAGATAATTGTCGTAGTATAGGAGACAAAATTCGGTCGATCAAAAACCATAAATTTTGAATATTGTGGAGATATACTTAGCAAGTCTACTAAGGCCGAACACAGGGATACGAGCCTCTTCATCTATTTACCAAAGATTATTGTTTAATTAATGCATGATTATTTTCTAGTGTTAAGTCTTCATGTAGATGTGTTATACATTGCAGATAAAATAATGCATGGACAAAATGATGTAAGAGTTCAGAGTAGAATGATGCATGCAATTTTTATTTGATTTTTAAAAAGCAAAAAATAGGATGAGATAAATGAAGGATCTGGGATAATCCTCAAGCGCATCACGAAAGCGTGAGCGTCGTATCAAATACGACAAGGAATGACTAGTCGCACTAGTTGTTCTATGCAGCGGAAATTAAAATTTTTCATGTGACGAAACCACATGATCCCAGAACACGTCTCAGATCGCTTCGTCTAAACCACAAACAAGTAATAGGATTACCTCTTGAAGCGTGGTTGCGATCGAGTCTCTAAACGAAGAGACCTCCTGTCTCAAGTCAGATCCGATGGAGGAGACGCTTGCGAGCGTGTCAATGAAACACGTACTTCTCGCAATCCATGTTGATGATCCAAGTGGCGAATCTCCTGATCTCGACACACGAGATCCGACGTCTTCTTCATGAGCGAGACGCACCGAAGGAGACGGAGATCCACGAGCAAACGATCGGGTAGCATAACGATGACGCTGCGGTGATGGAGAACCTCTCTAGGGCATCCATGGTGGACAACCACATGAGAGAAGAAGAGAGGGCGTGTAGAGAGAGAGAGAGAGAGAGAAAGAGACTAATGTTCTCTTGTGTGTAAAGAAGAGCAAAGGGGTGCTTCTCCTTTTATAATATTTTGGGATCCATGGATCTCAATCCATGGACAACACAAATCCAATGGCCCTCATTGATTTGTGTTTCTTTTAATGGCTAAGATTTGTGTTGGTAAAAACCAACAACAATTAATTTAATTTAGATTAAATATATGTTGATAAATCAACACAATTTAATCACAAAATTAAATCAATAATACATGGAGATAGTGGAAGAGAGAATGCCTCCTTCCATGTGGAGAGGGGGACGACCACCCTTTCCTAATAGGAGTGGTGGCCGTCCACCCTTTCCTAATAGGAGTGGTGGCCGTCCACCCTTCTTCTTTAGGAAGGTGGCAATTTTATCTTCCATGTAATCTCCGTGATTTGCAACAACTTTTTTGTCGCAAATTATTCTACAAAATTAATTCATAATTATTTTGTGAATATTGCAATCTTGCCATTGGAAATTTGTGAATCATATTCACAACCCAAAATAAAATGTAACTTACATTTTCAATTTAATGTCCAATGTGAATCCGACTCACATCAACATTTAATTAAAAAATGTAAATTACAAATTGCTCTCTCTTATATATTATAAATCCCATTTATAATATATATGATTAATATAGATAATGCTATCTACATTATTCATATCCATGATAATTAAATCACATTTAATCATCTTGGATCTCTATTCTCATGTGCCCAATAATGTGAATCACATTCACATTATTTACATCTTTGATAATCAAATTACATTTAATTATTTTAGATAACTCTTCATATAATCTGAATCAAATTCATATTATTCATGATAATTAAATTACATTTAATTATCCATGTTCTCAATGTTCGGATACATATATCAACAATGAAATTATCCTAAACTCTTTCAATGATAATGCGTTTTCTCTGCGAATACTTGGAGATAAGGACATGGCGATTGTATTGTTCCACGTATAGTGACTTGGATATTGAGATCACATCTCAAATACAGATCCCGGGCCTCCCATAGATGCTTGATTAAATCAAGACCGCAAATCTAATCTTCTCATTGAATCTGAATCACATTCAGATAGATCAATGTCCAATATTTGGACTAAGATCAGATTACTTCTCTTCTGAGAGGAGTCACTAAAATCCAGACCCGTTTCATCACTCACTAGGAATGGAAGCGTCATGGTTATACAATCGTTTATGATCACATCACCCTCAGGTATTCCCAATACCTGTACATTCTGCATACTGGAAGACCCAGAATAATCTCGAAGTATAAGATCAATTTTACACTATCTACATCAGGGATTTATCATTAAGTTTTTCATTCGATCATTGGGAGTCAGTATCGATCATATGCTTTTCAAAAGCATATATCATACCTAGGTATTGATCATATACTTTCTAAAGTATATATCAAACCTGCAAATTCAGTCAAGCTTCCAAAGCAAGACGACTGTGCACGGAATTTGGTTCTCCCCAATATCTCATGAGTGAGCTCATGTCTTCCGGTTCAGTAACTGAACCTATATGATCCCTTTGAGAGATCGTATTACTCATATGCCCTTATATGCACACCAGCGCGCCGGTGTATAGGCCTTGATTAGGTCATCAACCTATTGATCTACCAAATATACATACTCAGACATATAGTAACACATCTGTCTCCGGTAAGAGGATGCGTGCCTATATCATGACACCATACGATATAGGACTTTGGTTATCTCGATCTCGTTAAGTCAACTCTCTGACACCTCCGAATCTCTATTCCTATGCAGAGGACCTGCATCAAGAGGTCGGTCAGATATCAACCTAGCTGAGAAAGGATTGCCATTTCCTACTCAGGTTGGAGATCATCTCTTAACAATCATTTGACGGTGCTTGATGAGTCCTTAATCTAACTCATTAGATATTCATCCAAACACCAGCCTCTATGATTCAATAATTGAATCTACAGCTGTATGATCATTAAGATGGCCATGGTACATAACTCAAATCGTACCAAGGGACCTATTATGCAAATTATCTATTCTTCATTTCAGATTAGGGAATGATATTCACAATAACATTTATTGCATAATGGCTCGCCGTGGGCTCACATGTCCAACAATCTCCTACTAGCCCAAAGAGCCATTAATGAGCTAATCTTTAAACCCACACTCATGTGACAACCATAGGATATTTAGAAAAATAGCTAGGTAAGCTGATCAGTCACTCTATTCCCAAGAGACTACGTCAAGTCCTTTTACGACACTTGCATATCTTCGAGTAACAGTTGTCGCATTCAATGCGAAAATTGCATCTTATGCAACAAATACTCAACATTGTTAGTTCTAGTGTCGTTGACACTACAACTCAATAATCATTTAACCAGTATTTAATTTCTATCATCCTTATTAGAATACCCTTAACTCTGGAGATCTCTATCTCCTAAGGTATCCGTAGTTAAGACCTTTTAGATTACTATCTATAAAGTCTTATTTCCTTAAAGATAAGACTTTGAGATCACTATCTCAAAAGTCTTATCCTCTATGAAGATATTATTATTACTGCAATCAAGTGTTTTATCACCATAGCAGGATTAGAAACAGTTTACTACTCCCACTGCATGACATACATCTGGCTTTTGTACACATCTAGCATACACCCGGTTTCTCGTAACTGATGCATAAGGGCTAGCAGTTTAGCATTCACATCCTCAACTCTTTGAGGTGCTATCCCTTTAGATAGGTCAGTACCATATCTTGAGGGAAAGAAGCCTTTCTTGGAATTTTCCAGAAGATGGAACATATCCAAGGTGTATTACTAATGTGACGGTCCTAATACTCTCTTCTCTTTACTTCTGAACACCTTCAGAACTAAGATCCAAGGGGCATCTTTGTGATCATATCTCAAGGTATGGAATAGCCAGATCATAGAACACTTATTATCATCCTTATATCATTCCAAATGATTAGGATATTATCTACATTTAGCATGATGAACAAAATGGCACTCCCACTAAGCTTCACATGGTTCATCAAGATTCTATCTGAAATCATAACATTTATAATTTCATCAAATCTTATGTTCCAACTACAAGAAGCTTATTTGCATCCATAGATGGATTTCTTTAGCTTGCACATCTTGCTTTCCTCAATCACGAAGCCCTGGGGCTACTTCATGTGAATATCCTCAAAGAGGTATTCATAGAGGAATATAATCTTGACTCACATCTTGAAGATGCCATAATCAAGTTGTGTAGCTAGGGTTAGCTATATTCTGATGGGTTTAAGCATGGTCAATGAAGAGCAAGTCTCATCGCAAGCGATGTCTTCTCTTCGGTGTGTATCTCATGGCTACAAACCGTGCTTTGAAGATCTCTACCTTCTCATCAGGTTCCCTCCTTCTCCTGAAGATCCATTTACACCTTAATGGGTCTGACCCTTATAGGTGGATCCTCAAGGGTCCACATACAACACTTGTATATGAAGTCTACATTAGACTTTTATTGCTAACATCCATCTTTCCATGTCATGATCCTCAGGAGCTTCATCACATGAAGTCAGATCATTGTCAGATTCAACTGACACATGGAATCTATCTTCAAAGTTATATGAAGAGGTATTAGTGTTTCATCTTTAGTTGTCCTTTTAGTTTCCAATTTTAGGAGTTTCATTATCATCTCAAGATTAAATGAGTTCCTTTACTTCATTTTCATCTTGATTCTCAAGAGTATCATCATCATCTAAGAATCACATTCTCGGATATGAAATCTTTTAATAATCTCAAGGTCATAAAGTAGGTATCCAATACCATCCTTTATTTTCCTAATGAAGTAGCACTCTCTAGTGCTGGATTCCAGTTTACCAACATGGAACCTTATAAGGATATATATTGCAGTCTCTACTATATATATATATATACCTGGAAACTAAGAGACAATTATGCTAAGATTAATCATTGATCAAATCATGTCACACATGATCAATTGCATCTCCCTATAACTCTATTGAATTAAGGTTCTGCATGAGATCTTGAATACCTTGACATCTTACACCATTCCAAGGAAGGTGTATTGGACATTTTTACTTTTGAATACAATATTCACAAGTATGTAAGATTTGAACCTTTAGACAATCTAAAATTTCATCACTCACTAGTCTATTGATCACATCAACAAATAAATGACCAGGGCTTGATGCCAGATCATTATCAAATGATCTTCATTCTCCTATTGATCTTTAAGGTTTAATTTCAGTGTTAGAAATGTTAATGAACCATTCATCAATTTTCTAATTTAGTAGAGTCCACAAGATTTTAGATTTCTATCTGAAATATCTCCATCATTACTCTTTATGATAGATGTATTACGGAATTCACGTTTATTTCCAACATTTAGAAATAAACAATGAGTGTATTCTAGTATCTAGGTCATAGAGACATTCTCTAAGACTAATGGCTCTCCCACTGAAATTATGAAGTCTATCAATCCAATAGAGAATGTTGCAACAATTGCATCAATATCCATGTGGATGATTATTAAACCTTTAAGATCAAATTTCTAATCCTCTAATATACATGCTACCAGCAAGTGTCATTTGAAGATTGAGATACAATTATTAGACTTTATCTTATCAAATAAGTAAGTCAATTACGATGATTATATGCAGATTATTCTAATGTACTATCTGATTCCTTCTCTAAGGATTCTAGATAGTTTTGATAGTCATACTATCAACACATCAACTTATTTCAGTATTGGCATTCATCTAACTTTTTGGATGTCATATGGAAGTCACAGAAGTACAGTCAACTCTTTGACTTTCCTTCTTACTTGGGTCCAACCCATGCTTCCACTGCGCTCCCTTTATCTATAAACAACCATTGCTTAAGACAAATGATTTCTTATGTTGAAAAAAAATTCAATATAAGAGTATTTCAACATTTATACGTGCTTCATTCAATTCATACAATATGAATATTATGAAGCTTCATGAATGACCAGAGTATAGATAGTAGAACGATGACACTCATTGTATCTACATCCATCTAAACTCTTAAAACATTGGTTCAGCTAGGTACTCGAACAATTTGAATACATCATCTCTTATAGAGCCACCATTCTGCATGATGCAGAGAACCACGTCATTCATGTTAAATGTCGAGAGGACATATGTATGCCAAAATATCTTCTTAGAATTTTATAAAGATTATTTGACAATTGCGATCATCATCGACATGCCACTTTCAAAGTACATTCGATGAGAGATCAGGACTATAGAGACACACAAACCCTAGGGTTGAAGTTCTATTATCTATTATAATTGTCATTCATCATTAGTACGAGGAAACTTGCACATTGCAATCACATACATTATGTGTTCAACTGCAAGTACAATATCTTGATCATGGATCCAATCCATGATATTTTACTGGTTATTATTAAGTATATTATTGAGTGGGTTTAATGAAGGATTATCTGAAATAAGAAAGTTGCATAAATATATAAATATATATTTTACTTTGATTTATGAATTTTCATATCAAAGTTCTATTGCCTTGTCAACACTGAAAGTTCATTCCCTTAATCACTTTCAATGTAAGAGATATACTTACCATCATATCTCAGCAAGATCTGGGATCCCCTTCCTTATCTTTGTTACATCCCAATAATATGAGAATCTGCAACTCGGATAAAAAGAAGTGGGAACACATTACACATTGCAAGTCCAACTTGCATTCCCAATTCGGTCTTTAACACTCGGGCCCACCACCCCTAAGGTGATGTTGACCCGTCGTTAATTGAACCAACCGTCAACAGGATTAGTACTCACTATGCGCAATCCAGTATCGCCCCAATAATATGAGGATCCGATCACTACGCATACAACCTTACTCTTTCGAGAAGAAAAGAGCCCGATCCAGATGCGCTTGCATATAGGAGTTGTCACTTCGGACATGCGTCTCTTACATACAATCCCTGACAACGGAACCCTTCACCTTGACGGGAGACTATGGATGTCATTTATGTGATCACCCATATCATATTCAAATTCTAATTAATTATCATGAATCATATTCACATAATTAATTCTTCCAAAGGAAATAACACATCTAATATAATAGAGTGTTTTTAATTGGATATAATTAACTTAATCACATTAAATTAGTTATCAATCCAATTCAATCAACAAACTTGATTTTACTTGAATATATGGTATTATCTCAAAGTATGTATTAATTCGAATTTTAATAATTAAAAAATACATCATGATCTCTCAGGCATCATTCGTTCCCTACCCGTTGTCATGGCCAGTATCGACAGGAGTGGGACGAACCGCAACCGGCGGACCCGCTACCCCAACGCTCCCCGACTAGACACCATATCCGCCTCGGGAAAAAATAATGCCGAGCTAATCACTTTGTACTTGAGATGATCATAGGTTCTTCAACCAAAATTATACCAGATAGTAATAATCAAAAACAATTTTGATTATAAGGAAATTTGCTAACCAAATTCCCAATCCTATTCAAGCAAGTTGTTTGTTGATTGTGTTTTCAATTATGATTTAGATCAAATCTAATCAATTATTGGTTGAGGTCAAGTCAATTAAGGAAATAATCATCATTAAATATTTTTCAAATATTTTTCCATAATTATTTCAGGAAATTAACTATTAATTTTACTAATTAATAATCACTTGGTTCTTGATTAGGAATGTAATTTCAGCAGTGACCCCTACTTACTAAAATTAACATATCTCAATCAATTCAAATCCAAATTAGACAAAATCAGTTTCCTAAGATTGTTAATTTGATTTATGACAGAACCTAAATGATATTTCACGCATTTCAAGGCGGATCAAAACAGTAATCAACTCATTAATCATGTTAAGATTCGCAGTTCCCGCAACAGTGAATACATGTTTACCTAAACGACCATATCTCGAGCAAACGGAATCCAAATTACGTAAAATCGGATCCTATGATTTCCTTATTTAATGGGGAACAAAATCTAATTATTATTACCGTGTTTAAACAATTTAAACAGGTCAGAAAATATTCACTAAACAGATGTGTGAAAATAAAATGCGACAAAAACTTTCGCAACCTTAACGTTCCAAGTCGTCTTAGGTTTACGGATCGTATCTAAAACCTTCGACCTAAGGCTCTTATACCACTTGAAGGATATGGGATAATCCTCAAACGCATCATGGAAGCGTGAGTGTCGTATCAAATACGACAAGTAACGACTAGTCGTACTAGTTGTTCTATGCAACGGAAATTAAAATTTTTCATGTGACGAAACCACATGATCCAAAAACACTTCTCGGATCGTTTCGTCTAAACCACAAACAAGTAATATGATTAACTCTTAAAGAATGGTTGCGATCGAGTCTCTAAACAAAGAGACCTCCTGTCTCAAGTCCGATCCGATGGAGGAGACGCTTGCGAGCATGTTGATGAAACACGTGCTTCTCGCAATCCATGTTGATGATTCAAGCGGCGAATCTCCTGATCTCGACATACGATAACCGACGTCTTCTTCACGAGCGAGGCACACCGAAGGAGACAGAGATCCACGAGCAAACGATCGGGCAGCATAACGACGACGCTGCGGTGATGGAGAACCTCACTAGGGCATCCATGGTGGACAACCACATGAGAGAAGAAGAGAGGGTGTGTAGGGAGAGAAAAAGAGACCTATGTTCTCTTGTATGTAAAGAAGAGCAAAGGGGTGCCTCTCCTTTTATAATATTTTGGGTTCCATGGATCTCAATCCATGGACAACACAAATCCAATAGCTCTCATTGATTTGTGTTTCTTTTAGTGGCTAAGATTTGTGTTGGTAAAAACCAACAACAATTAATTTAATTTAAATTAAATATATATTGATAAATCAATACAATTTAATCATAAAATTAAATCAACAATATATGGAGATAATGGAAGAGAGAATGCCTCCTTCCATGTGGAGAGGGGGGACGACCACCCTTTCCTAATAGGAGTGGTGGCCGTCCACCCTCCTCCTTTAGGAATATGGCAATTTTATCTTCCATGTAATCTCCATGATTTGCAACAACTTTTTTGTTGCAAATTATTCTACAAAATTAATTCATAATTATTTTGTGAATATTGCAATCTTGCCATTGGAAATTTGTGAATCACATTCACAATCCAAAATAAAATGTAAATTACATTTTCAATTTAATGTCCAATGTGAATCCAATTCACATCAACATTTAATTAACAAACGTAAATTACAAATTGCTCTCTCTTATATATTATAAATCACATTTATAATATATATGACTAATATGGATAGTGCTATCCACATTATTCATATCCATGATAATTAAATCACATTTAATCATCTTGGATCTCTATTCTCATGTGCCCAACAATGTGAATCACATTCACATTATTTACATCTTTGATAATCAAATTACATTTAATTATTTTAGATAACTCTTCATATAATATGAATCAAATTCATATTATTCTGATAATTAAATCACATTTAATTATCCATTTTCTCAATGCTCGGATACATATATCAACAATGAAATTATCCTGAACTCTTTCAAGGATAATGCGCTTTCTCCGCGAATACTTGGAGATAAGGACATGGCGATTGTATTGTTCCACGTATAGTGACTTCGATATTGAGATCACATCTCAAATCCAGATCTCGGGTATCACGACCCCGTTTCCCGAGCCGTCGGATCCTCCCATATCCGGATCTGGTTACTCAGCAATAATTTATTCAGCAATCACAACTAACATTCAGAAATATACTGCAAATAAAAATACTCGGAAGAAAGTATTTCAACATTTTTCCATTCACAAAATAAAGTTCAGATGATACACTGTCCCACTATAACCATTACATGTACATCAGCTTGAAAGGAAAATATACAAAAGATTACTAACTACCTTAAAGAGTAAAGCTACTGTGGCTGACTGGATGTCTAGTATGTAAGCCGGATGAATTTTTAAAGTCCTTGCGATGGCTCACCGATATCTGTTGGGTTTTCCATAAATCATAGGATACAAATTAGCAAATGCTAAGTAACGAAGAAGAGAAAAGCAAACAAATTGTCTAATTTTTCAAAACTTGATATCACAAAAATTTCATTCCTTTTCATTAATTTAAGTCCTATTCTTTTCTATTCCACATCAGGGATTAGTCCAGGGGAACCCCACCATTCTTGGACTCCGAAGCTGTGGATGCTTCGGGATTGGAGATTGTGTTGATCTTGGTAAGCTTATGCCGCCACACGTCGCCTCAACCAATCCTCCAATACTACCATGACAATTTCCTTTTCTTTTATTAAACAGGGTCTCAACCCTCAGCCTGGAAAAACAAATGAGCACACCGTCCTCGAAGACTCGGTTGCTTAAAACCTCAGGCTAACATGTAATCATATAACCTAGAAGCTTTAAATACATGTTATCGTGACCCAGCTGCTATTGAACCACCCGTGTCTCCACATGGCACGACCACTTCTTCCGTCGTTCCAACCCGAATATATTGGCTCCTGGTACCTTGCGTTGCAAAACATTCATTTCGTGCGCACTTATCATAACAGGGCAACCGTGTACCACCTAGGTAGGGAAACGCCAATACGGGTTCCTTCCGACAAACCTACAGGTTGCATGCCCGACCTGTAGTTCTACTCCCAGTCATCCTTAACGTGACACGTGATCCTTTTCAGGATCCAACTCAAATCACACCAATTCACATGATGTAGTTCTTTCGTTAAGTCTTTGGGTTGCATAATCCGCAATACTTAGTATCGACTCATATATATATTATTCATAACTATATGTATACTCCTATTTATGCCTATTTTAACTCCCAAACCCTAACTTTCAGAGCCAACGCATCAATTTGATGCGTAAATCTTATTTTAGTGGGAATCATAAAGCAATTCTTCAGACTTTTTCAAAAATAACCAAAATTAGGGTTCTTCATAGCAAAGAACACAAAATCAAGAATTTCAATAATTTCGTATGAAAACCCAATAGCAAAAGGAAGGATTTCGTTACCTAATCGAGCTCTCTCTCATGTATGCAAGACTTTATCGAGTTTCATGTTTAGAAAGGCTATTTTAAGGCTCCTGAAAAGATCGAATTTCATTTTTCGTATAAAAACGCTAAGAACATGTTAAGAACGCGAAGAACGAACGAAGAACGCGAAGAACGCGAAGAACACGAAGAACGTAAAGAACATATTTTCTCTTAAAATTTTGGCAGAGTTTCCCCTTATAGCGGGACATATTTCTCGGAAATTTCGGCAGAGTTTCCCCTTATATCGGCACATATTTCTCGGAAAATTTCGGCAGAGTTTCCCCTTATATCGGGACATATTTCAAAATAAAAACGAAAAGAGTTTCCTCTATAAATCAATTGAGAGAAAAATAACAACAAAACTGAAAGAATATACTCAACTACAAGAGATGAAGAACCGATAGACACCACACATCTTAGGTGAGTGAACGTGTGATGAATGACAGGGTCACTGACGTGCATAGCCGCCCGCACCTAAGTAGGGTATTACACAGATTTCTCCATCAAAATAACTATAAAAGCATAATGGAAGAATAGAAATAAAAGCGATGGAGAATCGGTAGACACCACGCGTCTTAGATGAGTGAACATGTGACGAATCACAGGGTCACTGACGTGCATAGCCGCCCGCACCTAAGTTGGGTGTTACATAGATTTCTCCTCAAACCACAACAGGAAAACGAATCGGAAAGAAAGATGAATCAAGAACAAAACTTGGAAGAACAAGAGTATGAATTGAAAGCCTAGCTTACGAAGCAACTAAGAGAGGATCATACCTTTCTCCTCCTCGTTCTCCGGCAGTGCTTCGCTAGCGCTCCTCCCTCGCCTCCCACTCCTCCTCCCAACCTCTCGACCCTAGCCCTTGGGGTGGTGGTGGTAGTGGAAGTTGTAGAGAATGAATGGGTAGGGGGGGTCTATTTATAGGCCCCAGAAAACGACTAACCATGGTTAGAAAACCATGGTTTAGACCTTAACCATGGTTTAGCGGCCCATGGTTTTGGCCCATGGTTTTAGCCAAAACTTATCCCAAACTTGGAGTTTAAGTTAGAACATTCTAGAGGATTCTAGATTCACTAATGACACTTAATTAACACTAATCGTAATTAACTTTCACTAATCGCGATTTAACTTTCGCAGCTTGCGCTTATCTTTTGTTAACTATTGATTAGTGTTTACTAATGATCATTAATGGCTTTCAATCGTTATTAATTTCTTTAATAATGTTTAATTAGTATTAATGACAATCATTATGGATTAATGACTTCTCTTTCTTCGGAAAATCATAACAATTCGAAACGAAGTCTGATTCACACGAAACAAATTTCGTTGGTTTTCTCTTGACGAGCTGGATCTTATTATATAGGATCCGAGATATGCCAAGTTCAAGGCTTTAGGGCCTCCCATAGATGCTTGATTAAATCTAGACTGCAAATCTAATCTTCTCATTGAATCTGAATCACATTCAGATGAATGTCCAACATTTGGACTAAGATCAGATTACTTCTCTTCTGAGAGGAGTCACTAAAATCCAGATCCGTTTCATCACTCCCTAGGATGGAAGCGTCATGGTTATACAATCATTTATGATCACATCACCCTCAGATATTCCCAATACCTGTACATCCTGCATACTGGAAGACCCAGAATAATCCCAAAATATAAGATCAATTTGACACTGTCTACTTCAGGGATTCATCATTAAGTTTCTCATTCGATCATTAGGAGTCGGTATCGATCATATGCTTTCCAAAAGCATATATCATACCTAGGTATTAATCATATACTTTCCAAAAGTATATATCAAAACTGCAAATTCAGTCAAGCTTCCAAAGCAAGACGACCGTGCACGGAATTTGGTTCTCCCCAATATCCCATGCGTGAGCTCATGTCTTCCAGTTCAGTAACTGAACCTATATGATCCCTTTGAGAGAGTGTATTACTCATATGCCCTTATATGCACACCATCACTCCGGTGTATAGAACTTGACTAGGTCATCAACCTATTGGTCTGCCAAATATACATACTCAGACATATAGTAACACATTTGTCTCCGGTAAGAGGATGCGTGCCTATATCGTGATAGCATACGATATAGAACTTTGGTTATCTCGATCTCGTTAAGTCAACTCTCTGACACCTCCGAATCTCTATTCCTATGCAGAGGACCTGCATCAAGAGGTCGGTCAGATATCAGCCTAACTGAGAACGGATTGCCATTTCCTACTCAGGGTGGAGATCATCTCTTAAGAATTATTTGACGGTGCTTGATAAGTCCTCAATCTAACTCATTAGATATTCATCCAAGCACCAGCCTCTATGATTCAATAATTGAATCAACAACTGTATGATCATTAAGATGGCCATGGTACATAACCCTAATTGTACTAAGGGACCTATTGTGCAAATTATCTATTCTTCATTTCAGATTAGGGAATGATATTCACAATAACATTTATTGCATAATGGCTCGCCGTGGGCTCGCATGTCCAACAATCTCCCACTAGCCCAAAGAGCCATTAATGGGCTAATCTTTAAACCCACACTCGTGTGACAACCATAGGCTATTTTGAAAAATAGCTAGGTAAGCTGATCAGTCACTCTATTCCCAAGAGACTACGTCAAGTCCTTTTACGTCACTTGCATATCTCCGAGTAATAATTGTCGCATTCAATTCGAAAATTGCATCTTATGCAACCAATACTCAACATTGTTAGTTATAGTGTCGTTGACAATGTAACTCAATAATCATTTAACCAGTATTTAATTTCTATCATCCTTATTAGAATACCCTTAATTCTGGAGATCTCTATCTCCTAAGGTATCCGTAGTTAAGACCTTTTAGATCACTATCTATAAAGTCTTAATTTCTTAAAGATAAGACTTTGAGATCACTATCTCAAAGTCTTGTCCTCTATGAAGATATTGTTATTACTGCAATCAAGTGTTTTATCACCATAGTAGGATTAGTAACAGATTACTACTCCCACTGCATGACAGACATCTGGCTTTTGTACACATCTAGCATACACCCGGTTTCTCAGAACTGATGCACAAGGGCTAGCAGTTTAGCATTCACATCCTCAACTCTTTGAGGTGCTATCCCTTTAGATAGGTCAGTACCATATCTTGAGGGAAAGAAGCCTTTCTTGGAATTTTCCAGAAGATGGAACATATCCAAGGTGTATTACTAATGTGACAGTCCTAATACCCTCTTCTCTTTACTTCTGAACACCTTCAGAACTAAGATCCAAGAGTCACCTTTGAGATCATATCTCAAGGTATGGAATAGCCAGATCATAAAACACTTATTATCATCCTTATATAATTCTAAATGATTAGGATATTATCTACATTTAGCATGATGAACACAATGGCACTCCCACTAAGCTTCACATGGTTCATCAAGATTCTATCTGAAATCATAACATTTATAATTTCATCAAATCTTATGTTCCAACTATAAGAAGCATATTTGCGTCCATAGATGGATTTCTTTAGCCTGCACACCTTGCTTTCCTCAATCACGAAGCCCTGGGGCTACTTCATGTGAATTTTCTCAAAGAGGTATTCATAGAGGAATACAATCTTTACTCACATCTTGAAGATGCCATAGTCAAGTTGTGTAGCTAGGGTTAGCTATATTCTGATGGGTTTAAGCATGGTCACTGTAGAGCAAGTCTCATCGCAAGCGATGTCTTCTCTTCGGTGTGTATCTCATGGTTACAAACCGTGCTTTGAAGGCCTCTAGCTTCTCATCAGGTTCCCTCCTTCTCCTGAAGATCCATTTACACCTTAATGAGCCTGACCCTTATAGGTGGATCCTCAAGGGTCTACATACAACACTTGTATATGAAGTCTACATTAGACTTTTATTGCTAACATCCATCTTTCCATGTCATGATCCTCAGGAGCTTCATCACATGAAGTCAGATCATTGTCAGATTCAACTGACACATGGAATCCATCTTCAAACTTATATGAAGAGGTATTAGTGTTTCATCTTTAATTGTCCTTTTAGTTTCCAATTTTAGGAGTCTCATTATCATCTCAAGATTAAATGAGTTCCTTTACTTCATTTTCATCTCGATTCTCACGAGTCTCATCATCTAAGAATCACATTCTCGGATATGAAATCTTTTAAGAATATCAAGGTCATAAAGTAGGTATCCAATACCATCCTTTATTTTCCTAATGAAGTAGCACTCTCTAGTGCCGGATTCCAGTTTACCAACATGGAACCTTATAAGGATATATATTGTAGTCTCTACTACATATATATACCTTAAAACTAAGAGATAATTATGCTAAGATTAATCATTGATCAAATCATGTCACACATGATCAATTGTATCTCTCTACAACTCTATTGAGTTAAGGTTCATTAGGAGGAGTGAGATAGGAATGACATTCATATCTCTATAAGATATTCCAGGAATTCATCTAATAGGTACAATCTACCTTGGTTAGATCAAATTCAGTTAATCTTCCTTCCAAACTTTGGTTCTAAACCAAACTTGTGAAAGCTTTGAACATTTCAAAGGTTTCTAAGTGAAGAGAAGAAATCTCATATCACAAATAATCAACAATGGATATCACATATCCATAATGTTTATTCTGATACAGATGATTCACATACATCAATACGCATGAGATCTTAAATACCTTGACATCTTAAACCATTCCAAGGAAGGTATATTGTACATTTTACTTTTGAATACAATACTCACAAGTATGTAAGATTTGCACCTTTAGAGAATTTAAAGTTTCATCTCTCACTAGTCTATTAATCACATCAACAGACAAATGTCCAAGGCTTGATGCCAGATCATTATCAAATGATCTTTATTCTCCTATTGATCTTTTAAGATTTAATTTCAATATTAGAAATGTTAATGAACCATTCATCAATTTTCTAATTTACTAGAGTCCACACAATTTTAGATTACTATCTGAAATATCTCCATCATAACTCTTTATGATAGGTGTATTACAGAATTCACGTTTATTTCCAACATTTAGAAATAAACAATGAGTGTATTCTAGTATCTAGGTCATAGAGACATTCTCTAAGACTAATGGCTCTCCCACTGAAATTATGAAGTCTATCAATCCAATAGAGAATGTTGCAACAATTGCATCAATATCCATGTGGATGATTATTAAACCTTTAAGATCAAATTTCTAATCCTCTAATACACATGCTACCGGCAAGTGTCATTCGAAGATTGAGATACAATTATTAGACTTTATCTTATCAAATAAGTAAGTCAATTTCGATGATTATATGCAGATTATTCTGATGTACTATCCGATTCCTTCTCTAAGGATTCTAGATAGATTTGATAGTTATGCTATCAACACATCAACTTATTGCAGTATTGGCATTCATCCAACTCTTTGGATGTCATGTGGAAGTCACAGAAGTACAGTCAACTCTTTGACTTTCCTTCTTACTTGGGTCCAACCCATGCTTCCACTGCGCTCCCTTTATCTATAAACAACCATTACTCAAGACAATGGATTTCTTATGTTGAAATTTTTTTCAATATAAGAGTATTTCAACATTTATTCATGCTTCATTCAATTCATACAATATGAATATTATGAAGCTTCATGAATGACCAGAGTATCGACAGTAGAACGATGATACTCATCGTATCTACATCAATCTAAACTCTTAAAACATTGGTTCAGCTAGGTACTCAAACAATTTGAATGCATCATCTCTTATAGAGCCACCATTCTGCATGATGCAGAGAACCACGTCATTCATGATTAAATATCGAGAGCACATATGTATGCCAAAATATCTTCTTAGAATTTTATAAGGATTATTTGACAATTACGATCATCATCGACATGTCACTTCCAAAGTACATTCGATGAGAGATCAGGACTGTAGAGACATACAAACCATAGGGTTGAAGTCCTATTGTCTATTATAATTGTCATTCATCATTAGTATGAGGAAACTTGCACATTGCAACCACATACATTATGTGTTCAACTGCAAATACAATATCTTGATCATGGATCCAATCCATGATATTTTACTGGTTATTGTTGAGTATATTATTGAGTAGGTTTAATGAAGGATTATCCGAAATAAGAAATTTGCATAAATATATAAATATATATTTTACTTTGATTTAGAAATTTTCATATCAAAGTTCTCTTGCCTTGTCAACACTGAAAGTTCATTCCCTTAATCACTTTCAATGTAAGAGATATACCTACCATCATATCTCAGCAAGAACTGGGATCTCCTTCATTATCTTTGTTACATCCCAATAATAAGAGAATCTGCAACTCATATAAAAAGAAGCAGGAAATTATTCCACCTTGTAAGTCCAACTTGCATTCCCAATTCGGTCTTTAGCACTCGGGCCCACCACTCCTAAGGTGATATTGACCCGTCGTTAATTGAACCAACCGTCAACAGGAATAGTACTCGCTATGCGCAATCCAATATCGCCCCAATAATATGAGGATCCGATATTGGGGTCACTACGCATACGGCCTTACTCTTTCGAGAAGCAAAGAGCCCGATCCAGATGTGCTTGCATATAGGAGCTGTCACTTCGGACATGCATCTCCTACATACAATCCCTGGCGACGGAACCCTTCGCCTTGACTAGAGACCATGGATGTCACTTACGTGATCCTCCATATCATATTCAAATTCTAATTAATTATCATGAGTCATATTCACATAATCAATTCTTCCAAGGGAAATAACACATCTATTATAATAAGGTGTTTTTAATTGGATATAATTAGCTTAATCACATTAAATTAATTATCAATCCAATTCAATCAACAAACTTGATTTTACTTGAATATATGGTATTATCTCAAAGTACATATTAATTCGAATTTTAATAATTAGAAAAATACATCATGATCTCTCAGACATCATTCGTTCCCTACCCGCTGTCATGGCCAGTACCGACAGAAGTGGGACGGACCGCAACCGGTGCGACTCGCTACCCCAATGCTCCCTGACTAGACACCATATCTGCCTCAGGAAAAAATAACGCTGAGCCAATCACTTTGTACTTGAGATGATCATCGGTTCTTCAACCAAAATTATACCAGATAGTAATAATAAAAAACAATTTTGATTATAAAGAAATTTGTTAAGCAAATTCCCAATCCTATTCAAGCAAGTTGTTTGTTGATTGTGTTTCCAATTATGATCTAGATCAAATCTAATCACTTATTGGTTGAGGTCAAGTCAATTAAGGAAATAATCATCATTAAATATTTTTCAAATATTTTTCCATGATTATTTCAGGAAATTAACAATTAATTTCACTAATTGACAATAACTTGGTTCTTGATTAGGAATGTAATTTCAGCAATGACCCCTACTTACTAAGATTAACATACCTCAAACAATTCAAATCCAAATTAGACAAAATCAGTTTTATAAGATTGCTAATTTGATTTATGACAAAACTAAGTGATATTTCATGTATTTCAAGGTGGATCAAAACAGTAATTAACTCATTAATCATGTTAAGATTCGCAGTTCCGCCGACAATGGATACATGTTCATTAAAATGACCATATCTCGAGCAAACAGAATTCAAATTACGTAAAATCGGATCTTATGGTTTCCTTATTTAACGGGGAATAAAATCCAATTATTATTTTCCTGTTTAAACAATTTAAACAAGGCCGAAAATATTCACTAAACAGATGTGCGAAAATGAAATGCGACAAAAACTTTTGCAACCTTAACGTACCCAAGTAGTCCTAGGTTTACAGATCGTATCCAAAATCTTTGACCCAAGGTTCTGATACCACTTGAAGGATATGGGATAATCCTCAAGCGCATCACGAAAGCGTAAGCATCGTATCAAATACGACAAGGAATGACTAGTCGCACTATTTGTTCTATGCAGCGGAAATTAAAATTTTTTCATGTGACGAAACCACATGATCCAAGAACACTTCTCGGATCATTTCGTCTAAACCACAAACAAGTAATAGGATTACCTCTTTAAGCGTGGTTGTGATCGAGTTCTAAACGAAGAGACCTCCTGTCTCAAGTCCGATCCGATGGAGGAGACGCTTGCGAGCGTGTTGATGAAACACGTGCTTCTCGCAATCCATGTTGATGATTCAAGCAACGGATCTCTTGATCTCGATACATGAGATCTGATGTCTTCTTCACGAGCGAGGCGCACCGAAGGAGACGGAGATCCACGAGCAAACGATCGGGCAACATAGCGACGACACTGCGGTGATGGAGAACCTCACTAGGGCATCCATGGTGGACATCCACATGAGAGAAGAAAAAAGGGCGTGTGGAGAGAGAGAAAGAGAGAAATAAGACACAAATCTAATGGCTCTCATTGATTTGTGTTCCTTTTAATGGCTAAAATTTGTATTGGTAAAAACCACCAATAATTAATTTAATTTAGATTAAATATATGTTGATAAATCAACACAATTTAATCACAAAATTAAATCAGCAATACATGGAGATAATGGAAGAGAGAATGTCTCCTTCCATGTGGAGAGGGGGGACAACCACCCTTTCCTAATAGGAGTGGTGGCCGTCCACCCTCCTCCTTTAGGATGGTGGCAATTTTATCTTCCATGTAATCTCCATGATTTGCAACAACTTTTTTGTTGCAAATTATTCTACAAAATTAATTCATAATTATTTCGTGAATATTGCAATCTTGCCACTGAAAATTTGTGAATCACATTTACAATCCAAAATAAAATGTAAATTACATTTTCAATTTAATGTCCAATGTGAGTCCAATTCACATCAACATTTAATTAAGAAATTTAAATTACAAATTGCTCTCTCTTATATATTATAAATCACATTTATAATATATATGATTAATATGGATAGTGCCATCCACATTATTCATATCCATGATAATTAAATCACATTTAAGCATCTTGGATCTCTATTCTCTTGTGCCCAACAATGTAAATCACATTCACATTATTTACATCCTTGATAATCAAATCACATTTAATTATTTTAGATAACTCTTCATATAATATGAGTAAAATTCATATTATTCTGATAATTAAATAACATTTAATTATCATTTTCTCAATGCTCGGATACATATATCAACAATGAAATTATCCTGAACTCTTTCAAGGATAATGCGCTTTCTCCGCGAATACTTGGAGATAAGGACATGGCGATTGTATTGCTCCACGTATAGTGACTTGGATATTAAGATCACATCTCAAATCCAGATCTCGGGCCTCTTATAGATGCTTGATTAAATCAAGACCGTAAATCTAATCTTCTCATTGAATCTGAATCACACTCAGATCAATGTCCAACATTTATACTAAGATCAGATTACTTCTCTTCTGAGAGGAGTCACTAAAATCCAGACCCGTTTCATCACTCCCTAGGAATGGAAGCGTCATGGTTATGCAATCGTTTATGATCACATCACCCTCAGGTATTCCCAATACCTATACATCCTGCATACTGGAAGACCTAGAATAATACCAAAGTATAAGATCAATTTTACACCGTCTACTTCAGGGATTCAACATTAAGTTTCTCTTTCGATCATTGGGAGTCGGTATCGATCATATGCTTTCCAAAAACATATATCATACCTAGGTATTGATCATATACTTTCCAAAAGTATATATCAAACCTGCAAATTCAGTCAAGCTTCCAAAGCAAGACGACCGTGCACGGAATTTGGTTCTCCCCAATATCTCATGAGTGAGCTCATGTCTTCCGGTTCAGTAACTGAACCTGTATGATCCCTTTGAGAGATCGTATTACTCATATGCCCTTATATGCACACCAGCGCGCCGGTGTATAGACCTTGATTAGGTCATCAACCTATTGGTCTACCAAATATACATACTCAGACATATAGTAACACATCTGTCTCTGGTCAGAGGATGCGTGCCTATATCATGACAGCATACGATATAGGACTTTGGTTATCTCGATCTTGTTAAGTCAACTCTCTGAGACCTCCGAATCTCTATTCCTATGTAGAGGACCTGCATCAAGAGGCCGGCTAAATATCAGCCTAACCGAGAAAGGATTGCCATTTCCTACTTAGGCTGGAGATCATCTCTTAATAATCATTTGACGGTGCTTGATGAGTCCTCATCTAACTCATTAGATATTCATCCAAGCACCATCCTCTATGATTCAATAATTGAATCAACAGTTGTATGATCATTAAGATGGCCATGGTACATAACCCTAATTGTACTAAGGGACCTATTATGCAAATTATCTATTCTTCATTTCAGATTAGGGAATGATATTCGCAATAACATTTATTGCATAATGGCTCGCCGTGGGCTCGTATGTCCAACAATAAACACAATGCATGATGAAATGCAAAGGACAAGCATGTAAAATAAGATATAGAAATATGCCCTATAGAATGTCAAATCAATGAACAACAAATTATGGTTCAATTTCAGAGTCAAATCGCGCATTAAAGAATCAATCATGGCACTTAAAATAAGAAGTAAGAGACACATAGCACACAAAAATATAGTCTTTTAATTCAGTGTCAAAACATGAAATTTCCAATGCCATTAGATAGAGGATAAAACAAGCATCAAAATGAAACTGAAATCATGTGATTTGGAGTTAAAATGCTCAAGATATGATCAAAACAATGATAGTGGCATAAATGTAATGAAAATGCATGAGAAAATAAAGATAATATTGCAAACAGGTTCCTGGAGGGACCTCTTTGCAATTACCAAAAACCATCTTGGCCCCTATGCAATTTGTCCAGGTGCGTGGGGATATTTTTGTAGTTTCAATTACCGACAAGGCCTCCACATAATTTACCTCAGACGTGCACGTAAGGCATGCGCTTGGGAACCTCATTATAATTCTAGAGAAGATCAGGGGTGTCTATGCAAATTACCTTGCCCCTAACATGCATGTCACGTGAGGGGGCCAGGCTCGGGAGGCCAAAGCTCGGGTGACACATAACAACTGCATATAGCTTCGACCAGTGGCTTGGACAACACGAGCCTGCAGGGTAGGCATGAGGCTCGGGCTTCATATAGATCATCTAATCCAGATGATCAGACGGGTGCTCTCCGTGCTCCGCCTCATGCGGTGACGAGTAGGCCATGCTCCGGGAGGGGCTTGGAGCTCCTCCGTACTCCAGTCGTGTCCCTAATGATCGAAGAGGCTCCCAGGGACCTTGGCGAGGAAGCTCGAACAACAGGGGAGAGCGGGGAAGATCGGAAGCTGCAGATGATGGAGCTATGTTGTAGGAGGAGCAGTTAAATATTACTCCGACCACATTTCGACCATTGAAGACATTTGTTCCTGCAAGATTAGAAATAGCCGAAGCATGCTTGGTGGATGCCTTAAGTGAGGTGAACGGAGGGCATCGGGCGATGGGAGCCGGAGCCCTGGTGGTTCTTTTCCAACGAGCCAGAGAAGAAAAGGGGTGGAGCGGAGGAAGGTCCTGGAGAAGGGAGAGGGTAGTCGAGAGTGTTGAAAAATGTGATCGATGTGTGGCAGAGCTAAGGGCATGGTCAGGGGAGGCGAGGTGCATTGAGTGCGACGGGATAGAAGCGATAAAACTCAAAGAAAAACAAGGATGAAGTACATGGAGATCAGAGATGATCCTTGGGCAAAGGGATGTGACTTGGGCTAGGCTTCTATGGAAGCTCGGGGTCGTCGCCCAACGAGGTCTACCTTGTCCTCGGAGCTCGACGGTCACCGTATGCACCACGACATGGTCGGAGGACCATGGGTCAAACATCAGAGAAGGAAGGCCATGATGGCCCTCCTCCGACCTCTATCTATCATAGGGAGGCGGAGGAGGGCTAGGGCTCTTTCTCTGAATTGGTGGACGGGGACTATATGTGGTGGAGGTCAGCTATTTGTAGGTGGAGAAGGTCGGTGGTTACGTGGTGGAGGCGCTGATTGTAAATGCTACCGTGAATGCATGGAGTGATAATAGGGGTTATTGATGGGCTGGCGAGGATAACAGACGTTGGGGTTGCGTAGAGGGAGCGTTGAATCGAGGGGAGGGGGATTGAGGTGACAAAAAATAGAAAGGGTTAGGGGCGGAGCGAGCAGGTGTAACGATCTAAGGGGGGAGACTAGAGGAGGAAGAGGGCAGCTCTGCTGTTGGATTGAGTGATCCAACGGCTGTGATCGAGGAACAAAGGAGCGGTTTGGATATGATATATCAGGTCTGATCGAGTGGATGGGAGACGAAAGACAGTGAGTGGTCCAGATGCGCGTGGAGGTGAAGTTCGAACGGCTGGAAGGCGAGCGGAGGTGAAGGGTTGAGATGGAAGTGAGGCCGATCATAGGTGAAGGATGAATTGGCAACGTGGATAGGGTAGAGCCGTAGGATGGGAGACGATCGGGTGGTCTAGAAGAGAGCGGGAATGGGTGGATAGGATTATATGGGGGGGGGGGGCGCTGAGTAGACGATGGAGAGGAGAGGGGAGATGGGTTGTTGAGATGAGGAGGGGGAAATGATCCAAGGGTGGCCAACAAGGCCAGGTGGCGTGAAGAGGAGCGGGCCACGGGGGCGGCCTTGAGGCCACCACCTGACCGCTCCAGAAAATATAAAAATAACAAAAATAAAGAAAATTCAAAAAGATATAGTAGGAGTTGAATTAGGAAAATGTCAAAACATGAAATTGTAGATCTCGATGAGATCTATAAGTTTTATGTTGGGCAAAAAATCAAAAGAGGTCATTTGTACAAAGGAGAATTTTTGCAAGCATTTTTAATGGGTAAAAACACTTAATTTTAGGGTTATGGTATTTTTGGTATTTTTTATTTCTTTTAAAAACCAAAATAACTATATACAATAATTAATATAATTTTTAAAGATTTTAATAACAGTAGAAAAACAAAAAAATGTTAGTAATAAATACAATAAAATTGGGGCTAGATAATTAGTGTCAATTATACATCGATTATTTACAATATAAGAATAGTTAATTTTAGTGATTTAATTGTGTTTTTTATTGAATTGTTTAAGATAGGAGAATAATAAATGAATTTTAACATGATGTATATGCGATTCATCAACATATACTACATATAAATACAAATTTTGTTAAATGTTGTAATACACAAAAGACAAAGTAATGGTATTTCTTTTTATACAACCATATAAAATACATATACAATATATATAATATAGTAGAGAAATCATGTCTTTTATGTAAAAGGTAGACATTTTTGACATGTATTATACATATCCATACTTTTCACTGCTCAATTTTGCAAACAAGTATATCATTTTATTATTTACTTAAGGGATGATTTAGTATATATGAATATAGATTATTATATTTTTAGATTTTTTCAGGTCCAAATAAATGGAGAGTATATGTCATCGATGTATCAGATCTGTAATTTATTTGTTTGATTTTATTCTAATAAATTCAAAGCATTTTATTTTATATACCTTATATGCAACAAATACAACACGATAACAATACAAGTTCAAATACTACAAGATAAAAATACAAGTTAGTAAAAATAATACATATACATGAATAAAATAGCAAAAAATTTGTACATATATCATATAGGCCCAAAGCTAACATGCATATTAGATCCGATTTTAATGAAACCATCTTCATTAGATAGATAGTTTACAACTTAAACTTTGAAAGTGGGTTTGCTCATTGGAGTTTACATGGCGTGGGAAATTGACCAAGAGAGTAGACTTTATGGCCTTTTCCATTCAATATTTGTATGCATTTATTCAATGTGGAAATTATTCTAGATTTTTGCATTTTCCCATATATTTCAATATACATGTTAAAAGAATAAGTAGGCTAATATGAGATAGTAAAATTTATATAGAAAATGTGGAAGTTTGTATATTATATACAAGGTGATTTAAGTGTTATTTTATGTATAAAAATTAGTTTTTTCGTAGTATTTTTCATATCTCTCCCTACTTTATTATTAGTCTACTAACTCGTACCGTCTCGGTCTCTAGGTTAGGGTCAAGTCTATACATATTTAAAGACTTTCTTCTTCTTTGTGTTTCTTTTCTTCCTTTATTCCTTTATTTTGTTTAGGGTAAATTACAATTTAGGTCCCCATCTATGGGTCCGATCTCAGAATGGGTCCCGATCTTTAAATTGTAACGATTCGGGTCCCAGAACCATTTAGGAAATGGAAATTTTAGGGTTCATGACGAATATGCCCTTGTTGGGAAGGGAATGGGTGTTGGATTCCAACTTTTAAACAAGGGTATACTCGTCATTAGCCCTAAAAAGTTCCTTACATTAATGGCTCTGGGACCCGAATCGTTACAATTTAAAGATCGGGACCCATCTGAGATCGGACCCATAGGTAAGGACCCAATTTGTAATTTACCCTTTTGTTTATTATAATGTTAAAAACATATTTTTATCAATGAAAAACTAATTTTTCAGTGAATGATATTTAATGCATATTTATAGGTGTTCTACTTCAGATTTTAGACAAATGACCGAATAAAGGAGATTAATCATGGATTCATCGAAGGGTGAAGTCTCTTGCTGCCTTTAGTGGTTCGACAACTAGTTTTGTTACAAGGTCCATAAGATCCTTCAACACTAGAGTCGGAAGAGGCTTCTTCTTCTTCTTCTTATTTCATGTGTACTATAACAATCCATTTTCCATGAGAAAAAATGGGGTGGTTGAAGGGTGGTCGATCGAGGAGGAAAAGGAGCTTGAGGTGGAGGAGGCCTGGATCTTGTTGTAGAGGAGGAGGATGGCTTCTTCTTATAGACTTCAAGCAAGAGGTTGTGGATCGTCTCTACTTGGGTATTTGCGAACTTTAAGTAACCATTCACCCGTGGAGTCATGTTGGTGTTGTGTCTCATCAAAAGCCGGGCATTCTCCCGAGTCTTGTCAAATAATAGGGAGAAAGTGCAATATATCTCATGATGTCCAAAAGACTCGGTAAGGCCAAGATTGTGTTGATGAATATTTCAAGCTCTATTATATATTACAATCATGCAATCTTTACATCATTATTTTATGTGTTGTCTTCTCCAATAGAACCCACAATAGAGGTCTCAGTCTGTTACTTTCTTCGTTGATGTGCTGATCAGAGGTGCTGCGATGGTGATGAATACCCATTCATTCACCTTTATCCTTTATTTTATCTTTAAATCTCTAAATACATATTGGTACAAATTAATACACTAACTATTGTCTATAAATAGTACATGAACACTTGTATTCAAATAAAAATAAATGAATAAAATAAAGAAATTTAAAGGAAGTATTATAAATACCTACTGACCCTAACCTCGAGACTAAGTAAATATTGACTTGATCGACAAGGAATAAAGTAGGGGGAGATAAGGTAAAACAACACAAACACCTAGAAACCTTAGATGTTCAATGCATATAGCCAATCCTACGCTAATTTATACACACTCTTACACACATTAAATAAAGGCATTTCCAACTTGAAACTTATATATATTAATGTATAGAAAATACTAAAATTTATTGCACATAAAATAAATGTATAGTGCAACAGGGTACACTTATATGAAAAAGACGCAAACAAAACTTCATTGATCAATATCTCCTCTATATGAACTCAAAATTCATCAAAATCACATTTATTCAAATGAAATTATCTTTCATACAAAGGTAGTTGCATTGAAATTGGAGTCAAGATACAAACGTCGACTATTTGGGGTACTATTATATTACTACTGTGTATATAAAAACAAAATAATTTATATATTTTTTACATTTATTAAGTCTTTGTATTTTTGGGATATTGTATATACTATACAACATACAAATAAAATCTAAATATAAAATAAAATAGGTTTGAATAATGAATAATTATTAAAATTTAAAAGATAGGTATAACTTATAAGACACTTATAATGTAACATATATCTATTTATTTAAACATATAAATAAAATTAGAAAAATATAATAAAATTATGCAAATGTGTATTTAATTATACTGTAAATATATAAAATACATACATACATACATATACATATATATAATGATATGTATATTAAACACCAAATAAAAATAGAATATACAAAATATAGGTAGATCGACTTTTATTTACACTTGTAAAAATTAACATATAATAAATAAGTTTATAAAAATAAATAAAATCACCCAAAAATAGTACATTAAATATGAAATAACTTTTATGTTTTGAGTTTTAATTAATAAACTCTTTTGCTATTTTAAAAATTAAAAGTTCCCCTTTAAGTGTTTTTTTATCCTGAAATGTCCTACGTCGACCAATCAGGAGTGCTTGAGGGTTGACCCCAGGTTAGCCTTCCCTTCTTTACGCAAAGACTCTCCTTTACCTGATCCGAGCCCTTTTCTTCGATTTCTTACCACCATTCCCTGCAATGTTTGATCTCAAGCCCTTCATGAAAAATGTACACCTAACATCTGTAATCCTCGCATGATGCTCCAATGGGATCCATCTTCATCCATCGGAGTGCAAAGTGCAATTCTGGGTCAAACCTCGCACCTCCAATCACATGTAGATAATCTAGCCTTCTCCCATTTTTTTATTTTTCAATCCCTTTTATCGGCACTATTTTCCAAGCAACCACACGTCAGAGCTCACCCTTCGTGATAAGAAGAGGCGCTCCTTGATTCGTGGTGCGGAGGAGGAGACTCACCATCCTCGGAGTCGAGCCCCAGATGGTTCAGCTCCTGGCCATTCCAGGCCTGACGAGCCCCTTATTTTATGTTCTTTCAATTCCTAGGAGTAGCAGCAGCTTAGTTTAACACTTCATTTCGCTTGATCCAGTTTAGGATTGAAGGTTATGGAGAAAACCTAAAGCACATCACAGAAGCGTAAAGATCACATCAGATGTGATCAGGAACGACTAGTAACACTAGTTGCTCGGGGTAAAGCGATGAAACAACATGATCCAAGAACACTTCTCGGATCGTTTCATCTAAACCACAAACAGGATATAGGAATACCTCTTGAAGTGTGGTTGCGATCGTGTCTCTAAAGTAAGAGACCTCCTGTCTCAGGTCCGATTCAACGGAGAAGATGCCTGCAAGCGCATTGACAAACCACATGATACTTGCAATAATCTTCTGATCTCATCTCAAGAGATACGACGTCTTCTTCACAAGCATGGCACACCGAAGGAGAGGGAGATTCATGAGCAGTTGAAGCGACAACATGACGGCGTAGCAACGATGTTGTCTCTTTCTTGGGCACCAAGGTGGACGACCAGAGAGAGAGAGAGAGAGAGAGAGAGTAGGCGTGTAGAGAGAGAGAGAGAATTGTATCTCATGTTGTGTAAAATAAAAGGCTAGGGCTACCCTTCTATTTATACTATTTTAGATGTACATGGATCACAATTCATGTGCTGACAAATTCAATGATTCATATTGATTTGTGCTTTCAATCAATGGCCATGATTTTGTTGTGTTTTAATTACAAAAACAAATCTTTGGCTTTTAATTAATTTAAATATATTGAAGTCAATCAACATAGTTCATTTTAAAGCACATAACCAAGTATGGAATTAATTGGAATGAATGGAGCCCCATTTCATACATGGGGTGGACGACCACCAAGTTGAGAGAGCTCAACTTGGCTGTCCACCCTTGTATGGCAAGAAGGCTTCATCATTCCAATTTTGTTGAGATATTATTCCCCAACAATAACTCCACATAGGCAATAATTTTTATTGCAAAATTATTCACCAAATTAATTTCAAATTATTTTGTGTCAATTTCAATCATGCCGTTGAAAGAATATGAATCTTAGTTCCCTCTCTAGATTGTACATGTGTTGTTCGATCGAGCCATGCATCAGCCACACGATGAAATCCAAGATCTAATCCCATCTGTGCAGAGGCGAAGCAGTATCGGCCAATTGTGGTCTTTAATCGCATTATTAAAGTGATGTGGTGCATGGACCATCGTTGGATGACACACAAATAAGGGGGTAATTTTCACTTATATCCCCTGAGTTTTTATTTTTTAGTTCTCAAGTTTAATTTAAATAATTGTGTAATATTTGCAAAAGACACCCTAAACTTAAATGTATTTGCACTTGGGTCCTGTGTCAGATCACCTCACGTGCCCACATGTGTGAGGGACCTGGATATTTTACATGTTAGACCTCCCAGATTTTATTATTTATGTTTAGTATTTAATGTTTGTAAACAAGTGTAAAACATCCGAGATATTTGTACGAAGAGCCTCGTAGTTTATTATTATTGCAAATATACCTCTACTAGGCTATTTATTTTATTTCGCGTGTTTATATTTTTATTCAATAGCTCATGCACCTTAAAAGTTATTGAAAAAATGTTGTAGATGCTTAATCTTGTGTTGATCTTCACTCATATTCTTGTTAAGTATTTACTGCATTTTTCCATTTATTACAAATAGAATAAGAGCTATTTATTCCTTGTTTGCTTATGAAAATACAAAAAAATAGAAAGCCTACTTTTAAATTTCCAAAAATTCACATTGCTTATATTACTATATATTAAAACTATAGACCAAAAATTACAAAAAAACTAAAAGAAAATACTAAAATTTGAAACCCTAAAAATCAGTAAAAATTATATAAAAATCCAAAAAGTAGTTTTCTTTTTCTTATTTTTATCTATAATCTATAATATATATTAAAAATAGTTTTACAAATTTTTGGACTATTTATCCTTTTTAAAACCCAAAACTATTCACTCTATATGTTATATTTACTATTTTGAGATATTAAATACATTAAAAATTAGAAAAAAAATATAAGAAAAAAAAGAAAAATATTATTAAAAAAATTATTTTTTGAATTTTGGCTATAATAGTTATATTTAAAAGGGATATTTACACCCTTGGCCCTAATTAATTTCGTAATTACCCCAGGAACCCTGTGTAATAAGGAATTAAACCCATAACCTCGAATAATGTTTAACCCTTACACATCATAACCTTGAATGTCAAATTTCACCAATCTATGCCGTTAACTTTGATAGATTCCATCCGTTTTAGACAATTTTACCCCTCGAACAAAATCACATTCTCAAAAAAATACCCCATCTTCCTTCCTCCTCCAACTAGCTAACTTTTGCCGACATCCTCCTCCTTCTCCTTTCGTCAGACCCCGCACCCCAAATGGTCCCCTCATCGACGTCCTCTGCCAGCCTCCTCTTTCCCTCGCCGACACCTCCTCCGCCTGCAACCCCCTCCCTCTGCCTCCAGACCCGGTGGAAGCTCGACCCACCGCCTCCAACCCTGCCTGCAAGCCCCCCGCTGCAAGCCCCCTCACAATCAATTGAAAGCCACCTCCCACCCCCACCGCACCGCCCTCCAGCAAAGCCCCCCACCCGGTCGTCCTCCTGTAATCCCCCGATGAATCCCTGCCCCCGGTCGTCCCTCTGCAATCCCCCAACAAATCCCTGCAATCCACCATCGCACGCATCCGGCTCAGCCTCGAATCGGGAGGCATGGATGATGAACCCGATCGACTCGCATTTGCCGATGCGTCCCTGATGATGATGTTCTGCTGGTTGTCGAGGTTGCGTCGCACGAGGAGGACACAGTTCTAGAAAATGGATGTTGCATCATCGAATATGAAGTCGATGGTGCTGGTGATGACGCAGGATCGGTAGTACTGACGGTGGGTCCGTACATAGAGCATGTCTTGGTAGCCTTCCATGCGACAGTTGAGGAAGATGGCTCGGTCGGAATGGATGCGGATCACGATGGCCTGATATTTGATTGCACCGGCAGTGTTGCTGAAGCCAATGGATATCGCCATGAATCCATCTCCGATGGCAACTGTGCAGGAATGGAGGATAAATTTACCATGAGATATGGATTTCAAATGGAATTATGCATTAGAAACGTGTAGTTGCGGTAGATAAGTTAGTATGGTGGCTCTAAAGTTAGTAAACCCACCAAAGGTGGTGGTCTGGAAGGTCCTTGTCCCGTCGACGAAGTTCTTGTTGCCGGTGACAATAGTCTTCCTAGATCCATCTCCATACATGGTAATGTTCCTCCTTACACGCATGCTTCTCTTGTAGGAGTCGCCTTCGCAGGCTGAGATCCTTGATGGGGAGAGCATCGAGCAACGACGAGGCCTACGAGGTGATCGACAGACCATGGCTCCTGAGCTGCTTCTTGAGGTCGTGGGGCTTCTTGGAGATCTCACTCATCTCGATGTCGTCTATGGTGCTCAACATGCTCTGGAATTCATTGGTGGCGTGGTCGAAGAGTTCCTTGCAGTCCTCAATGGCACCCTTGACCTTGGGATCATCGCTCTTGAGCATCTTCAAGTGATCGATCGCCTTTCCTATCCCGTCGTTGATCACTGATACTGCAACCCTCCCCCCCTGCGCGTCTGCAATTCCCCGATCTCCCTCCCTCACCTGCAATCCCTGACAAGGTCACCCCCTCATCTTTCTTCTTCTTTTTCTTTTGATTTAATGTTAGCCATTCGATCGATGTTAGGTTAGTTTAACTCGATGATGTGTTTGAGTTAATGGTTGAAACTTACGAAAGGTTATAGGTGTGAGACAGATTAAGTATTCGAGGTTTCTCATGTAATTCGTGATTACACAGGGTTTCTAGGGTAATTATGAAATTACTCAGGGTCATGGGTGTAAATATCCTTATTTAAACATATAGAACCTATATATACTCAGTATACTATATAATACTCATATAGCAATAATAATTTATTATAAATACTTAATATAAATTTAGAAAACTTTAAAAAATAAAAAAAACTGTTCTCATATATATTTTATATATTTTATGTATTAATTATATATCCTTATATTATTATATCTATATTATTATTACCATATATACATTATATCTTTACAAGAAAAAAGAAACTAAAATTTTACAAAATTAAAAATAAAATAAAATTTAAAATTTAAAAATAAATAATATAAATCAATTAAAAATCCATAAAAATTAAATATAATTAAAAACCCACAAAAAAATAAAAATAGAAAAGTACAAAATTAATTATTATTTATTTTTTATTAATAGATAATATTATACCTATCTAAGTTTGTTCTTAGTGGTTCAACCCCTACTTCATGTCACATCATTTGTAGGGTACAATAATTTTCACTCTGCATCTTATTTATTATTTATTATATATTTTGGGTTGATTGTTGTCTTATTTGGTTGATTGCCTTGTTAAGAGCCGCGAGAGGGCTGACACATCGATTTCTGGATCCGACCTATCGGACACCGCAAGCTCCTCCTAGATCAGAGGTTAGGCACTTCTCATCGATCGACTAAACAACTGGTAAGGGAAATGTGGTGGCAGACGCCTTGAGCAGACGGTCACGCACAGAAGGTTCAACTGCTTGGTTGCAGACTTAGGATGTGCTTACTACACTTAGTCAATGGCAACCATTTGAAGATACATCTGATGTAGTAACTGTGTCGACAAATTACAATAGCTTGTGGGACAAGATTGTCCAGGGACAATTGATAGATTAGAAGATCCATGACTTGTATCACATATGCTTGAAGGATGAGTTCGACGATTTCTGAGTCTGTGAATCCATACTATGGAAAGGGGGACTATACATGTGTCCTAGATGATGAGGATCAAAGGAGAGATATCTAGGATGAGGTGCGTAGTTCGAGACTTTCTATACATACAGATGGCACCAAGATGTATTGAGACCTCCACCCACACTTTTGGTGGGGGGGGGGGCATGGAGAAGGACATAGCCGAGCACATCAGCCGATGCCTTACCTATTAAATGTTGAAGACATATCACTAGAGAGATCCTAACCTACTATAACCTATTCCCATCCAGGTGTAGAAGTAGGAGAGCATCTCCAAGGACTTTGTCACATCATTACCTGTACCTCTGGTATGTATGATGTGATATGGGTGATTATTGACTGGTTAGAAAAGTCCGCCCATTTCATTCCATCCCACATGACTTGTACTCCAATCAAACTGGCTAGATTATACATTCAAAATGTCATTTGGCTGCACGGAATACCCAAGGAGGTAGTATCAGACAGAGATTCACACTTCAATTTACACTACCAGGGAGAATTCACGAGAGCCTTAAGGAACAAGCTACGCCTGAGTTTGTCCTACCATCCACAGACAAATGGGAAGTTCGAGAGGACTATTCCGACTTTGGAGGATTTGCTACGGGATTGCACTGTTGAGTAGAAAGGATCCTGGAAGAACCACCTTCCACCAGTTGTGTTCGCATGCAACAACATCTACCATGCTAGCATAGACATGAAACCTTCTGAGTTCTTATATAGAAGGTGATGCACCACTCCCTTGTGTTGGCAGCAGGTGGGTGATAACACCTTGAAAATCAGATAGGAGACCTCTAGACTTGTGGAGATTTCCAGGAAGAGATTTCTGACTACACAAAGCTGTCATAAGAGTTGCATCGACTAGTAGTGTCAAGACCTCAAGTTTTAGATATAATATATTACATGCATACCTCAAAGACTTTATTTACAACCAACTTTGCGTGTTTGAGGCATTCCTTATAATCATAGATTGGGGATTCGTGTTCTTACGAGTATCCCCAATGTGGGGTGTTCAACAATTCGGTGTCAAAGGCAAGCTTGCACCACTCTTTGTGGGACCATTCAAGATTTTGGCCTGAGTTCGGAAGGTGGCTTACAGAGTGGCCCTTCCCCCACCTTGTTGAGGGCATTTACGACATTTTCCATGTGGAATCTTTAGAAGTACATTCGAGATCCTAAGCACGTGATCAATTATGAGGACTTGATGGTGGAGCCGAACCTCTCCTTCCCCAAGGAGCCAGTTTAGTTACTGGACCATGCGGTCGAGAGGCTGAGGCTGAAGTAGTTTCCTTTGGTCAAGATCCTGTGGCGGCGCCAAGACATCGAGGAGGTGATGTGGGAGACTGAGGCAGATATGAGGGATAAGTATCCTCATTTATTTGCATGTATGGAATTGAAACTATAGTCAAATTTCATTTGAGATTTTATGGGTTTCGCTCTCTTTGAGATGGGCTCAATCTTCTTTGAGATTTTTATATGTTAAGGTTGGGATTGAAAATCAGCTAGGATCATATGCGGACGAGACTTCCTTTTAGATTTTTATAATGTGGGACCCCTTGTAATAGGAACCCAACTTGTTCTGAAACACTACCTTATCTAGTATAAAAAATATGAATGAGCACTCCATTGTATAGTCCTCGTCGAGACCTTTCCAACGAGTCTAAGAATGCAAAAATCCAAGTTCAGGAGCATGAGTTACTGTCATTTTAGCGAGTCGGGATCCAGATCAATTTCAGATCCGAACTAAGATCCGGATCCAAATTTTCCCCACATAAAAATGACTAAAACCAACTCTCCACTCGCAGAATTCCAAACCCAAGAGTAGCATCCTTTCCTCCTCCCTCCCCATCACCAGAGCACCATCAGAGCTTGCTAGAGCGCGTCGGATCGGCGAACTGAAGCCAACACTGCGTGGAGAAGGTCGAGGTCACCCATGTATGAGGATTCGCATCACGAACGAAGCTCTAAGCACGTTGTTCTCCACGGTGGAGAAATCGAGGTGGAAATATTTTTAAGGTACGGTCCCCTTCCCTCATGTTGCGGATTCCCACATGATTATAAATCCTATGATAATTCTTTTACTTGATTAGTGTTTGAGATATGTAATGTGCATGAATCCCTTGGAATGCTATTCAGATATGGCTTTGTTTTTGATGGAAAACTAGGTACACCGACTTTGCTCCATTAATTATCATGATCGGTGGAGGGTGGCAAAATTTGAAAGAAAATAATATATACTTATATCAATCCCTTCATCTCTCCATAACATGTCGTGAATGACAAGAAGCATATATACGTGTTTCTGGTTGACCTTAGAATGAGTTTAAAGATTTTGAAATCTTATCCCGATCTTTTAGCTATAACAACAGCTTCAGATCATCGGTATATCTTTAAAAGTTCTGAGCAGTAATATGCTCATTGAAATTTGAAGTAATACAATAGAATACGCTACAACAACCTATTGGTTAATGCTAAATTCAGTATCAATGGGTTTCAGCTTGTGAAACTCACGATCCTATTTAGAACTCTATGCAACCTTCTGCTATTGACTTGCTGTAGCTTGATCGAGTGGAATTGCTACCCGGTTGAAGATCTAACCAACAAAAGATGTTGCTACGAATTACTGATGGTAGCAATATTTTCACACTTCTCTTGTAAAGAAAGTGCCATAAGAGTTGCCCCTAATTTCTCAACATTGACACCATCTTCTCGCAACATCCCTCCTAACAATCTCAGCTTGAAAATTCTCATCATGGTGCAAGCTGAGCATATCTCCATTTTTTTTTCATTTGCGAAAATAACTACAGATGGATGTAACTCAGATAGATTTTCTACTACAATCCCTTGATGTACCAGGGGTTTACAATTTTGCACTTGAGTGTGTAAGATGGTATAACAATGCCTGCATAAATATTTCTTTTTACTACTTTTACAACTACTCAAATGAATATGAAGGGAAATGGTGATCCATGTATGAAACATTTAAGTGCATCGCCACAATATCAGGGGCCATTTTGAGCGATCTTGCAAAATATGTGTAATTTCAATTGTCTTTTGCTCCTATTATCCAGATTCTGATTCCATCAACATCATAAATGATCAGTTGATAGCCTTTTTTTAGTCATAAGACTGATATTGTGCCAACACGTATTTACATGGATTGGTGGTATTGGGGTGCATACATCATGACAAAACTGGAGTATGGTGTCTGAGTTATTCTATTTACCTCTCTTCTTCATATAGTCTTCTGACTCTTCTCCAAGATGCAGAAAGAAAGATATGCTACTCCCATTACGTCAATACTACTCCCGATAGAAAGCCAAAGTAAAATGAGAATCAAGACCTTGAAACAGAAAAAAGGGATTTGCAGAGAAAAGAATCATCAGGAGGTCGATCCACCGTTCCTCCCCCATGGCTGCAAGGAAGAAGAGTTAAAATTGTTATACATTCTTTCTTTCTTTCTCTTGCAAACCTTGATTGTTGAAAAGACCACGAAATTCACCCAACAACACGCCATCAAGGAAAACACCCTAATTAGTCATTGTCCTTTTATTGGATTCCTGTACCCCTAGAGTTTGGATAGTGAAACAGACCTAGGAGGATCTCGACGTGTTGTGCTATCTTGTTCTCCTGTAGTTTCACACTTACACCACTCTTACACCTCAGATCAAATGTCTTCCACTTCAGATCTCAGGTTCACAGTGATGAAGCTATACACAGCTCTTCAGAAACAACAAGACGCGTCTTCTCTTAATAGTCTAGTCTTCTTCATAGTGAGGTCTGAGGTCCACCTCTTCTCTGCTTTCCGCCTTGACTCGTGCTCCCTTCCTCTGCTGTAGCTACAACTCGTTCTTCCCCACTATATATAATCTTTCTTTAGGTCGTCCACGTGAAATAAAAGTAGTCCCCTCTTCCAACCTCATATCCATTCACTGCCTCCTTAAGAGTCTAGTCATTATTTGCTTTGAGAATGGACTTTAGATCCCTTATGCGTAATGCCATCCGATGCTCATCTTGTCTTCTTCGTGCTCAGTCAGCTACTAGGGGAAGAGAATCCGCCTGCTTCCCATTCATCCTTCTAGATATAGTTGAACCAAAAGATGTAGTTGATACAATTTATTTATCATAAAATATAAAGCAAGATCTACAAGAAAAAAAATCTGCAGACCTCACTTTGGTGTTGTTGATTCTGAGAGTTTGAGTTCAGCAAGGTTCTTATTCTCTGAATGCTAGCCACTTACAACATATTAAAATCATTAGGTGATCGGGTATGCTGATTTAATTAAAAATATTAGAAAAGATGAGTCGATTAAGTCTATGACATTTTTGGACATTGCTTGTGTGTATTTCTTTCAATTCTAAATCTTAGACACTTACTTGCTTTAAGAAAACCATTTGCTCTTTGTCAACTCAAAATGATTGCATCTGATCATAGACTTGATGGTAGAGTATTTTATCAGCTTTGGTGTTTTGTGTTACATGGCCAGTACTGCATAAAACAAATATATTGTTGGATAAGATTTGAATAGATGATTAAGATTTCATGATAAATAGGTAGATGGAGTTGGGCGCATTAAGGTATTGGGCATGCACCCTTGGGGCCTCGGGTAGAAGCCTAGATGGTCGCGATCCCAACCGCTACTATGTAGCTGCGACGGTTGGAGGGCATGTTGCTTGGCACATCGAGGTGCTAATCTAACATTGTTCGACCTCAGTACTTGTGTGTCATTATCTCACTGCTTCGAGAGCCTGTTGAGTTGTCATGGTTGATAGTCTAGTGTCTCACTTGTTCACTTAGAGTCAACACTCGTGTATTGGTTGATGTAGGCCACATTGGTTAGTATACTAAGTGGGAGCAGTAAGAGGGAAGTTTTAGTAAATATGATTAATAAAGTTAGGAATGGAATATAAATCTCCTGTACATGAGGAGGATTGGGATGGTTGTAGTGATTTAAACTATGGTATGAATGATCTTAGTAATCAGTGTCCTTACTCATGCCCTACGCCATGGTAGAATTTTATACGTGGGCAGTGGACTTAGGCGGTTCACGATGATTCGTAGTTTGAAATTTGAATTGGGAATCCAAACTATAGTTTGTTAAGTGAAGCTAGTGGACGTGTGGAGATGCATTATACTCCACACCATGCCTAAGAAGGCACCCCAACCCTAAGGTCTTTTTTTTTCCTTAGCATCATAGTTTGAGGTCTCACATGGACCAAGACCATAAACTATCTAGAAAGATTGGGTTATTCATAACTAATGAGAATGATTATGATCTATTTCTTGTGAGGAAGAATTACCTAGTTATTTCTTTTGCGTACTTTTAATACCTTACTTTTTTTAATTTTTATATCATACTGGGAAACTTTGCTCATAACGTACCAATGTGTTGGATCCGTAGGTTCTCAGAAGCAGTCGCAATAGTGAGCGACCGTTGTTTACTTGGAGCCACTTCTTTTGTGTAGCTACACATTTTTTGTTGTACAATACTTTTAGATTTACTGTTCTTACTTTCTTTGTAGAATTTTGATCGACATGAGATATACCATATATGTATAGGCATGCTTTTTGTTGCATACATGTAATATTTTTATGGAGATTGATTTAAACTAAAGAATGATGGATATGCTTATGAATGGGAAGAAAATTTAATTCCAGTCATCTGTGCTATTTTCTCCTACCTTATAATATTTGGTGTATTTCGAGTATGGAAGTTTTGTGCATGGAGTTGGTTTGCTGAGTACCCTGATCCTAGGGGATGATCGCCACAGTTTGGTATCAGAGCAATGGTACTCCATTCCATTCCACACATATCATTCCTCATTGGTGTTCGAAATATAGGATAGTGTTGAGAGTATTCTGACCCAACACAAATCAAAAGAACAATTGCATATTTTATATCCATGTTCATATGTTTCTATTAAGTAAAGAAAGAATTAATGCTATGGTTCTTGCCGCCTTGTTTGAATCAGGATGTGGTACATCAACTGGACTTCCTTGTACAGGAAGTACATGGCATCCAGCATGCCAAGAGGCGATTGAGAAGTGGTTTCAGTAGCAGGATGATTCCTCCTACCATCCCTCTCACAATGGGGAGGAGAGAATAAACATGTCATTCTCTATAGAGCTTGAGGAGATGGAAGATGCGGATGCTTTACAAAAGCAAAAAAGCACATATGCAGCATACCGGTGGGCGATGGTGCCACGGTTCTTCAATACCACCACCCCTGAGGATGCCTGCGCTATGGATGGAACATGTGGACACGGTTTTGAGGATTATACACGCACATGAGGAAACTTAGGTATCTTTCATAGAATACTCGCTTGCTGGGTACGCAGAGTGGTGGTGGAATTCAAACAAGGAGCACTTGACCGATCCCATCACTTGGGAGGTCTTCTTTGACAAGTTTCGTAAAAAAATCCACCTGAACCATTGGGTAGATGATCAAATGAGAGGGTTCACCGAGCTAACACAAGGGTAGACGATGACCCAAGAGTACCTGATCCGTTATACAATGTTGTCTCACCATTCCCCTGCTATGACAACTTACCTACATGAGAACTTTGTAGAAGTTCATCAGGGAAATGCACGATGAGATTCAGGACAAACTCTCCACCTTGAAACTCACCTCCATCAAGAAGGTTACTAAAAAGGTGAAAAAGTGGGAGGCTACATAGAGCTGGTTACATGGAGTCCAGTCACAGTTGCCTCCACCCCCATAGGAATAGAGTTGCACGTCAGGGCTTCTCTCAGTTCTATAAAGACCGTCTCAACCGCCCGAAAGTAACGACATCGGTAGCTAGAAGGTTCACACCATCCCCTACCTTGGGGCAAATGGTGGTGGGTTGTGGTTTAGTCTCTTCCTGCCCCCTACGCATACATAAAGTCGAAGGCCTGGGGGATGCAATTTTGCTTCTAGAGGGAGCTTGTCACAGACAGGAAACCGTATGTGTTCCATTACAAATAGTTGGACCACTTTAAGGACCAATGCCCATTACGTGCCTGCGGCTCGGGCACACAATAGTCACAGAGTGGAAGACCGACCGGGTCTTTTGGATAGTTTCAGGGCTTAGGATTCCGATGTGGATGCCGTGACTTCCAGTGAGACCCACAACTGACAGTCGGTGTTGCTGGATCTTGTGCACCACTACAAGGACAACTAAATGCCATGACACATGAGTAGGTCCATATTTCTGGATCGATCGTCATAGGTATGATTTGGGATAGCTTCACACACATTTTTTGATTCAGGGGCTACACATTCCTTTCTTGCACATTGTATGGTGCCCACATTTGGCAAGTCTGTAATGAGGGCTTCTTCCTTGTACTACATTAAGGGCCTGCGGGGCTAATTGTTTATCATCTAGCAAGCATTAGAGGATGTATCCATGCAGATAGGTGGGCACGAGATGCCCACTTTCCTATTATTGATTTAGTTAGAGGACTTCATCAATTTAGGCATAGATTGGCTGGAGAGGCACCATGTGCTTGGAGTGTTTTGAGAAGATGGTGATCTTCTATTTACCCAGAGTGCCATCATTTTAGTTTGACAGACATACTTCTGAGGGTGGAATCGAGTGCATCTCTGCATTGAGGGCACACCCGTTTCTCAGCCAGGGTTGTATAGGCTACCTTGTTTATGTGGTAGACTCACTAGCACATGATCGAATAATCGAGGATGTTAGAGTTGTGCGTGAGTTTCCTGATGTGTTTCTAGGTGACTTACCTGAACTACCATCGGTGAAGGAGACAGAGTTCGAGATCATGCTACTTCCAGACTTACAACCGATCTCTATCTCTTTATACAGGTTGGCATCTACTGAGCTCATGGATGTCAAAGTGCAACTACATGAGTTGTTGGAGTAAGGATTCATCTGCCCTAGTACATCCCCATGGGGAGCACCAATCCTCTTCGTGAAGAAAAAGGATGGATCCTTGAATTTATGCATAGACTACAGACAACTGAACATGAGGACGGTCAAGAACCATTATCCACTCTCACGAATTGATGATCTCTTTGATCAGTTACAGGGAGCAACAATTTTCTCCAAGACTGGTCTGCGATCAGGATACCCTCAGTTGAGGATCAAGGATGCGGATGTGATGAAGTCTGTGTTTTGTACTAGATATGGTCACTATGAGTTCATTGTGATGCTTTTTGGACTTACGAATGCACCTATCACATTCATGGATTTGAGGAACCGAGTCATAAGCCCATACTTGGATCGTTTTGTGATCATGTTCATCTCTGACATTCTAGGTTACTCCCACGATAAGAATGAGCATGAGTCTGAAGGACCACTTTTTCGCCTCTTTAATAGTTGTATTTTATCGTAGCACAGGAGCCAAAAATGAATCCTATCGGAAACCACAATTGTTTGAATATTGTGGAGAATTTTAAAACTTGGTAAATGTACCAAGGTCGAACACAGAGATACGAGCCTCCTCGATGATTAATCAGATTTAAATATCTAGATTAAACGATCATTTCTCTACCTAGATCAAAAGACGCACATAATGCACAAATAACATGATGCCAATTGTAATGCATGAATAGAATGTGTTTTCTTTGATTTTAACAAAATGCTATGATATGCAAACAGAATGCAAACATGAGTTAATGCATAAATAAGCCCCTAAATAAATCATACAATTGACCAAGAAATGAAGGTTTAATTTCATGAGCAATTGATGCATCAAAATTAATCAATAGATGATTAAATGGCATTAAAAATAAATGAGAACTTGACACTATATGTCTTAAATTTATCATACCATTCTAAGTATTCAAACATGACATAAAGGATGCGATTAGATAGAGCATCAAATAAGCAAAACCATGAAATTGAAATCAACCAAATAGGGGTTCGGATGTTCAAGATATAAGAAAAATGGTCTAGGGATATAAACACAAAAAATCCAAAATAAATAGAGAAAACAACTCAAATAGATCCCTGGATGGGTATTTTTGTAATTTCATAAAGTCAGGAGGGCCCTTGTGCAATTAACCTAGTGCCACACGTGAGGCACACATGCCTAGACCTATTTGTGATTATGGATAAGTTGGTAGGCTTATTTGCAAATTTCCTAATCCATCATGTGCCTTGCATGTGGATGAAGGCTCGGGTAAAGGCTCAGGCCGCTGCAAGTGGCTCGGGCCATGTAGCGGCTCGACGCGACTTCAGGCGAGGGTCGGTCCCACCAAGCCTCCGCACTCCGGGCGGATGATGTGGTCGGTTCTCAGCTGTTAGATGGACATCGGGAGGGTGCCATCCAACGACACATGTAGCAGCTGCTACCTCCTCCTCTGTCGTGCGTTGGTGGTGCAAATGGAGCTCTAGAGAAATGCCTGGAGCTCCGCCTTACTCCTCCGTGCACACCGAAGCATGAGAAAGCATCCTGGAAGGGCGATGAGGAAGACCTGATAGAGGAGAAGGCATGGGGGCTCCTGAATGTTGACAATGGAGTCTGCTTGTCGGAGGTAGAGCCCTAAAATGGAGCTCCACCCAAATTCCGACCATGAGGATGGACCTAAAGTTGGGGTTATTTGGGGCATGACCGAAGCAGGGCGAGTTGGAATGGAGGGCTATACAGCGAAGAAGAGGAAGACCTGAATGGGTTCTCCTCTACCTCTGGCGAAGGAGAAAGCCTTGGGAGGAGAAGGTGTGGAGGATCATAGATGGTGATCCAAACCTCACATGGATATGAGGGAGGTCTGACAACGCTATGATGGTGGTCGATTGAAGGTGATAATGGGTATACATGCCTAGTTAATTTGGAGAAAAGAGAAGAAACCGAAGTGGAATAATTTACCTGGAGGTTGAAGAACATGCAGGGACAGTCGGAGGGCTTGGGCTGAGGTCTGAACATACCTCGGGTGGTTGCTCGACCTGGTCAACCAGGCTAGGAGACTCAAACGATGGCTGAGTCGTCGGGACATGGTCAACTCAACAATGGACTGACACCTGGGCGAAAAAAGGGTCTTCGTTCCCTCGATCCTCTGCTCCTCTATCATAGGATGGAGGAGCAGGACCCACCCTTAGCCAGTGATCAGCGGACGCTGTGGAAGGAGCTGAAGAGGATGGCTTTGTAGGAGGTGTACTCTAGGTATAAATGATAGGTCAATGTGTTTGTAACTGCCATGCGGAGGCCCTAGAAGGTAGGTTGTGGCCACTTAGGATTATTAGAAAATAAGAAAAAACAAAGAAAAATAGAAAATAAATGCATACAAGATAAATTAGAAAAAATGGAAAATATGAAAGTTGTAGATCTTGATGAGATATACATATTTCATGTTAAACAAAAACTCAGACAAGGGCAAATAAACAAGGAAATATTTTTAAAGTATTTTTAAGGATTAAAAACATTTGATTTTAATTCTTTTGTTTTTTTTATATTTTTTATTTTATAGAAAAAAATAAATTAAATATATACAATACACTAATTTATATGGTTTTTTGATAAGTAAGAAAAGAAAGAAAAGTTAGTGTAAAATATATACAACAATTAGGGTTAGTTATTTACAAAGGGTCTAATGCTAATTTAGGTAAATTGATGTTAGTAATTATAGAATAGTATAATAAAGGAGGATAATAAATAAGAAATAATATGATGAATCACAGATTCATCATCCTCTAATACTTAAACTATGCTCGTCCTCGAGCAATTAAATAAAGATTTAGTTGGATGAATCCCTAACTATGCATGTGAAATTTCAAGACTCGATTCATCAAGAACTCTTGATTTAAGTGGTCCTAAAATTCTAAGATCAACCATGCTCTAGTCAAAAGGAATCCAACCCTTATAATTATCATACTCTTTGTATGTACATATGACATAGAGATATGGCGGTTAGTCTGTACTGCAATCATGAGAGTTAAGTTGAGATATCACTCAAAGTCTTGATCCAAGAGATTCTCTTCAAGACCCAATCCTCAATACTAGGGAATAAATTAGTTCTTGCATCCAATCAGCTATCACAGTAGTCTATCAAACTTGAAAGTTTGATTGGAAGGCCAGTTTTTGGAGGGTATAGGTTTGTGTCATTTTCTTCTTTCCCTCCCATTGAAATAAGAATCTTCTCAAGTGACTTACTACTCAACACATGTATTTTTGTTTGTTGATCACTGTGTCCATCAAGAAAATTTAGAGTCGTTTGCACTTGTTTTCTTGGGAATACATTGGGGTGGGTCTCTTTTGAATATCTAATATTTATTCAACACCTAGACTTGTAGAGCTCACGATGCAGAGCCCTTTTCTGAGTGCTAGCCCCTTTCATAAGGTCCTAATAGCTTTGTTCCAAGTGGACATTAGAAATGATTGGTAGTGCTTGCCTTGGATGTAAGCTATTGGTTTTTGGCTTTGTGTTGAGAGAGCTTTTCTTTCAGCATTTTCTTTCCTTATTCTTTTTGACTAGCTCCACTGTTTTTTACCAAGTTAGAGCACAATGATCAACAAATTTATTAATTTCATCCCAACGTGTCACATAAGTTAATATCAAAAGATAACATAATAACTTATTATCATAGTGACTAGGGTTGCTGACACTCAGGTTTCATGAAGCTTTCATCGACTTTATCCCATCCCCGAGCATCATAAAATTGGGTTTAGACTCAAATCTCAAATCCCAGCCCCTTAAGTGAAACCTCAACTCATCTCATCATTCATGTTGTTGTGTAGGTGATGTGCTCATCATATTCTTAAGAGCAGAGATTAAGTGTGCAATATAGCACCCCTATTTTTCAAACTAGGGTAGTGTAGATTATTAAGTCTCAAACCCTAATGACTAAGGCTAGTTAACTCATATTTTTAAACCTCATAACTAAGTATTCTCAATTCCTTAAGCCTTGAGTGATAGTGATAGTGTTAGGGATACGCCAACTCAATAACTATTATTATTGCGATTTTTTTATTAAGAAAAAGAGAGCTGTTGTTTTTTTAAATAAAGTTATATTTATTTACAAACACAAGTTAGTCTCATTTACGCCCTTATTTTTGATTTTTTTGAAATGATCTTCCAAGCCATGTTACATAATATATATATTTTCAAAACATTTCTAAAAGATTTTCAAAACAAGTAAAATCCCATTTTTCAAACCATTGTTAAGCATTCTTCAAAAAAATGTCAATAGAAAAAAATTTAAATCATTTTACAAATTTTTTACACAAATTAGTTCAAAGAAACTTTACCCTAGTCCCAAAATGTTTGAAAATTTCGAAAAATATGAACTATGACTAAAGTGTACATGCAATATACAAGGCACACCCCATATGCTTAGATTTTATTATGTCCTCATAGCACAAAGTGATATGAAGCCGTATCTCATGCTAAGTAACAAGAGATAAACGAGAACTAACCAATCAGATCTCTTGTTCACAAATGCAACAATCTAGGTCGAGACAATATGAGTAGGAAGACGATAAAGACCGTCACTAACCAAACCAATCCCAATCTGCTTCCTTGTCCTCAAGTATCACATGAGACAAGTTTGAGCATAAAAAATTAGGTGATAGTATATATCTTTAGTAATGTGTAAATAAATAAAGGATTGATAGGAAAGTCTGGAACACAGAGAATATCTTTTAACAAAAATTTATTAAAAATAAAGATGCTTCCTTTTCCAGCCACAGTGATCGAGGATTCATCTGCCAAATTCACTCGTTCTCTTCTTGAACCAAGTCCATAATAATAAAACATCCTAGGGTTACCTATCATGTGATCAGAAGCACCGATATCAATTATTCATTCATTTCTAAATAAATGGTTTCCTTCTATTTTCTTTGAAGCCATGGTAGAATTCACATCATCAACATCACTAGTACCACAATCGAAGAGAGATAACTTCTGAACATAGGTGTGAAGTTCCTTTATCTAATCACCAGTAAGTTGCTTGCTTTTGGCAGACATCGCTACAAGTTTCTTTCCTTTATTTGATTTCCTTTCAGGATGAAGGTCACAAGAATAGTCCTTTTCATGACTAGCCTTCTTACAATGTCCATACTTGTTATTCGTCCAGTTGCCACTCTTGCTTCCTTTGCTCAGTAATGCAGATTTCTAAAAAATTGAGACAGCTTCATCCTTCATAACCACACACTGTTGTTCTTTAGATTCAATGGTGTGATACATAACCTTAATATCAGAACCTATCCCAAACCCTAATAGTTGACTCCTGGTGGCCTCCAACTCATTATTGAGAAGAAAAATAAAAATCCTTTGCTTTCACATTTCATCCCAATACCTTTTCTGGCCTGCGGTGATGGTCCAAGTATCATCATAGTAATAATCAATTTCCTCCCTTTTGATTATAGAGCAGCATAATAACCCGCAACATATATTTCACCCTATCTCATGTTGTAAACATCCATGCTCAATCGATATATTCGAATGTCCTGTTTCTTTTGTCTGTACATGCTCTCCATTATAAGACACTATTCCCTAGTTGTTTTCTTTCGAAGAATCAAAGGTTGAATGTCAGGTGACACAATATTGATGACCCAGTTTCTGCATTGATTATCTTCAATATATCATTGCTCATATAATTTATTAGTAATGGGCAGCTATTTTTTTCAACCATTAATATAACCGCCTCGACCCTATCGAGGCTAACAAAACTTCCAACAAAGTAGACTACATCAAGTAATTGCACTTAGACAAGTTTATAATTGTAATTTCAGTCGGGATATTATCCATTCTAATGACAATATCTTCCAAAGTAATAATCGACAACAAATGCAACAGAACTTCAATATTTCACAAGCAGGATGAGAAAAGTATAAGGAAAAGAAATAAATCACTAGGGGGAACCATACGTCCCTTCACTTCCTTTGGAGAAAAGATGGCACGGAGTACAATTTTTTCTCCACTAAGTCACATGATGGTGCTTTGCTTTTTACAATAGGGCTTGTTTGGTTACTGGGATGGGTTGGGGTAACCTTATGTGAATAGTAGCTGTTTGGATAGTTAGGAGGGTTGGAATAAGGAATGTAATGATGTCACATTGGTTTGTGATGGAATTCCAACCCAAAAATGCATGGGGTAAATCGGTTACCCAGAGATAACCCAATAACCAAAAAGGCCCTAGAAGACACTCCAAGAGCACCAAGGGCACTGTCAGATGCTCACTTCCTCAATAAGGTTTATTATGCGCAGCGTGCTACCACTGAGAACAAAGGGATGCAGTACCCCGATGCAAGACCAGTGCATGTAGCACATGCTGCATCAGTTGCGCGAACCAAAAGTAGGGCCTGACTCCCGACTTGCACGTAGGGAACATGGGACCCATGTGGATTTTGACCATAGTTGGTGAAGACACCCATGTCGTTCAAATGTGGGTAACTCGCAGAGCATGGGGCTCTCGTCGACGATGTTCAGGTCACAAAACTAGGAACCACAGAATAAGGGTGTGACAACACCCAAGTTGGAAAAGATGTTGGTATCTCGTAGAGAGATGCACCCACTCAGCAGGAAGACGATGGAGCATGACCTAGGTTAGGGTTGACACCCCCAACCAATTGGTACTAACGTGAAAACCTTCAATCACAACAGGACGATCATAAGTGAGGCTCTGATGCCATGCTAAGATGAATCAAGATCAAGCACAAAGATCAACACAATGATTTACTTTGAAACCCTTAGAAAAATCATGTGGCTCACATCATATGGCTCACAAAGCCTAATCTCTCACAATCTTCACTAGAGTAGTCAAGGAGGGCTTGGGGTTGGGGGTGAGTACATAAATAAACATGAGTTTTAAACATGTCCTCATTCAGAAATCCATTTACCCATGAAATATAAATCAGCTCAATAATTTTGTTACACATAAGATAGTGAGGTTCTTATTGTACATATATATACAACGTTTCTTTATCTTTTTATATGTTTCTTGATTTTTGTTGTATTTAATTCATTTGTAGTCGATTACTATACATTTTATATTTACAAATTCAAAAATAAATAGTTTAAAAAGAATTATTCTGAACATAAAATGAAGAGCTTCTGATATGTACTCTATATGTAAGCGCACTCTTTGCTTTCTCCATTTTATTGTATTTATTTTTTTTTGGTTTTTTTATTTTAATATTTTGAGTTGTTTTAATATGCTAAAAAGATCCTTATTCATGGATATATGAATGATAAGAATGTTAAATAAGTATGCAAATTTAGGTATTTGTCACGACTTATAGTTCAATTTTTTGCTCAATATGGTTTCATCACCAATTATAATAATAAAAATTTGCTGGTCCTCTAGAAAACACTTATTTGAGAATGAGTGCAAAATGAATTTGAATTTCGTACCAAATTTATGAGTAGATGTAAAAATTTAGCCTGACTATCTGTATGGATTGGTTATTTGCCAGAATTTCTTAAGAGTTAGAATTTTAAACCCAACAATCTCCAACACTACAAGAAAAGAGCAAATGGCGAGCATGCTTGGGCATGCTCCATGCGAGCACATTTCCTCGCCAAGTTGCAGACGAGCACTTGGCCAGGACTGTGCTCACCCTTTGATCTTCACTTTAATTCCCGCCGTTGCTAGGCTTAGCGTGTGACTCAAAAGTGAGCAAGGATGTACTGTGATCGTCGGGTCTGCTAGACAGAACACTACTTGACCTTGTCTTCACCGTTCTACTTACAAACTTTCACCTTAATTCCTCTCCGATGATCTCCTCTTCACCTCAGCTCCGTCGTTGATGCCCGGCTTGCCTTCACGTTACTCTATCATCATCCAGTAGAATCTGTCATTTCTATTCATTGGTTTCTCCATTTTTAGGGTGATATGGATGGTTTATTTCTTGCAATATTGTTGTCAAATTTTACTTTTATTATTCATAATCTGAGCTAATTATGAAAGCGATATATATTGAACTCTGAGCATGATGGATATGTAAACTCTTGTGTTCATTATTAACCACCCACAATCACTCCTCATGGATGAATATGTAAATAGAAAAAGTATATGGAGATGCATCGTAAGTGTGAAAAAGCTAAGTGCACAAGTGTTATTGCATTGCTTCATGAGGGGCACAAAGGTAGAATTTTTTTTACTTTGATAATCAAAACTAATGGTTACAAAATTTTTATTAGCCGCAATAAAATTATTGAACATGTAGAGATACACATGTTATTACAATAGTTTACAAAGGCACATGTAAGAATCTCTTTCAAGGACACATAACTCTCTAAAACTTAACCATGAACAGAAATTGGTTTATGTTATGTGATACTCAATGCATTTGTAAGAAGAAAACTCCCTCCACCTCCAACTCAACTAAGGTTGAGCATTGGATAGGACCAGTCCGACCCAACTCGATGCTTGGCTGCCAGACTGGACCCAAGCCCGAACCCAAGGGTGGCATGGATGGGCTTGGGTTTAATTTTAGTTCCATTCGGTTTATCGTGCAGGGCTCGAGCACTGATCAGCCCAAACCGAAGCCCGAAGCCTGCAACCCGCGATTGACACCCCATCACGCCCTCCCTTCTCTCCTTTTGATCTCCAAGATTCAAATGGTATGGTTGATTGTTTTATCTGTATTGACTTAGTTGTATACACGGATTTTTCTATTTAATTGTTAATGTTGAAGAACTATGGGTAGCATAGATCATTGATATTGATTGATTAAAGTTCACGTTCTGGATAGTTTGACAATATATGAAAATCTCTTACTACCTTTGTCCAAGTAGGAGGTTGTTGTACTTCATTATTGAAAAACCATGAAGTTGAGATAAGAGGGTAATGTTAAATTCCATGGGAATCCACGGCAATCGATTAAATTTTTGTGTGTGTGATCCGTTTGTGAATAGGAGAAAGCTGCAACAAGATAGTCCGTGGGTTGAATTTTGTTGTGCATGTGCACGTGTATGCGGGTTGGTTCGACCTAGGCCCGACTCATCAATCCACATGGAGGGCTCGAGCTTGGGTATAATTTCTACAATGTTAAGAAGCCTAAGCCTGAGTTGTAAGTTGCATCCACTACTTATAAGCTGCTACCACACTTTGTGATTAATAGATGCGGTATTATGTTAGAGTGTCACGATTAGACAACACGGACTTAAGCATTTTGGGATGTGGCCAAGGGCACTAGTTGGGGACCCAACATGTTGTCTGGGTCAGTAATCTCCGATAACAGACCAAGTCTAGCTCTAAGGTAGGGGTACTTCACCTCTTGTGTAGAACTTTTCACTATTAGAGGGAATCCGCTCTGATACCATATGTAACGTACCGGATCCTAGACTCGACCTGTTAACGGGGATTATTGGCCCAGAAAATATGTTGGACTTGTGGATATTGAATATCACAAACCACATACTTAAATATGGATACAGATATGGAAATGGTGGATAATCATAATTCATATACGATTATTTCACAAACGATACTGATTATCCTATATGTAATGTGCTTTTCCTAACACTTTACTCGGCATAAGTATTTTTTGTAAAAAGTGAATACGGGTAATGTGCTTTTCCTAACACTTTACTCGGTATAAGTATTTTTTGTAAAAATTGAAGCTAATAATTAATTAAATCAAAGTTACATAATTTACAAATACAATAAAATAAAAAAGAAAATAAAGTGATATGTTAAACTAAACAAATTGTAATAAACAGATAATTAGCATAAGCTATATATTTGTGTGAATTACCAAAAAAAGGCCACAATTGTATCTCAATTCTCATAGAGGCCTCATTATTTAAATGCTATAAAAGTGAATCAAGCTTTCAACTTTATGCTTTAACATTGACATAAAATGATCGACGAAGCAGAAGCTTGTCTTTGAGACAAAAAATTAAGATCGAACCACTCTTTGTTGTATTTTAAAAACGATGCCCTAATTTTTTAGGTACAGTTGGAGCTTTTTTGTAATTTACCCATACTTTTTTCTTCCAGCATTTGAAGTGACTCCAAAACTCATTATATACATTTAACCTATAATATATGTAGATACTTGTTTATGTACACAGATATATGTTTATGGTATTCATAAATATATTAATAATATGAATATATGTATTCATATACGTCAGAAGAAACTATAAACGTATCCATACTCATATCCCCAAAATTTTTGAAAATGACATTCGTATCCATATCCGTTCTGCAAAAAAAAAATAAAAATTCGTTCCAATATATGTTTCAGTATCCTCCAAAGTAAAAATATATATCCATATCAGCCTAAAAACCGATACGATGACGGTTGGATAGAGATATATCCGTATTCGGTGGCAAGTTATGATCGATTTCGTGTGATATTGATTAAGTGAAAAAGTCATCGTTCTCTAGGGTCTGTTTGGTTGGTGGGTTGGGTTGGGTTGGATTGGATTGGGGTATCCATGTGAATGTAAACTGTGAGGAGGGTTTTGAGGGTTGGAAGGAGGGGTACACCTAGGGCTGTTCATGGTAACCGGATCGGACGGATATCCGATCCGATCCAGATTATTTTGAACCCGGTTTATGGGTACCCATTCAGACTTCCCCAATTGGATATCCGTTCCACTGTGATCCATTCCCATTGGTGCCCCATCTGGATTCTGTGGAAAATCCACGGATCGATCCGGCTTCTCCCACCAAAATTTCTATTCGGAATCTCCATCTCCCACTCGAATCCCCGATCACCCCTGATCAAATATTTAGTATACTGTTTATATTCAGATTGCAGGTTGTACACATGATCTGGGATAGGTGCTACTAATTTAGTGTATTATTTGTATTTCGATCAAGTCATCGTGGCATTCGGATAAGATTGATGTAAATCATCTTCTGGAAATTTGAAAACCAACACGGTGAAATTTATCTTGATTTGAGAAGAGTCGACAAAAAAATTGTTGAGTCAACGAAATAGTATTTAAAAATAAACAGAGCTTGATTTGAGAATAGCTAACACACGAATATTTTTTTGGAGTTATTTCAAATCTGATGTGGCAAATCGAGACGTCGATATTTATTAACATGTATTGTGTTCATCTCTATAAATTTGTCATCACAGACAGTGGCAAATTAAAGTTTGGAATCTCATCTTCTGCGATAATATGATCTGCAATGATATGTTGCATGTTAACAAGATATCAAGAATATATCCAGCTTGTACATATGTATTTTATCTTGATGTAGATTTTTATGTAGTGAATCTAGTGATCCGCGGATACCCACGGGTACCCGTCACCCATTCAAATAATTTAGATACCCGTTATAATGGGTATCCGTTGAAATGGATCGGGTCGGTTCGTTGACCCGGTAATGACGGGCTGGCATGGATCATGATCGAACGGGTTGGGTACCCGCCCCATGCACACCCCTAGGTACACCAGATACTCAACCCAACCCAGCAACCAAACATACCCCTAGAGTCTGGACAAGAGGCCTTTATCTCAAGATAAACTATTTCAGTATAAGTGGTCACATCATGATTTTACCATCTATCATCACCTTATCAATATTCCTCTTTTGAATAAGTCACGGATGTATTTAAGGTGTTTGGTAGGAGTATAGTAAGTGGGACAACTTGTGGTCAGAGAGGGGAGAGGGGAGAGGAGATATGGATTGGGGAGACACCACTTTAGTACACCCCCGTTGCCTCGTTGACCACACTCTCGTCCACTCTAGTAAAGAATGGGCATCATAGCAATTAATCAATATAATGGGGGGTCACTTGTTATTCCTACTTACATTTTTAATGGGATACCCGCCTTCTAGCGTTTTAGACAAGGAAAAATTACTCCAACCATCCTTTAACGTTTGTTTACAAACGTTCCTCCGTTTTGCTAAATAATCACACCATGTTTTTTTTTACAAATACACACTGTTTATGTCCAATATTTTTATACTTCTACCCATAAAAAAGTTTTGTAATAACACATTACCATTATATTTATGCAAAGACCCCTAAATTGTTGAATTATATTCTTTGTGTCTGCTCCAATCGTTGATACTCATGGGTCAAACCGTTAGAGATATACTATCAAGTTGTTAGAAATTTTTCTTACGTTTCTTCTTCCAGCACTTACCTGTTTTTTTCAAATCCTTTTGCCCTACATTTCGACCACCGGTCAACCTCCGCGACATCTCCCTCAATTATACTTACTGATCTAGAAAGTAAGGAGCCTAGCTTGTGGTGGCCATCGTCATGGAGTGACTCAAAGGGTGATATGTACAAGAGGGTCATGCTAAGCAAATATGATTTCAGTGGTGATTTTTGCGACATGTTTCTACAATGTAATTATAACAATTTCTAAGCAATTTGCTAAGGACCGTATTCGTGGTTATTTAAGAATTGCTAAATATCCTAGGTGAGATGTTGTAGATCCAATCTTCACAACAAATTTGTAGCTCATATATGGGGTACATCGGGAGGAGGCATTGGGGAGAAGGCGTTGCGGAGGTCGGGGACATCAAGAAGATCAGTGATGTTTAGGTAAGGATAAAGAAGAAGATATGCGCCATATGAAGAAGCCATCTTCTCGTAGCTATTTCAAATATATCAGTCAATTTCAGAGCTTTCAAGAAAGCTAGCAGACGCTAAAGTAAACGGGGGTACTTAACACAATTAGATAGAAGGCGCTTCACTTCTCCTTTTCGATAAAGGCTTAGAGAAGTTAGCTAATGGAGTGCTAATTTCCACCTCACCGCTTCTCGCCTACTGAACTAGTCTAAGTTGCTTGAAGACAATGTAGAAGGGTCAAAAATAATTATTACATATTTTAGAGACTGTTTTGTAAATATTTATATCGCTTTTTGGTTATTTAATAATTATCTTTATTGTTTTGATTAATTTGTAAGGGGGGTTGTCGTTTAAGTGAAAAAGTAGGTAGAGTACAAGTAATTGGCAAAATTTAAAGGGTAAAAGCATAAAATCCCAAATAAGAAACGCGGATTTTAGCCCATAAATATCATTGCCTACCCCTATACCCAAATGGTCGTTGTGAAAAAATCAATACTTCCTCCTCTCTCTCCTTCGCCCTTCAACTCCCTCCTCTCCGGATACACGTGCAGCAATGGCCGGATACCCTCCCTACTATCCCCCGGGCGGCAGGCCCCCGCCACCACCGGTCTACTCCGCCTACGCCACCCCCTACCAGTACGGCGGCGCGCCCCCAGCGGGATACGGCGGCGTCTCATACCCCTACGCATCGTCAGCACAGCCGCCTAGGCCTTACGATCACCTCTTCCCGCCGGGGACGGACAGGGACATCATCGAGATATTCCACGTGGCGGACGAGGACGGGAGCGGGCAGATCGACGACCGGGAGCTGCAGACGGCCCTGAGCGGGCACCGGAGCTTCAGCACGCGGGCGGTGCACCTCCTCGTGGCCCTCTTCACGGGTAACAGATCCTTCAAGATCGGTGAGTCGGATTACCTCTTCCCCTCCCGATTTCCGACCGCCGGGGATGGGGTTTTTTTGTTGGTGTTTGAAGTAGATAGTACCCTTATCAACATTTGATCACAACTATATCTTCCTGTTCTTCGACATCATCAAGAACATCAACATAAGGATTTGATCAGCTATTTATGATCTGTATATTACGATTTAGCAAGAAAATATAGCTTTCGAACTTCATGGGTTCATGTCAGTCGATAAACTATGGATATTGTCGTAAAAAATTATCAGTTTTGGAATTTGACCGGACAGACCAACGCCTGTAAATTGCGAAATTTCAAAACCTTTTAAGCTTTCTGTGAACTTTATGTGCATCTAAACTCTTTTGGGGGTTTTCACTCAGATAGTAGATAGTGTTGCAAATATTAATCAAATATATAAATAAATTAAAATTTATAGCGTAACGCAGAATGTAATGCGATTCTGTAATATCTTTGTTCAAGGAAGAATTATATAAATAAATCTCTTTCTGGTTTCCTTGAAAAGGTTTTTTCGTTTTTTTGGTGAGGGGTTGCCGGGGTCTCAACGTGGGAATCGGATCGTTTGCTACAACCCTTCCTCAGAAGAATCTGCAGTAGGGTTTGGAGCTGCTCGATCTTGATCGAGCGGTTCCCATGAATTCGCATGATCCGAACTCACAAAAAATGTGAATTCGTGAGAACTGCTCGATCAAGATCGAGAGGCTCCAGCCCTACTGCAGACTCTTTTGCAGGAAAGGCTGCAGCAGACGATCCAAATTGCTCAACGTGTGCTGGCCACGTGTTATACTTAATAGGTCTTTGTTTGTTTTTGATCAATTTTAAGTATGGTTATAGCAGTCGCGATTAACTTATTGCAAGTCAACTATTATCATTTTGTTTTCACCTACAACTCCTACCGAATTATTTCTCTTGGATCTACTTTTTGGGCATTCTTTGATTTATCAGTAAATAAAGAAAGCACGGTTTAATAGATTCCATGATTAGAAGGCCCGGAAAAATGCATTGTCAAGGGTTTATTCAATATATATAACTAGGATGCATGTGTTGTATTAAAATTGTATCTTGGTTTTAATTGGAAAACCTATTCATTACAATTGGCATTCAATTTGGTTTCAATTGGAAAACCAAATTGTTTGGAGGGAAAGTTGGGAATTCCCAAATTTGAAACATGATTGAGTTTGGGTGGAAGTTTAGTACCATACCTTAGAAATCTAAACTTTTGCTGGACTTATATATGAGTCCACACCCCAAGTTCTTGTAGCAATAGTAGAGAGGAGGAATGGAGGACCACACACGCGCGCGCGCGCTCCGCTCCGCTCGGGCACGGGCACGCGAGCCCCTCTTTTTATATCCCCCACCGACGCCGTTTTTCTTCACTCACAAGAAAAACCTCTCACGTCGTCTCTCTCTCTCTGGTTCTTCCTCTCACAGACGAACGTCTTCCTCTTCTCCTCTCGGTTGCAGTTCTCTAAGGTACATTCGAGGACGATCCCGTTGGTGTGCGCCGACGACGATCGTGAGCCATCGTATCCTGGGAGCGGATCGTCAATACCCTACGCACTGGTACTGCAATATGTTTATTACTTTACCCTTTCTGGATCATGCCCTTATTTATGTTTCTGTTCTTTTAATCGGTTCCTGTTTGCATATTATAATCGGATAATGATTGGAAAACATACGTTTAATATAATCTTATTCGGTGTTGTTTCTCTGTTAATTCATTTGGATCCGATGTTTTACTGTTTAATATATGCATTGGTAATCTTTTTAACAACAATCTTAGAGAAGATATCACGAACCGATTATAGAATGTCGGAAATAATGTTTAAATCGAGGGTAGATATGACGGGTATGCCTGAAAAATTCGGTGGACAGAATTTTAAGCGTTGGCAACAATGCATGAAGATCTGGTTAACCACCATAGGGTTAATCTCGATGCTTGAAACCGACTGTCCTACAGTGGAAATGGAAAACCCCTCACCCGATAGCCATAAGGCGCAATATGCGTGGAAGGAACGCGACCGTATATGTCATGGTTGCATCTTGTTGGTTCTGTCCAACACTTTGTTTGACGTATATTGTTCGTCCACGCAGACTGCGAAGGGGCTATGGGAAGACTTGGATCGGAAATTTAACATCGAAGACCTCGGTATTGAGAAATAATCCGTAGCCAAATTTTTGAAGTTTTCCATGTCCGAAGGGAAGTCTGTTTCTGAACAGGCACACGAGTTTTTACTCCTACTCCATGGTTTAGAGGATGCCGAAATGAAACTTCCATAGAAGTTTCAGGTCATGTGCATCATAGAAAAATTCTCCAAGTCGTGGGAAGACTTCAGTATGACCCTGAAACACAGAAAGGGGAAAATTTCTATGAATGACTTGATGGTGGCAATTGCCATAGAGGAGGAACACAGGAAACAAAAACATGTGCTTCCTGTTGATATTCAGGCTAAGGTCAATTTTATGACCTCGAAGGGCAAGGATAAGAAGGGAAAGGGTCCTAATAACAATAAAATGAAACCAAAGGGCAAGATCCAGAAAAAGGTAAAGAATAAACCATGCTGGTACTGTAATCAGGTTGGCCATTGGAAGAAGGATTGTCCGTCCTTGAAGGCTCAACCTAAGGCTACAGACGGGAGTCCACAAGTGAACATGATCACTATGGGACTCGGGGCTAGCGAGGGGTATGTCTCTGTAAAACCTGAACTATACAATATCCATGATTCAAATGAGTGGCTCGTGGATACGGGAGCCAATGTAAATATATGTTCTGATAGAACGTTGTTTTCTTCTTATCAGACCTGCAGCGGTGGGACTGTGAAGATGGGGAACGATTCTGCAGCCAGGGTACTAGGGTCGGGACAAGTCAACTTGAGGTTCTCCTCTGGACGTGCCTGGACGTTGCACAGGGTGTTGCATGTTCCTGACATCAAGAAGAATGTGTTATCTGGCTCTATCTTAGTTAGAAATGGTTTTGAACTAAACTTTAAATGTAATAAAGTTGTTATTCTGAGACATGGCATTTTTTATGGAAAAGGTTATTTGGCTGATTTCGATTTGTTATTTAGAATTAGATGTGATTCAGTAAACATTAATGAAATGAATGTTTTGAATGCTGAATGTTCTAGTTCTGTGTCTAATGTTGTGAATAATCTAGAATCTTGTGATCTGTGGTATGGTAGATTGGGACATGTAAACTTAAATTCAATTAAAAGAATGATGAATTTAGAGTTGATCCCTAAACACACTATTGATAAAACTCAAAAATGTAAAATCTGTGTGCAAGCTAAGACACCTAGGAAGTCTTTTCGGTCTGTCTCTAGAGATAGTGAGATCTTGGATCTAGTGCACACGGATATCTGTGAGTTTAATGGTGTGTTGACCCGAGACAATAAGAAATACTTTATCACCTTTATAGATGATGGCAGTAGATACTGCTATGTATATCTAATGAAAACCAAGGATGAAGCCTTAGAGAAATTTCTTATCTTTAAGAATGAGGCTGAGACACAAACAAGAAAAGTGCTTAAACGCCTTAGGTCAGATAGAGGAGGTGAATATACCTCTAACTTATTTGATGAACAATGCAAATCTTTTGACATAGTTCATGAAGTTACGGCCCCATATTCACCGCAATCAAATGGGATAACAGAACGAAAAAATAGAACCTTAACTGACATGATCAATGCTCTCCTACAAAGTTCTGGACTTCCAACTTATATGTGGGGAGAAGCCTTGAATACGACTTGCCATATTCTGAATAGGGTGCCTCCAAGACATATGGAAAAGTGTCCCTTTGAACTTTGGAGAAATAGGAAATCGAGTTTAAGATATCTCAAAGTGTGGGGTTGTCTCGCTAAGGTTTTAGTCCCAGAACACAAGAGAAAGAAACTTGGTCCTAAAATTGTTGATGCGGTCTTCTTAAGTTACCTAGAAAATAGCTATGCATATAGGTTCTTGGTAATTCGGTCCGAGATACCGGGCATAGATGTCGACACTATTGTTGAACTCCGTGATGCTGCCTTCTTTGAGGATGTCTTTCCGTTGAAGACTGGGATTCCTCAGAATCTGACCATTGAGGGCGCCTCCACATCAGGATCTATTCCAGATCAAGTGGAAAGGATATCGAATGTGGGGGTTGAGACTCAACCTGAACCCAATGATCTTTCTGAAGAGACTGAGCCAAGGAGGAGTAAAAGACCTCAGATAGCTAAGGATCTGAGTAGCGACTTCGTTGTCTACCAGATCGAGGGTAATCCACCAAGTTACAAGGAAGCCATGGCTTCATCTGAAGCAAAACAATGGAAGGAAGCCATCAAATCTGAGATGGATTCCATTATGGCTAATGGAACTTGGGAGTTGGTTGATTTACCCAAATGATGCTCTACCATTGGGTGCAAGTGGGTGTTTAAGAGAAAGCTTAGACCTGACGGATCAATTGAAAAATACAAAGCCAGATTAGTTGCCAAGGGCTTTAGGCAAAAGGAAGGTATCGATTATTTTGATACCTATTCCCCTGTGACTAGGATGACCACAATCCGGATGCTCATAGCATTGGCATCTGTATATGATCTCTCTATCCACCAGATGGATGTGAAGACCGCCTTCTTGCATGGCGATCTTGAGGAAGAGATCTATATGGATCAACCTGATGGGCTTGTGACTCCTGGGAATGAGGGAAAGGTTTGCAAGCTTATCAAATCCCTTTACGGATTGAAACAAGCACCAAAGCAGTAGTATGAAAAATTTGACAAGACTATTTGGTCATGTGGCTTTAAGGTTCATGAATCCGACAAGTGTGCCTATTCCAAAGTGAAAGGTGATGAGTGTATTGTCTTGTGCCTATATGTTGATGACATATTGTTGTTTGGATCACATATGAGGATTATTAATGAGACTAAGGCTTTCTTAAGTAGCAAGTTTGAGATGAAGGACATGGGTGTTGCTGATGTGATCTTGGGTCTCAAACTGACAAGGTCAGTTGATGGGATTGTAATTTCTCAATCTCACTATGTTGAGAAGGTACTTGAGAAATTTGGATATCAAGATTGCAAAGCTGTAAGCACTCCTTTTGATTCATCCAAAACGCTGTTTAAGAATAAAAGTGGAGTACCTGTAGCCCAGCTAAGGTATTCACAAGTGATAGGAAGTTTCATGTATCTTGCAAATTGCACGAGACCTGATATTTCATTCTCGATTGCAAAGCTGAGTAGATACACTAGCTGTCCTGACCGTACTCACTGGGAGGCTCTGGATCGGGTACTGAAGTACTTGAAGGGAACTATTTCCCTTAGTTTGCATTATGGTAGACATCCATCTGTACTAGAAGGATACAATGATGCAACCTGGATAGGGAAAATAGAGGAGTCTGGGAGTAATGGTGTCACATGATATGTATTTAGCCTTGGAGGTGGTGCAGTCTCCTACATGTCTGTGAAACAGACCATTCTAGCTCGATCCACTTTTGAGGCCGAGCTGTGTGCTTTGGACACCACTGGAATTGAGGCTGAATGGCTAAGGGAACTTCTGTCTGAAATTCCCATAGTAGGTCAGCATGTTCCTGCGATCTCGGTACATTGTGATAATATGACCACAATTGCCAAGATCAAGAGTTTAAAGTTCAATCAGAAAACAAGGAGACACATACAAATCAGACTTAAGACGTTAAGGGATTTGGTGTCTCGAGGAGTGTTGGCTGTGGATTTTGTTGGATCCAAAGACAACACGGCAGATCCGTTGACTAAGAAACTTGATAGATCTTTAGTCCTAAAGTCTAGGCTTGGGATGGGACTGAGACCCATTGGGAGTTCCTCTACAGTAGCAACCCAACCTATCTGAGTGGAGATCCCACAAAGTAGGTTCAATGTGGTAATAACAAGCTGTTTGGAGAACTGGTTGGCACTCTAATCTTAATGCGTAAGCATGAGTGTCTTATCCCTGGAAGCCTGAGTGCCATTTAAGCTGCAAGTTTAAGAAGAGCGTAGGCTCTGAATAGGTTCAAGCCTTTAGGCAGGATGTTAGCAGTGCATCCTTGGAGAACGCCACCTATGTGAGTGTTACTGTGGGCCGCAGTTAAAGGAAGATGGTCTTTCCTGAACACACTCATGAAACAGGATAAGGGTGCATGGCCTTTAAGAGCACCGACCCTGAAGATTGTACCAAGAACAACGCTTTATTGTTTCTACCGTATACTTTAACACCAAGGTCTGAAGTTCAAGACGTAGTTCACTTCGTTCCTGTACCTTAGAGATCTAAACTTTTGGTGGACTTATATATAAGTCCACACCCCAAGCTCTTGTAGCAATAGTAGAGAGGAGGAATGGAGGACCACACAAGCGCGCGCGCTCCGCTCCGTCTCCGGCTCGGGCTCGGGCTCGGGCTCGGAAATTCAGATCTCGGATCTCGATACTTTTGCTGCGGGTTTCATTTGGCTGATCGATTAAATTAATTAGACAAATTAATTTAATCGCGATCACATTGGGAATCAGGCTTGATCCAAACGGCTCGATTTAGCCGCGGGTTTGGAATTCGAATGGACACGCCCGTTGAGGGGCGTTTTCAGAAACCAAAGGATACCGCGCGCTAGGGCACGCGAGCCCCTCTTTTTATATCCCTCCACTGATGCCGTTTTTCTTCACTCGCAAGAAAAACCTCTCACGTCGTCTCTCTCTCTCTGGTTCTTCCTCTCACTGACGAACGTCTTCCTCTTCTCCTCTCGGCTGCAGTTCTCTGAGGTACATTCGAGGACAATCCCGTTGGTGTGCGCCGACGACGATCGTGAGCCGTCGTATCCTGGGAGCGGATCGCCAGTACCCTACGTACCGGTATTGTGGGGGCGATATCTTCTCTAAGGACAGTCCATTTCATGGACGCTTCGGTGACTTCTAAACTAATCTTTATTTCATTTTGGTTGCCGCAATATGTTTATTGCTTTACCCTTTCTGGATCATGCCCTTATTTATGTTTATGTTCTTTTAATCGGTTCCTGTTTGCATATTATAATCGGATAATAATTGGGAAACATATGTTTCATATAATCTTTAGAGTATGTGTATTCTTCGGTGTTGTTTCTCTGTTAATTCATTTGGATCCGATGTTTTACTGTTTAATATATGCATTGGTAATCTTTTTAACAACAACATGTTCCCGTTTCACGGTGGGCTATGTATCTATATAAACTATACAACGTTTTCAAACTGTAAAATATGAAAATATTAAACTTTATATTTTTTAAATAGATGTGTGAGTAGATTATTCATATGTGTTACTATTATGAAATGCGCATTAGTTATATGATCACTAATATATATATATAGGTCTTAAAGTTAAATTTTGAATTAATATAACACATATATATATATATTATAATGAGAAATATTTTTAACTGGACCTAATTTTCATCTTTTACCTTTATATATATAGAGGGGGGGGGTTGATCCTGTGAGAGCCAAAAGTTGTGGGAGCATGAAAGAAATTATTCTAGACCACTTGATTCTGTCATCTCTCTCCTCATTGATTGCAAGAGGAGAGACAAGAGCAGAATCTAGGGGTTCATATTCACTGCTCTCATGCTCTCATAGTTTTGGGCTCTCACAGGATCAGACATCTATATGTGTGTAGTTGAACGAAATGTCTTTGTAAGCGTAGTCAATCATGTGAAGTAGGAATGCCTCAATAAAATTTAAAACATATATTATTATTTTTTATTATATTCTTTCATAAGTAATTTTTTGAAATATTCCACCCTGTATTCTCTTAAATTAAAAAAATACAATTATAAGTTGGATCTATCTTAGATATCGAAAATAATATATGTTTATATAATATTTATCTAAAAATACAGCTTTGTTATATATTATTTTGAGATATTATATATCTTTGAATTTTTGAAATATATAGATAGACCACTTATAAAAAATAATAAATTGAAAGAAAACTTTACAATCTAAATATAAAATTGAGAGGAAGAAATATGAAAATAGCTTAAAAAATTTATATATCGTGAGTTTATGAATTTATATTTTACCATCCATATAAATTTTTAAAATTAAAACATATTTGAAATTTAAACTTATGAATTGAATTATAGTTTAATTGCTTGCATCAAATATCTTGCATATTTATGAAAAGTTTTGTTATGCATTATTATTTTTATAAACAACGCTTATATAAATATGAAAATGTGGTAGAAATATTTTGAAGATTTAAATATAAAAAATAGAGTGAGAGAGAGAGAGTAGGCAAGAGAAGGGAACATGGGAAAAGGTTGAGAGAGGTCGCGAGATAAGAGGGATATGCATGACATGTAAACATTACACACATATATTTCTGTTTTTTATTGGTAAGTTAGCCTTCATATTTTCTGCTCTACATGAATGTTCTTCAACGTAATTTTTTTTGTGAACACATAATAGGATGGTGATATGCATTTTTCTTAGTATATATGTTATGTTATGCAAATTAAACACCAATTAAGTTACACGTATGGAATTATTATAAAATATTAATTGTAATACACTTAACAATTCATAAAAATATCGATCTAGATGTTTTAATGTTTATATTGATCAACTATTTTCGGTTTAATCATTTCCTCAAAACAATTAATTTTAGTTATGAATTTTTGTAACTATTTATAATTTTAATTGCAATAGTGACACCTAGGGTTGAGCATTGGGTCGGGCCAGCCCGATCTAACCCGAAACCCGGCCCATGTAGCCCGGCCCAAACCCGAGCCCACATATAATTGGGTCGGGCTTTGGGCCTTAATTCAAGCCCAAATGTATATTCGGGTCGGGTTCGGGCTTGATAGGGCCCAAACCCGAAAGCCCGATGGCCCGATCCGTTAGCTCAGGCTGTTTCAAGGGCCCACATCGATCGTTAGCTCAACCCATTACTTCTGCATGTGAGTGATGATAGAATTCATATGGATATTTATTTCTGAACATATTAGTTTAATTAAATTTAACAATCGTCATTGTTATATATAACATCATGATAATAATTTATCATATTAACGGATATATATTATAAACAATTATATTACACTAGTAATATATTCATAATGTTTAGAGTATGTTGTTATACATAGCAAATTTGTATTGTGGACATGATTCGTTAATATTATCAATGTGGTAAAATATATTTTCATGTGCAAAGAATACACATTTTTGTTGGGGATGGGTGTGTATTTGGAAGATAAAACAAGCTCAATATGTCTTGAAGTTTTAATCGGCCCGGCCCGGCCCGATCCTGGCCCATAATATTTGGGCCGGTTTTGGGCTTGGGCCTAGATTTCGAAAAATAAAACGGGCCTAGGCCCGGCTCGTTAGCCTGTATACTAAAATGGGTTTAGGCCGGGCTAAGCCAAACCCGGCCCGAACCCGACCCATGCTCAACCCTAGTGACACCATTACGATCTGATTGTTGCAAAAAATACTAAAAATAATATATCATATGAAATTGGTGTCTGAATTGATAAAGTAGAGAGGGAGGAAAAGAAAATATTACAAATTTTATTTTTTTTCGTGAATGAAAACAAACTGCTGGTAAATAATGGATTACTTTTTTGAATTTCTTTGCATTTATTTAAAATAATTTTGATAGAATTTATTATCTATTTATTATTAGAATGGATGGCAAAGATAACATTAAGTATAGAAATAAGAAAGAGAGGAGAGAGAAGAGGGAGAAAGATTGGGGAAACAAGCATGTGGCTAACGATAGAAAGGAGAAAGAAAAGATAATGGGGTGGAGAGAGAATGAGAGGGAAAAGGGGGAAGGTGCCATGTGTCATAAGGAAGGAAAGAGTTGGGAAGGACCCAGTATATAGATGATTAGATGATTTTTTTTTGGAATTTATAATTAAAATTACCTTTTATCCTAACACATTTTATATGGATATTGTCAATATGTATTTCATAATAAAATTACTTAATAAGAAAATTAAAAGTGCACTACGTTTGAAAATAAAGTGGTTTAAGAGATCACATATATGCATATTTCCATTTTAAAATAGACAAAGAAACACAAATACCCATGTGCAAGAATCACTAAAGTTAATAATATTTTTTTCTAAATTATAGATGGAAAAAATTGGATCTGTATCCTAATATAATTATTATTAATAGCACATATATGCATTTAAAAAAAATCACTTCACTGAAAAGGTTAGGCCGCAATAATTTAAACTGCTCTTAATTGTGTTCTAAGAATAATGTAATTGAATGTTAATTAGAATATGTTACGTAGTCATCACATGAAGTAGCTTCTTTAAATAGTTATATTGATTACATAAAATGTGAACATGTATCTACACTTTCTAAGCTAAATTCAATTGGTTTTAAAATTAATTTATGAGATTGTGGAGGATATCCATAATTTCTTATAATACTAAATTTGAGAATATAATCAAACGTTGATGATTTAATAACCTCTAACATTTATTCAAGAGATACATGGAATTTCAATTTGCATTTGCATATGCCAATTTTAGTTATGTGTTATTAAAAATTTTCCAAAAAAGACACCTATGTAATATGATTCTTTAAAATCTTCTTGAATGTAAGCCTACGTCATTTTAGAAAAAATCAATAAAAATGTGATTAAATGCAGAATATATGGTAAAAGTATTTTACTTTTTATTATATTTAAATAAAAACCGCAAAAAATTCTTTACTTTTTGACTTCTTTACTTTTTAACAAATGCACTGATCTAATAATTAGATCGTGTGTTAATGAAATGTTCATAAAAATATGTTGAATTGCAAGATTGTTTCTATATTTTCTTACATATTTAAAATAGAGTATTTAGTGAAATATTGACAAAATTAGCTTTTTTTGTATTGAACTTCCTTTTACACTTATGTATTTTTTGTGTAATAAATATATATATAACTATACAATACTCAATAAATGTTATACACAAATATATACTATCGTGCATATATTTTGGTTCATTTTACAATTATGTATTTCGTGCAATAAATATAGATAAATATATAAATCTGAAAAAAAATATTATATACAAATATTACTCTAAGAGGGATCTCCATGAGTGTTAAATAAATGTAGGGAGTGACTTTATCTAAATATAGAAACATGAGAGAGAGAGAGAGGGAGAGGGAGAGGGAGGGACGATTGGGGGGATAAAAGGGAGGGAGATAAAAGAGAGATGCGTGGTGGGGAGAGGAGAGCATGGGAGAGGTCAAAGAGTATATTTATAAAGATAAAGATGTTTGGTGATTTAAAAAAATGAATTTTCGACTGTCATCTATCATTTCCTTTAGACAATTTCGTACTCGTTGATGGAGAAGAAGAGTTTTTTCCCTGACAGGGCATCCCCAATACCCAAATACCCTGTCAGGACATCTGACTTCAGTATTTCCCTGTCAAGACATCAATCGGCAAACGGTTCACCGATCAGCAAACTGTTTGCCGATCGAAACTTAATCCGGAAAACTTTTGAATTTTATATTATTAATAATAATATATAAAAATATTTGGAATGAGAATCGGCAAACCATTTGTTGATTCTCAATTTCAAATATTTTTATATATTATTTTTAATAATATAAAATTTAGAAACTTTTCCGGAATAATATTATATATTATTTTTATGCACAAATCGGCAAACGGTTTGCCGATCGGCAAACCGTTTGCCGATTGATGTCCTGACAGGGAAATACTGAGGTCAGATGTCCTGACAGGGTATTTGGCTATTGGGGATGCCCTGTCAGAGAAAAAACTCGGAGAAGAACAGTCTTCGGGGTACCCGAGTAAATGATATAGCTATTTAAATATGTCTCGTCCCTAATTTTAAGGTAGGCAAGTGCAGAGATCTACTGTAATGCACAACTAAGTTCCAACAAAACTCTGTGCATCTTCATTCATAACTGGAGGCTGAACGCAGTTAGGCCTAGAATTCAATTGGATCCATGCTGGACATGAAATCTGTGTACAAAGGATCTGGACAGGAATCCTGACCTACCTGGACAGATTGTAACTGCATTGCCACAGCCATCTTGGATTTCCAGACTTCGAGACCATTTACCAACCTCTTGTCACGCCTTAAATTTTAAGTTTGCTTTCTGTTTTTTTCCTATATGAAATCTGCAGCTTTAGGATCTACAAATTACCTATTAAGTCAAGAGATGTGGTATATTAATAATGCACCATCAGAGGAATAAAAAATATGCATGCAATCTCCTTCCACTTGGTATGTTTCTAGGAATTCTCATGGTGCATTGACTATAGGGCGGTAGAAATCGTTTTTTTGGACTGCCATTTGTTCTAGGTTTCTAACTGTTAAGTTTGAATCTGAATATTCTCTTTGTATCATTGGTGTCACTATTAAGTTATTAACTAACCTGAGCTTCCTTCTTTATCATCTTTCTGGCTGTGATGCGCAACTCTTTTTCTCACATGATGGTTTTTCTAGGTACTATTTTAGCAGGGTAATAGAACCTTTGTCTGACTTTTAGTAGTGTGCTTTAAAATTTTGAATTTAACCATTCAGCCTCATGTTAATTAAATCATCAAAACTGTGTGCAACTTACATCAGAAGCATTTGATATGCTTTGGATGAAGTCATGTGCACGTACCCATTTTCCTTCCAATCAATCTTATCAAAATGCAAACTTCAACTTGCGTGCCCTGACATCTGATCTTCTTCAATATTGCAGGGCCAAAAGAGTTTGTTTCTCTATACTACAGTCTTCAAAACTGGAGAGTACGTTCAGTTCCTTTAATTTTTTTAGGTGTAGTTGTATTAGCCGATCCTACTTAATTGTGGGAAAAGGTTTTGTTGTTGCTGTTATATAGTTGTATTACATATTGATCTTTAGGTCTTGTTTTCCTTATAGGTTAAAGTTAGAAAGGATAAATTTTATCACACCACAGAGAAAACCATCATATACTTTATATTTACCATGGCCGTTAGAAATGAATAATAATTAAATATTATTAATTTAACGTCATGGGCTTAGGTCTTCATACTGTTATTGAGAAAAACTGGCCCTGGCAATTAGTTGAATTCGGGCCAAATGGACTCGTTGACAACCACACAAATTCTCAAGTCCAAGTTATCAAGTAGTAACCCCCTGCACTTATAATCCACACCACACTTTGTGAGTTTCGGATGCGGATCTATGTTTGGGCAACTAATGTGGCAACTCGTGTCGGGTAAATTATTGGCATGTGATTAAAATAGAGAGATTGATGGAGATTATATCAAATGATATTATACTCTCTAAGTAGAGAATAATATGGAGTAATGGCGTGATATCTACTAGGTAGTAAAGGAGGAAAATTCGTCACAGGGGTAAGTTTCTAAACTTATTGCCCTTGGGGGTCACGATTATTATTTTTTGCTATGTACCGTAGGTAAGCCGCCTCTTGAAGAGACGGCTTTGCCCTTAATGTTTTTATGCGTTACATACCAATGAGAGCTGCCTCTTTAGGAGGCGGCTTTGGCTATTTATTTTGTTGAGTTAAAGACATTCATCAACAATAACTCTTTTATTTCACTAAAAATAAATGTAAAAAAAGAGTAATAGAATAAGAATGAGATATTTATAATTTATGCTTGCTCTTGAAGTAGAAACAATTCCATCTGTTCTTGAATAGCTTCCTTCAATATAGCTTTTGCTTCCCCTGTGAATGTTTTGGTAGAAGATATAATTTCTTGGAATTGAGGTTTATTCTTTTTTAAGTAGGTATGTAATTGAATAAGAAATTTCTTTACCTGTCCAATTTTGAACGAGTAGGAAATTATACATAAGTATATATAGACTTTAATAGCTATTTGATTTTGATAGCAGGACCAATATAATAAGATAATCTCGAGTGATTTGATGGTCCTGCTGAAGCCGAGCTTAGAATTTTCGTGTTATGTACCAGTGAGAGCCGCCTCTTCAAGAGGCGGCTTTGGCTAAAACCAAAGTTGCCTCTTCGAGAGGCGGCTTACCTATATAACCAAAAAAATAATCACGATCACCCAGGATCAATAAGTTTAGAAACTTACCAGTGGGACGAAGTTTCCTCATGTGAAACTTGATGGATAGTAAATGACTGTGATAATGGTAAAAGGATTGGTGCAGATATATTTTATATGATGCAACCCCTCCAATAACCGATAGATCTCAACTTCTCTCCAGATGTCAACTCCTGCAAACTGAATACTACCAGCTTGGAAGTTTTAGGGCGTTGTGATCATGCTCCCGAATTGCATTTAATTTTGTTGATATGCCTTGAATCCTAACCATCTGACCCAGGTTGAAGAACTGCATATGCATCCCCCTGCCGTACCATACCCCAACAAGAGTGAGCCCGTGGGGGGGATCTAGGGGGGCAGCGCCCCCGGCGAAAATTTTATGGAGCGGTTCTATTTGTATTCGGGTATTTGGATCCTTCTATTTTTAGGGATCCGTTTGTATGGGAGTGCTATATAAACTCCTTAGGGTTAGGGTTTTAAAGTATCCTCTGTATTCATTCTTTTCTCCACATAGTGAAACCGATCGCCGCCGTCCAAGGACGTAGCCCAGTTACGGGTGAACCTTGTAAATCCGTGTGTTTGCGTTCTTGCTTGTTTGATCGTGTTTGTGCGTGTTCGCTTCCGCGATTCGCAACAAACTGGTATCAGAGCTTCGGGTTCCATCAGGATCATCTAGCAAGATGTCGTCACACAACATGAAGATCGAGAAGTTCACAGGGAAGAACGGATTCAGTCTATGGCAGATCAAGATGCGCGCCCTTCTGAAGCAGCAGGGCATCTGGGCGCCGTTGGACCAGGATCGTGCAAAGGCACTCAAACCCTCCGAGTTGACGGTGCAGGAAGAGAAGGCGCACTCGACGATTATGCTGTGTCTGGCGGACGAGATTATCGCGGAGGTTGCTGATGAGACTTCTGCGGCTGGTCTGTGGTTGAGACTCGAAAGTTTATACATGACGAAGTCTCTGACCAACAAGTTGCTTTTGAAGCAACGTTTGTTCTCTCTCCGCATGCAGGAAGGTACATCTCTTAAAGAACATCTAGATCGCTTAAATACATTGTTGATGGATTTAAGAAACGTAGATGTTAAGATTGAAGATGAGGATGCTGCTTTGATTTTGTTGGTTTCTCTTCCATTATCATTTGAGAATTTTGTTCAATCGTTCATTGTGGGAAGAGAATCGATAACCCTAGAGGAAGTTCGCGCGAGTCTGCATACGCGTGAACTTCGACATATGGCTACCGGGAAGCAGGACTCTAACGCTGCAGGTTTGGTTATGACTCATGAGAAGAGTCATGCCAATTCTGGCTATGCAAAGAAGGGAAAGCAGAAATCCAAATCGAAGAATCACAATGCTAGGGACATTTGCAATTACTGCAAGGAACCTGGACATTGGAAGAAGGACTGCCCGAAGAAGAAAGGGAAAGCCACAGTTGCTGCCGTGGCTCATGGAGGCGTAGATTCTGAAGATGACCTGGTTCTCACCGTCACAGATCAGACAACCACAGACAACACATGGATTCTTGATTCAGGTTGTTCTTACCATATGACTCCCAATGAAGACAGGTTCTACAACTACGAGAAGATAGATGGTGGGAACGTTGTCATGGGGAATGATACAACATGCAAGATAGTAGGGATCGGCTCTGTGAAGATCAAGATGCATGATGGAGTCGTGAGGACGGTCACAGAAGTTTGTCATGTCCCTGATTTGAGGAAGAACCTAATATCATTGGAGTCTTGGACTCTAAAGGATATAGGTACAGTGCTGAAGGTGGAGTCATGCAGGTTGCCAAAGGCGGGGTGGTTGTCATCAAGGGCAACAAGCAGAAGACCCTATACATCCTGCAAGGGTCTACAGTTACAGGTTCTGTTGCAGTGGTGTCCCAAGCCATAAGATCAGAGTCCGAATTGTGGCATATGCGGCTAGGATACATGAGTCAGATGGGGATGAATATCCTCAATCAGAAGGGTCTCATCGGGGATCTCAAGGGATCTAAGCTGGAGTTCTGTGAGCATTGTGTGTTCGGGAAACAACAAAGAAAGCAATTCAGTAAAGCTATCCACAGGACGAAGGAGACACTTGACTACATCCATGCTGATTGTTGGGGCCCTTCACGGGTTCCATCTTTGGGAGGCGCCATGTATTTTCTATCTATTATTGATGATTATTCCAGGATGGTATGGGTGTATATTATGAAGCACAAGAGAGAAGCATTTCAGACCTTCAGGCAGTGGAAGATCTTGGTGGAAAATCAGACTTCTAAGAAGGTGAAGCGTCTTCGCACAGATAACGGACTGGAGTTCTGTTCATCGAAGTTCAATGAGTTCTGCAAGGAGGAGGGTGTTGCGAGACATCTTACCGTTAGAGATACGCCACAACAAAACGGAGTTGCTGAACGAATGAACAGGACGCTTCTGGAGAGAGCAAGGTGCATGCTCTCTAATGCTGGACTTGGTAGAGCATTCTGGGCTGAAGCTGTGAATACAGCCTGTTACTTGGTGAATCGGAGTCCCGCGTCTGCCATTGATTGCAAAACACCCATGGAGGTATGGTCTGGTAATCATGCTGATTATTCTATTTTACGAGTCTTTGGTTGTGCTGCCTATTATCATGTTAGTGAAGGAAAGTTAGAACCAAGGGCAAAGAAAGGGGTGTTTACAGGATATGGTGCAGGAGTGAAGGGGTATAGAATCTGGTCCCCTTCTGAGCATAGAATTATTGTTAGCAGGGATGTTACTTTTGATGAGAATTCCGTGCTTCACTCGAGTAGTGAGTCTATTGATGCAGGGACAGGTGATGATGTGCCCGAACAGGTGGAGTTCGAACTGACACCAAGTAGTGATCACGCAGTTGGTCACACCACTCCTGATTAGGTTGTTGTTGAACAGCCTGAAGCAGAGCAACCAGAAGAGAGGCAACCTAGTATTGCTACTGATCGGCCCCGTAGAGAGATACATCCACCGCAGAGATACGGATTCGAAGACATGGTTGCATTTGCACTGCAGGTTGCGGAGGAGGCAGAGTCACCAGAACCCTCCACTTACAGGGAGGCAATATCTGGGGCAGAATCTGAGCAGTGGATTGCTGCTATGGGTGAGGAGATGGAGTCTCTTCACAAGAATCAGACATGGGAACTTGTCAAATTGCCAAAGGGGAGGAAGATTGTTGGATGCAAATGTGTCTTCAAGAAAAAGACAGGAATTTCAGACAGTGAAGGCATCAGATACAAAGCACGCCTAGTTGCGAAGGGTTACAGTCAGAAGGAAGGTGTGGATTACAACGAGATATTTTCTCCTGTTGTAAGACATACATCCATCAGGGTGCTACTAGCTCTTGTAGCACATCAAGACTTGGAGCTGGAGCAGTTAGATGTGACGACAGCCTTCTTACATGGTGAACTCGAAGAAGACATTCTTATGAGCCAACCAGAGGGATTCCTATCTCAGGGCAAGGAAGATCATGTATGTAGATTGAAGAAGTCTTTGTATGGGCTTAAGCAGTCTCCCAGGCAGTGGTACAAGAAGTTTGATAGTTTCATGACTGATCATGGGTTCAACAGGAGCCCATATGACTGTTGTGTTTACCACAACAAGGTGGAGGATGGATCCTTCATCTATCTGTTACTGTACGTCGATGATATGCTGATTGCTGCCAAACAGAGGAGCACCATAGATGATCTGAAGAAGCTCCTTAGTTCAGAATTTGACATGAAGGATCTTGGTGCAGCGAAGAAGATTTTAGGGATGGAGATCATTAGAGATCGTGCAGAAGGGAAACTTTTCTTATCTCAGAAGAACTACATTGAGAAAGTTCTACTGAGATTTGGGATGTCTACAGCCAAGCCTCTAAGTACTCCATCCGCTTCAAATATTCATCTCTCAGTTTCCTTTGCACCACAGTCAAATGCTGATAAGGAATACATGTCATGTGTTCCCTATGCCAACGCAGTTGGGAGTCTTATGTATGCCATGGTATGCACAAGACCTGACATCGCTCATGCTGTGAGCGTTGTTAGTAGATTCATGGGTAATCCAGGAAAGGAGCATTGGCAGGCAGTCAAGCGGATTTTCCGCTATCTGAAAGGAACAACAGACATTGGCCTCATTTATAGAAGTGATTCAGAGTGCTTTGTTGCTGGATATTCAGATTCAGACTATGCAGCAGATATTGATGGGAGGAGATCGATGACAGGCTACGTCTTCACTTTAGGGAATTCGGTCATCAGTTGGAAGGCTACCTTACATCCATCGGTTACTTTGTCTACTACAGAGGCAGAATACATGGCACTGACAGAGGCTGCAAAGGAAGGCATTTGGCTGAAGGGCTTACTTGGAGACCTTGGTCTGCAATAAAATCAGGCTATAGTATATTGTGACAGTCTTAGTGCAATATGCTTAGCCAAGGATCATGTTCATCATGAGAGAACCAAGCACATAGTTGTCAGATATCACTTCATTCGTTCTGAGAAGAGGATCAAGGTGAAGAAGGTTGGTACAGCAGATAATCCAGCCGATATGTTCACGAAGGCGGTTCCTGGGAGTAAGTTCAAACATTGTTTGGACTTGCTCAATGTCGACAGTTGGGAGTAGCCCCAGGGAGGGGCTGGCGGCGGCACGGCGAAGCTTAGCGAAGCTTCTCAGAGGATTCAATTCAAGGTGGAGATTGTTGATATGCCTTGAATCCTAACCATCTGACCCAGGTTGAAGAACTGCATATGCATCCCCCTGCCGTACCATACTCCAACAAGAGCGAGCCTGTGGGGGGGGGGTCTAGGGGGGAGCAGGTGCGCCCCCCCCCCTGCGGGGGTGTGGGGGCAGCGCCCCCGGCGAAAATTTTATGGAGCGGTTCTATTTGTATTCGGGTATTTGGATCCTTCTATTTTTAGGGATCCGTCTGTATGGGAGTGCTATATAAACTCCTTAGGGTTAGGGTTTTAAAGTATCCTCTGTATTCATTCTTTTCTCCACATAGTGAAACCGATCGCCGCCGCCCAAGGACGTAGCCCAGTTACGGGTGAACCTTGTAAATCCGTGTGTTTGCGTTCTTGCTTGTTTGATCGTGTTTGTGCGTGTTCGCTTCCGCGATTCGCAACAAATTTTTCGATCAATATTTCACAGTTGCCTTTCTCTAATTCGGAAGTCAGCAGATTCCTTCTTTTCTTTCTTGTTTTAAAGCGACATAAAGACCTGTTGCATCAAATGAGCAATACATTTGATAGAAAGCTATAGCTTAGCAGATATTATGCCTTGGTTATATATTTAACCAAGATTAGTTGATGCAAGAGAGGACGAGAAGTCATTGCAACACTGCAAATATTATGCAGCAATACTTAATCATATCTTCTACATTTTTTCACTGGTTTGGCAAAACTGGAACACGTTTATCATTTGGTACACATTTATTGACTCTGCAATATGATGATGGCAATGCTATTTACATTTGTCAGGCAATTTTTGAGAGGTTTGATCGGGACAGAAGTGGTCATATAGATGCCTCCGAGTTGCAGGAGGCACTCAGGAGCCTTGGATTTGCTGTTTCACCGGCAGTCCTGGACGTCCTTGTCTCCAAGTTCGATCCATCTGAACGCCACTTCAAGGCACTGGATTATGACAGTTTCATTGAGTAAGAATTTCCTTTCTTTTCAGTTTTTTTGGCACTTGGTAGAACTCAGGCAGCCTTCATATATTGAGACAATCAGAGAAAATTTCAAGGTGGCTTCTTCATTGGAAGTATTCTCAGATATATCTTTCTTTACATGTCTGTTATCACTATACTGAAATTGCATTTAACCATCAGATCATTATGGATTCATAATTTTAATCATATCTTTTTTTCTCTGTCTTATAGCTGAGAACTTGATATTAGCTCAAAATTTTAATGACCACATTAAAAAAGAACTGTCTGCACCAAAAGCTTTTTATAGAAAAGGCCAAAGTGAGAGTTCAACCGCATACACATCGAGGATTGATTTACTGCGGAAAAAGAATTTTTTTTAAAGAAGCGGAAAAAGAATTTGATTTCCGTTTTCGGATTCTATACATAAACAAAAAAGACCAAATTAAAAATTCTATTTCCATATATTTTTGTTTGATCTTTGGTAATTTTCATCAAGTGTTTGAGTTCATAGAAACCATGTATTTTCTCTAATTGGTTAAACGTATTACATAAAATTATTTATCAACTTTTATCATCAATTGCATGCTAACAAATCTGTTTCTTGAATGAATATTGTCAAGAAGAGATTTTTCAATGGAAACCAAGAGATAACCCTCCTACTTTTGCAAACTTTCCCTCCTTAAATGTAAATCATGAGAAGAAAATAGCATTTCATTTTGACATCGTATTGTGTATTTAGTATCATCCACCGATAATCCATACATCCTAGGTCTTTATGATGTTATATCACTTCAAACATAGTCCTACATCTAATACTCAAAGTGTGAAAACGAGTTATAAGTGATGGAAATTATGACTTGGCAACTTTGGATTAAATATTTTCGAGAGTTGTTAAAGGGTCATTAGGGTCTAGACCCAATAGGTTGTCAGGGGTAGTTTCTTGATAACAACATGGGGTTGGGACTTTATAAATGTGTCAGCGCATATTCCCTCTAATTGTGGAAAGAGTTACCCAAGAGGTGGAGCCACTCTTACAAATAGATAGGAGGTTAATGCTACCTAAAGTGTGCAACCACCACTATTAATGAGAATAAGTGATGAGTCATATCGCAATGAAGATGTTGCAAATATAAGTGAAGGAGGTTGCAATGCCTCAAACACAGTTCCACGTCTAATAACTATAATGAGTGAGTGTGAGTTATAAAAGTGTGTGTGTGGGGGGGGGGGGGGATACTACTTGACAACTCATGCTTTAGCATTTTGGTTGGTTGTCAATAGGTCTGTTAGGATCCAAAGGTCCCAAACCAACTAGTTGGCAAGGCCGGTCTTCCTTGATAAAGGTCCGGGGATCTAAGTCATGGACATTAAGAAGAGTATCATAAAAGTTTCCTTAGTGGATAAGGCTATCCGAGTGGTAGGACCACCTCTACAAAGAGGCTGGAGGAAAAACCCATCCGGATGTGTAACCATCACTTTTAATAGGAATAAGTGATGCGTCATATCACAACGAGGATACTACAAATATAAGCAAGGGAAAATGTGACACCCTTGACATAGTCCCACATCTAATATTCCCAAAGTGTGAGAGTTGATTATAAATGGGGAGCTTATACGTGGCAACTTAAACTTAAGCATTTTTAGCAGTTGTCAACGGATCCATTTAGATTTGATTCCAAAAAGTTGTCGGGAGCAAACATAGCTTCCCTTTTATTTGTCAAGTCTAGCTGTAAACCAGATTAACTGGAATCTTGCAGAGTTACATCCAACTCACATTATGATATAAGAAGCACATCAAGTATTATTAGAATGTGAGCATGGGATTGCATCATGAATTTTATGATTATTCACGTGCTTGCAGATAAACAGGATGTAAAGATGCTTGAAACAGTTGTTTCATTACGAAATATCAATGAAGTTTCTTCAAGTGCTCCAATACATACGGGATCACAAGTTTCTGTTGCATGTGTACTCAAAATGCATATTATTGATGTATTAGGTACAGTGATTTAGAGGTCATCATTAACCATTGCTTTTGTACATTGTAAGACCACATATCACTTTTTAAGTGAAGAAAATCCTAGCCACTAGTAAGAGCTAGCGAACTGTTTCGACATTTTTCTTTTGTCGTGGAGAGTTTTCCCTGTATATCTGTTCGTCTGTATATTTCTTTCATTCTTTCATCTCTGAAAGAACGTTTGAAAAAATTTTCTAGGGATACAAGAAGTGTGGCTATGTTTGTTTAATGTAACATGAGTTGTTTTCTTACAAACTCAAGCTGTAGCAAGCTAAGTTGAAATCGAATGTCAAACTGCTAATCAGGCTGGAGTTGATCCACATCCCTAGTGTGGTCTAGCCAAGAACAATAGTTAGGGGAGCACGATATAACTTTTCTATGTCAACTAGCGATGTGGTAATGGTCGGGAATTCCGATTTAGTTACCTGATGTTGCATTTTATTGTTGCACTGACTGCAATTTTAAACAGCCAATCAGTTCTTACTCCATTTCTGCATAGTTTAACTTCCATCTTTTCTTTTCTTTTCTTTTCTTTGCGCTTTGCAATGGGATGTATTGCAGTTGCTGCCTCATCATCAAGGTAATTCAATCTAAGAGTCAGCTTAGATTACCTTCTTCTTTTTTTACCTTCTTGCTTTCCGCTAATAAACTGGAGCTATTAAACACTGTCTTTTTTCTTAAACCTTACTTTCAGGGTCTTACAGAAAAATTCAAGGAGCATGACACCAGGTCCTCAGGAACTGCAACCTTTTCGTACGAATCGTTCATGTCCGCAGTCTTGCCCTTCTTGATTGTGTAGAAGTTGGTTTCTAGAGGTGCAAAGGTCTCCTTTCCTGGTGTCTAGATCCATAGGGTAATAATGTTTATCTGGACGATTCCTTGATTTATTTCTTTCCATATGAACTGGTATTTGGGAGTGGGGAGTTGTAAATTAATGTTCTTAGATTGGTTGCTGAGCTTGCATCAAAATGTATTAAAGGTCAAATAAATTTGTTGTACATGCTCTGAGGGTGTTGTTAAATGGTGAATAAGTTAAGAGATATTAAATATTGATCCTATTATCCACAGGATTATCAGCTTGTGCAAAATTTCTCATGTTAGGCTGGAGTTGTTCTCTATTAAATTGGCGGAACATCGATTTAGTTGATAGAATTCAATGTTACAATTCTGTCACTGATGTCTGTAGGATTTAACCATGTATCACGGGACATTGAAAATTAAGGGTTTTATATGACATGTTGCAGTTCGGTTAGTATTGGAAAATTGTGTATAGATTGCTGGAAATACATGTATGTGTGGTATGAGCCCGGGTAAAAGGTGTTGTTGTCACGAAAGGACTCCATTTCTTCTTTCATTGTTTCTAACCATTCTTTTTTGTTGACATCTTGCATGGCTTCCTTACAGCATTCATGCTCACCCAATTTGTCAACAAAACATACTCACGTACAGAATATCTAGTGGAGGGTCGCCTCTCCCTCACAAGTCTCTATTGTAGGAGAGCATCTGAAAAAGAGGAGCTCTCATCCTCCTATTCACCACCACCATCATCATCGTCTACATCATCATCAAGAGTGGAGATATCTTGCACATCATCACTTCTCCTGCATTTGGCACATGCTCAATAGTATCATCTGGCACGACATTGGAGCATTCTACAATGGAACTGGCTCCACATCAACTGAATCATAGCTGCTGAAGGGAGAATTGTTAGTAGCCTTCTGGATGTCCTCAATGGTTTGGTCTTCAAAGAAGACCGCATCCCTGCTTCTCACCTATTTCTTCTCAGCATGGACATATTACCTGTAGCCAAGCTCATCTTGGCCATATCTCAAGAAGATGCACCACTTCGTTTTTGCATCCAACTTAGATATTTCATCCTTGAGAACATGCACAAATGATATGCATTCAAAGACTCATAAAGGGTTCCATGCCGAACCTTATTAAGAGCATCACCATCCAAAGTTAACATGAACTGTAATATAGAGTGCTTCACACCAAAATGAGTTTGTCATCTTAACCTCAGAAAGAGACATTTAAGTCGCTCCATAAAGGTCTTGTTCATTCTCTCTACAATGCAATTTTAACCGAGGCGTATTAGATGGAGTTTTCTGGTGTCGAATGCCATGAGATCTACAATACTCATCAAATGTTCCATAAGCTCATCATCATTGTCACTACGAATGCACTTCAAGTTCTTTTTAGTTTGCCGTTCTACTAGCATATGAAAGCTCAAAGGACTTGATTTTTCTTCTTCAAGGCATAGACCCAAACTTTCCTGGAAAAATCATCAATGAATATAACAAAATAAGCGTAACACTGAGAGAACTTACTTTCAATGGACCACAAATATTAGTGTGAACAAGCTCTAATGCATGCATCTTTCTTGAAGATAGATGACTCTTGAAGGAAACTCTCGTCTACTTCCCCGCCAAGCAATCAACGCATCTCTCCAAATTTTCCTTCTTCTCATATGCTAGAAGATTTTTTTCTCACCGAACACCGTAGTCCCTTTCACTCATGTAACCTAATCTTCAATGACACAACTCGATAGAATTAGCTTCTTGAGTTACATGTGCCACATCATGCAAATTGATGCACTCATGATATAGATATTGTTGTTACACTTCTTTCTACGAGCAACAACCAAGGAACCTCAGGTAAGTTTCCATTACCCACCACCAAAGGTGTTGTGGTATCATTCAAGTTTCCCTACAGAAATGAGATTCAGATGCATATCTTGTGTATGTCTCACATCTTTGAGTGTCAACAACATTGCGAATGCCAATGACACGGGGCAAAGAACCATTCCCCATCTTAAATATGCAAAAGTCACTAGATGTATATGAAAAAAAGAGCTTTCTTTGAGATGTAACATGTAGAGCCGAGCCACTGCTAACGTGCCAAAAAGTACTATCATGAGCAATATTCACCATCTCCTCATTACAGATAATCTGGAGCTCACGTTGTGCAGCTACAACAACTTGTTCATTCTTCTCTTACTTGTCATCTCCATTCTCTCTCTTTTGAGTTGGAAGCAATACTTATTAATGTGCCCTTTCTTCTTGCGATAGTGGCACTCCATGTTCTGGTATCTGGAGTCCAGACCTTGATTTACTTCTGCTGATATCCCTACCCTTGTCATTCTTGGATCTGTTTCTCCCCAAGTTCTCTGTGACAAAAACCTCTGAATGTGAAGAGCTCCCTTGAGACTTTCTTTGCATCTCCTCATTCAAAATGCCACACTTAACAATCTCCAAATAAATAACCCCATTAGCAACGAAGTTTGTAAGTGAGACCCTAAAGGTTCCCCCAAGAATCTGGAAAAGTAGCAAGCAACAACAATCCCGGAACCTCGTCATCAAATTTGATGCCCATGCTCGAAAATTGACTACTGATTCCTTAGAAATCATTTAGAAAATCTAGCACATAGCTTCCCCCCTTGAACCTCAAATTCAATAATCTCTTGATAAGAAACAATTAGTTACTTATCATCTTGGAGGCATATAGATTTCCTAACTTCAACCATAGACTTCAAGCATTACTTTAATCTTGGATGTAGTTGTAGACGTTCTCATCAACAAACTGTCTATTGAAACCATAAACTTGCTCATGCTCAAAATCCCATTCTTCATTTGTTTTGGCTTCGAGCTTTGGTTGGAGAACATTGAAAGATGCATATCCTCCCCATACAGGAGATCTTTCATCTTGTTCTTCCACAAACAATAATTCGTCCCATTCAGACTAATCATCCTGCTCAAACCAAAATCCGGCTTGTAATCCGCCATTGAAAGAATCTCGGATACCACTTTGTTGGGAAATAACAACTTCCCCTACTATTGTCGAAGAGCATCGAATCGAACACCATGACAGATTACTAAAACCTAATGGCACAAGAACCATAAGCAATCCAAATAACAATTTTTAACCACAATCACATCCTGAAAACTTGAGGATTTTAACATGGAAACCCCAAAAATGAAAGGGGGGAACACATGCCCGACTTGACTCGATCAAACTTCTCCACTAAACTTGATGATAAAAGTGTTCTCCCTAGAGAGTATACAAAGCCAAAATTTTCTCCCGATGGTGCATCAACAAAGCACCCGCCAACACAAATAGAAAGAGAAGAACATGGAGAAAATTCACCAAGATATGATGCCAAACGAACTTCACAGCATCTCCTACTTGACATCTCCACATCGTGATCACTAGCAACAAACCTTGACCCAATCAAAGCAAATGGGAGGTGGAGAAGAAGAAATACAACACAAACCTAGTTTCTTACCTAACAACATAGTAGCTGCAACAAATTGGGCATAAAAAATGGGAATGCCTTTGGTAAGGTTCGGTTTGTTAGAACATAAGCTTGGTTATTGATGAACTGCTAAATCGCTATACTAAATATGTCAAGTTGTAGTATAAGTGATCAATGGGTCAACAGAACCTCGCTAAAAATGTCTCTGTGAAGAGACCGATGTGTAATTTATAGCTTGATAAGTCCAGAATCAAACATAATGACACGAGTTATTAAGCTATCTAATTAGGGCTTAAATATTTAAACTAAGTTAACTAATGTGATCTAGGTCAATAGAAATGAATGTATGATTTTTCTAGGTTTTTATATGCAAGTCAATTAAAATACTACATAATGTATGGCAGTGCAAACATTACACACAATAAGAATGCTCATGAATTAATAATTTAAACTTAAGCTTGATTCAATAAGTGAATTAGTCTTAAAATGTTCAATAAATGCTTCTAGCAACTTAGTTAATCAGTTCACCAATTTCTTAACGCTCTTAGGTTACTTAATAAACATTTAACAATTAATCAGGATCCTAATGATATGAAATCAATTAGTTGATCACCTAATTAAATCCTAAGTCTAATAAGCAAATCCGAGTTCAAACATGCCATGAAATGAAGCTAGGGTAAATTAAGTGGCAATTAAATCAAGTGTAGCAAGTCGTGAATTTTGTTGATTAAACGATTAAAGTACAAGGGCCACATAAGAGAATAAAGTATACCATGAAAAATAGCATAAACAAGGCTTTCAAACAAGACCAAAATCACTTTAATTAGATTTAGGATGCTCAAGTTATGAATTGTTCATTCAAGGGACATAAGTGCAAATAAAACATAATTATAAATATAAAAATTATCTCATACAGGTCCAAGAAGGACCAAAATGTAATAAAAAAATCACAAGGGGCTTATCTACAATGTTAGGCATGCGGGGATATATCTGCAAATATAGAAACCCAGCGAGCCTATGGTGCAAATTCTCCAGAGGCGGTGCGTGATGCACACGCATTGTGCAGCTTCAGCATGAGGCTCATGACGAGTAGATGCTTGTGATAGGTGGATGACGAGGGCGTTTCAGGACTCGGCTTGGGTCCACCAAGGTTGAAGGTCTGTGCGAGGCTTAGGTCTGATCTGAGTTGTTTGGATCAAGCCTTGTTGGATTGATCTAACAACACATGTATCTCGGTGAAGGGTTTCCTCCTCCGTACGAGGAGGAACTTGGGCAGAGGTCCGATTGTGTTGTTGCTTTCCCCCATGCTCCTCGGAGGGATTTAAAGGTTTAAGAAGCTTCCTCGAAGGTTCGCAAAGGCGATGGAGGGTAGGAGGCGATGACTATGAGGTGGTTGAATCAATGGGACGATACCCGCTCATCGGAGATGGAACACGAGATCAGAGCTTCTCTGAAAATTCCAGTCAATAAAAAAGTCTTGACATGCAGGTGTTAGCATGTATAGCCAAAGCTCTGGAGAGGCATTTGGGGTGAAATGAGGAGGGAGTGGAGGGTTGTCGGAGGTGGAGCCCTGAGTGATTCACCTTCTTTCCGAGAAGGTGAATGAATCAAGATGGTCGGGGTTCTGGAGAAGGAGTGAGTTGTTGGACATGTGAGCCTACGACGAGCCATTATGCAATAAAAGCTATTGCAAATCATTCCTTAATCTGAAATGAAGAATAATTAATTTACATAATAGGTCTCTTATATAAATAGGGTTATGTATCATGTCCATCTTGATATCATACAACTGTTGGTCCAAAGGTTGGATTATAGAGGCCGGTGTAGGGTTGAATATCTAAAGTGTTAGATTGAGGACTCAACCGCACCGTCAAGTGATTATCAAGAAGGAATCTCCACCATAAGAAGAAAATGATAATCCTTACTCCAAAGGATGACATCCAATTGACCTCTTGATGCAAGTCCTCTACATCGAAATAAAGACTTGGAGGTATTGCATGAGCGAGTCAAAGAGTTGACTTTGCAAGATCGAGATAAGACCTATGTCGTATGTTGTTATGTATAGGCACATATCCTCTGATTAAAGACATGTGTATTAATATATGTCTAAGTATGTCCATTAGGCAGACCATGAGGTTGATGACTAATCAAGGTCTATACATCGGGGAGATAGTGTACATACGAGGGCATATGAGTAATACAATCTCTCAAAGGTATCATACATGTGCACTAGTGATCTTGAAGACATGAGCTTACTCATGAGATATTGAGATAAATCAAATTCTAACGTTGGTCATCTTATTTTAGAAATAAAACATGATTTGAAGGCATTATTTATGCTTTTGGAAAGCATATGATTGATACCAACTCCCAATAATCGAATGAGAAACTTAACGATAAAACCCTGAAGGAAACAATTCAAAAAAGATTAGAACCTTGAGTTTATTTTAGGTCTTCCAATATGCAAGATGTACGTGCATTGGGAATACTCGAGGGTGATGTGATCTCAATCAATTGTATAACCATGACACTTCCATTCCGCGGGAGTGATGAACCAGGTTTGAATTTTAGCGACTCCAATAAGTTGACTACTTATCCAATCAAAGTTCAAATGTTGGACATTGATCTGAATGAGATTCTGGTGCAATGAGAAGATTGTATATTGTGTCTGACTTGATCAGACATCTCTGAGAGGTCTCCTAGATCTAAATGTGAGATTAGATCTTACTATCCAAGTTATTATACATGGAATATACATTCATTATTTCCTTATCTCCAAGTATCCTGGGAGAAGGCACATTATCCTTGAAAGAGTTTAAGAATAGTTCCACTAGATGATATCCAAGCATTGGAAAATAAGAGAAATATTGATGATTAAATTGGATTTAATTATAATTTATAATGTAGATATGATTCACATTATTTAGACATGTTTAGAGAGACATCTTGGATAATTGGATTTAATTATCATATATGAGATTAATGTAGATATCACTATCCATAATAATCATGAATAACGTGGATGTGATCCACGATATCATAGAGAGAATTAATTGTGAATAAGATTCACAATTAAAATATTAATGCGAATTTTGGATTCACATTAAACAATTAAGTGTAAATATGATTTATATTTAATTTTGGATAGATGAATGTCTTCTAATAAATATCAATGGTCAATTTGCAATTATTACAAATAATTTGCAAATTAGTTTGTGACATTTTATTGATAACTAATTCTGCAAATAAAGATCTAATGCAATGAGATTACACTAAAAGAGATCGGAGAGAGAAAAATCTCTCTCTGTTTCCTATGGTGGGCATTCACCCTCCTAATAAGGAAGGGGGCTATCTTCTTTCCTCATTCTTGGAAGGTGGATCTCTCCTCTTTATTCATGAGAATAAGATTTATTTTGAGATTGAATTTTGGAGCAATGAATTAATAAATGATTTATTAATTCTAAGTTCTATTTTACTTGGAATATAAGTAAAGTTATTTAATCTCAACCACTGATCAGTAATTATTACTGTATTCTAGTCATCCAATTGTGTATAAAAGAATGACTAACCCTAGTATTCTTTTATATACAATTGAATTGAATTAAGTTGAAGCAATTGTTGCAACTCTCTCTCTCTCTCTTCATGTCACCTCTCTCTCTCTCTCTCAGCCCCTTGTGGTTGTCCACCTATGGGTTGTTGATAGAGCGATCGTCGTCGTGTTGCCATCGTGTTACCAGACTAATTACTCGCGGATCTTCCTTTTCTTCGATGTTTTGTGCTGTTGAAGAAGATGTCTGATTTCGTGAGACAAAATCAAGAGATTCCTGGCTCGGATCGTCGCCTTTGATTATGGGAAGCACACATCTCATCCACATGTCCATAAGTGCTCCCTCGTCGGATCAGACTTGAGACAGGAGGCATCTTACTTTAGAGGTTTTAAGATAACGATCATGCTTAAAGTGGTAAGATTTATACTCATGTGATAAAAAATGACATGATAATTGTTCCTGTGCCATGTGGTTTCATCGATTTTTTTTAAAATTCCGCTGCCACCGTCGACTAGTATGAGTAATCAACCTAGATCGGATATGATTCCTTCTCTACGCTTCTGTGATGAGTGAGTCCTTGATCGATCCCTTCAAGAAGTATTGGAGCCTTGGTTAAAAGTCTTGGATATAATCTGAATCCTAAAGGAACATAGTTTTGCATATTGGATGAGTGAGAACTTGTTGTTTTACACAGATTCGATTTCCAATTGTTTTTCTACATAGCTGATGTAGCTATTGTTTTTCCCTGATTTGAACAATTTTTTAGGATAATAAATCATGTTTAGATTGTCTGAGAATGTTACCAAAAGGTTCTCCAAAGGTTGGCAACAATTGGGCATCGTTTTATATTCTAAAAATCCCTTAGTGTGTTGTTTTTGCATGAAATTTGGATAACTAACTAAACAATTTTTTGCTAAAATTTTCCTGTCATGAATCATGTTAAAATACATTAGTTATGTTAAGAATCAAACCAGCAAACCATTTGAATTTATTTCGCATGATTTCTATTCTATTTGCCTTAGATATGTGATATTTAGTTAAGATGGATCGGAAGATGATTAGATCATCTTGATAAGGTTTTTTATATGTTTATTATTCAAAATTAATCACGACAATTGTGAATTTACCCTGATTAGATGACGATTCATATATTTATATAAATATCTGACCATCATCAACTTTTATTGCATGATTGCTTCATGACAAACTTTAGCTTGAAACTACAACAATTGTAGTTCAACACTTCCATGCAAAAACTTGTTTGCTTGATATGACTACAAGTTCAGGGAAATTAAAATGCTTTTAAAATTTTTAAATTTTTGAGCGATTAATATATAGTATCATACACGATCGAAAGATCAATAAAACCTCTTAATACAATTTGTACCAATTTTGATGGTGTCTAGTCCTGGAGATGCTAACAGATTACTTAATTGGCACCATGCACTGCATTTGCAGTGAAAGCGCTCCCTGTTCGCATCGCCTATATGACCAGGCTAGATTCGTTTCAATGAAAGATGGCATGAGAAGTCTCTGCGTATTTTTAACAATTAAATTGGAATAAAATTTACTAAGTGAGGGTGTATACTATATAGTAATATCAAGCAAGAATTTTCTTGGTTGGATTGGATTAATATTTATTTAATACTATTAAATTATTATAATCTAATTAAAATTCACAGTGTATATTTAATAAGACTTGATTTCCCTTGGAAGGGTTGATCATGAGAACATCATTCAAATGATCACTCAAAATTAAAATGGGATATAGAGAATGACATCCATGGTCTCCCCTCAAGGTGAAGGGTTCTGTAGCCATGAATTGTACAACGGAGACACCAATGCAAAGTCATAGCTCTGACGTACAAGCACGCATGAATCAAGCTCTTTGATTCTTGAAAGCGTAGGGTCGTATGCATAGTGACTCCAATGTTGTTCCCCATATAATTGAGATAGCATTGGATTGTGCATAATGAGTTCTATTTATGTTGATAGTTGATTCAATTGACAACGAGTCAATATCACCTTAGGGATGGTGGGCTCTGTGTCAAAGATTGAATTGGAAAATGCAAGTTGAACTTGCAAGGCAGAAAGAATTCCTACTTCCTTCACCTGAGTTGTATTTTCTCATATTATTGGGGTGTGACAAAAGTGGAAGGGAGATCCCAGATCTTGCTTGAGGCATTTTGGTTAGCATACCTCATGCTTTGAAAGTTCAAAAGGGAATAGACTTCCTAGGTAATAAAAAGAGAGGCAACTTTGATTTAAAATAATAACAACCTTAATCAAAGTAAATATATTTATGCAAATTATCTTATTTCAGATGACCTTCACTAAACCCACTTAAGTGCATACTCATTCATAACCAGTACAGTATCATGGATTGGATCCATGATCAAGATGTAGTACTCATAGTTGGATACAATGTATGTGGTTGCAATGTGCAAGTTTCCTCATAATAATGAGGAATGACAATTAATAAGAAAGTAGGACAATAACCACATGTTTGTGTATCTCTACAGTCTTGATCTCTCATCGAGTGTGCTTCGAAAGTAACATGTCGATGATGATCGAGGAATCAATTCTCGACTTTCTCTCACTAGATAACTGGCTAGAGGGAGCAACTGTGTTTTTGGGTGGGGTCAATTTATTCTTGGTTGTCTTCTTTGAAGGTCCGGAATCTGGTGTGGTGCTGACCATGGGTTCCTCATCAAACGAGTCACCATATAGATTATAATATTCCTGAAGGGTTAGCACATGTCTTGGAGAGGTGATAGTGATTTCAGTTGGCTTGACATTAGTAGGCTCTTGTGTCGGATCATCAAATGATCAAGGCAATCACCAAAAATCGTGTCCGACTCAATGATAGCTTCGGGTCGTGAGTCCTCCTTAGAAGTTGTCACGGTGTTGGTACAAGCAGTTGGTGAAGTGGAGGTATGGGGAGTTTCTGAACCAACGGTCGTCCAGACAGTCGGTAACTCAGGTGTAGTAGAGAGATGGGACTCATCTATCTCTCGATAGTAACGATTGTCCGTGGATATGCGGGTCACCTTTGAGTAAAGTGTATCAAAGAAAGGATGAGGTCGGAGCGCTCCCAATGCTGTATAATTGATTTCCCGAGTCTCGCAATCTATAATCGTCTTAGCCAAGGCTAAGAACGGCTTCCCGAGAATGATAGAAGACTGGGTAAACTCACCTCGGTGCTCAATGTCAATGACCGTGAAGTCTACCTGGAGTAGAGCACCTTCGAAAGAAATAATGACTGAAACGGTTCCTCTCGACCGTTTGATAGATCTATCACAGTTGAACGATCTCTCTCGACTTTCTGATTAATCTGAGTTTGAGCTTGTCAAACATAGAGGTCGGGAGGATATTTATCAATGAGTCATCATCGATTCTTACATGGGTAAAGGTAGTTTCCTTGATTTCACATCCAACTCTAGGCAACCGCTTTACTCTGGCTCTTGGTCTTTCTCTCAATCACCAAGGAGGTGGTCATAGACACTATGTATCTCTCAGTCCTTGTCCTCTTATTGCCAGACCTCTTGGGCATCAATTTACTTCTCACAAATCGTTTGAGGTCAGGGAAGTGATCTATAGCCTTTATTAAGGGAAGATTAAAAATCAATTCTTCCTTGAGTGCTTTCCTTAGGGCTGGATCTATTTTTTTAAGTCATTTTCAATTTTTATGTGATTTTTTGGTTTTTCATTTTTTGGTCTTTTTGATATTTTCAATTTTTTTGCTGTTTTTGATGGGCGAATGGTCAGACTCTGGATTGGAGGGTAAGTGGTTAGTAGAAGAGGGAGGTAGAATTGACTCCAATTGTACAGAGTGTGTGGGTTCCCTAATGTTCGCTCTGTTTTCAACCTCAAAACTACTCATATCTTTTTCCACTTTCATTCCCAAGCTGGCAGAAATTGAGTGCAATGTTTCCATCACATCTCTCAACTTGTTACCAAATGATTCATTTTTCTCAATAAGTCTAGAGATGTCATCCTCCACAAAATTCTCACGACGACTCATGGGAGAGTTCTACTCAATTGAAGGGGACTGCAGAGATATTGGGGTCTCATACTCAACATACCTAGACTCTGGCATGTAATGTTGGGTCGAGTATGGACCATCAGAATGGCAGATATTGGTCGGAGCCTTATATGATGGGGTCAGCGAACAGTGGTCTGGTAAGTCTATCTCATGAGTCCAATCCTGTGAATGTGTAGGCTCTCTAAATGGCAGGTATGAGGGCTGGTCAATGTAAACTTGATCACTAAAGTCAATCAAGTTTGGGAAATCATGATGTGCAGGCCTCTCCATTCGAGTTGTTCGATCGACCAAGTTGTTCTTCCAGTCATCTGTCTCAGCAGTGGCTTATTCTTTGTATGGTTTATTGATTCCAGCAAGCTCTCGAGAATAAGGACAGTCGGCCTAAGATGGAAGTGGATCCGGAGTGTTAGAATATATAATATGTGAGAAATGCGAAGAAGTGGAAAAGTCAGTTGAAGGTCTGACTTCATAATCGGGTCGATGTGGAACCGACCACGGGTAATGGTCTCCCGTGGATGGCGAAGGATACATGGAAGAAGGAGAAGGCGAAGATGAACTGTATATGGTCGAGGAGGAATGACCAGAGGTCTCAGGGTATGGGGACCAATATCCCGACATCTTGAAGAGGAAAGGATGAATGTAAGCAGATCGAGGTAGAAAACGTGCAATTACACAGGATAACGCACACGGACATACAAAAAGACAAACGCAAGAGCAAACCCTGAGTTCACACTCAACACGGTGAAGGATCCGAAATCGGATCCGATTAATCTGGTTGATTTTAAGTGTGATTTTCAAGCAAATAGCAAGGATTAGGTGATAGCCTGAAGGGAAGTCGGCTCAAAGCCGGATGCGCCTCCCCTGTTTAACATGTCGCCTAAGATACCAACGCCCTTCCTCTCTTCGCTCCTATCACTAGCTGAGGAAGTTTGAGGACCTACCCCTATCTACCTACCGAAGTAGGTGGAGGCTGACAAGGCTTATAACTTCACCTCGGAGAGTTACTAAGAACTTGTCGCGGTACACCGCTGCTTCACCCCTATCTACCTGCCAAAGCAGGCGGAGGGTACTTGGTGATGGTCAGTTGAACCTCGAGTAGTTCAGTCTGTGATATTTGCTAGGATCGGGGTACGTGATATGAAAGGCAGGGATTTTAGCTCTATCTTAGGGTGTGCACACACTACTCTGTACCCTCACTCAACCTGAAATCAAGGTCAGGGTTACTCTCCCGCAAACAATGGGTTAATTTTAGTCTTTTTTTTGGTCCGATTCAATTAGCAATCCTGATTTTAGATATTAGTTGCCATTGTAATTAATCCACAAAAGCAATCACGTCTACCATCCATTCTCAATTCTTTTATCCTAGGTTAGAAAAACCGAGAGAATCGGAAAAAGCCGATGCGATCGAGAAAACGATGATGAATGCTTGAGTAAGAAAACTTACAGTGCCTCCAGCTCTATACAATGCGGATGCAATACTGAATTGAAATTTTACACTAAATAAATGCAAGCGATGAAAAGTCGCTCCTAGACAGGTAGTTTTATTAGCGAGTGAAGAACGAGTTTAAATTTGGCTACAGTCTGCGGTCTAAGTGCGTCTTTTAATGGTGAAGTGTGGTCCTTGATATTACAAGAAAAAACAGTCCTAAGAAAGATCTAAGAGACGCAAGTGCATGTCCTATCCTACGTCAATCAACCACACAACACAGAGACTCTTTTTATTATTTAATTATACACACGATAAACCAAACGGGGACCGCTGTAAATGCAAACTTTTTTTTACAAATTCTCTCAAAACCACTCAGTTCAAATCGATGATGGTTCTTCGGCTCGCCTGGCGAATCGCCTTCGATGCCTTGTGTTACTCGCACAAAAATAAACAATGGTCAGAGAGAACGACACAAAATAAACAAATACTGAAAATAAATAGAGAAATATTCATAAGAAAAACCAGGAATCAAACTACCCGGGGATGGAAAACCAAAACCTAATTTTCTAAAATGATCCTAAGCCGTTTGCCTCCCCGGCAACGGCATCATTTGATGTATCCAAAAATCGCCCTCTTAATTTTAAAAAATGTGTTGTCGTTTTCCTGTAGTCGGGCAATCAGGATCGATCAAAAATTAACCGCGCGAATCGATGAATTAAATAATACGTGGTTTGATGTATTTTTAACCTGGCAAGCTCCAGGGTCGACTTAAGGAGGCAAAGGAACAACTTCGGATCGAATTAGATGAATTAGCTCATGGTTTTCCAAGCGGATTTTTTTGTAATTTTTTTATGCGATAAAAATGCAAATGCACAAATGTGATTGAACCAGGTTATTAAGAAAACAATCCACTTAGTCAAATTAATTTTTAATGTGAAATTAAGTCAATTTAGCTAAGTTATTTTTCCTCCTAAAATCGTAATCCAATGTTGAATGCGAAATGTAATTTTTGGAATTTTTGGATTTAAGATGTACAAATGAAAATGCGAACTTTTTTGTGGGTTTTTATGCAATTTTTCGTACAAACATGCAAAAATTATGAAATTTTTAATGGAAGTTAAATATGATGAAATGAAGCTACATTAATTTTTTTTGGAATTTTCTGATAATTTATGAATTTTTATGAATTTTTTTACGACAAATAGAGCGATTGAATATTTAATTCCTAACTAATCCACGAAATCAAATTTTTCAGAGAGAGATTTATCTCAAAAATAAATTTTAATTAGAAATCGAGGAGAGTTAATATTTCGTAAAAATATTATTCGTAGATTTAATTAAAAAATATTTACAGAAATCACTCAACAATTTATTTTAGGCAAAAGACGCATCCATTTTTATGAAATTTGGACAGTAATTAAAGAGGACTTAGTAGCATCATCTATAATTTTTCATATTTTTGGAGCAAGAAATATGAATGTGCGAATTTCAGAGCATAAATGGGTAAAATATCATTGAATTTCAAATTCTGATTTTATTAAAATTATCCAATGCTCACAAAAATCTAAATAAATAGCCAAAATTTTCATAAATTTCTCTACAAAAAGCTATTTTTATTAAAAAAAATGATGCGAAATGAATGTCCAAATTAATGTGTAAATGCAGGGGTGTCTTCGCAATACAGAATTAAAACTGGATGAACTGAAATGTGAACATGAGCGTTTTTGTAAATAAAGAAACTTAAAGGGGTGAAATGAAATTTCTACAAATAAAAATAAAAATGAAACAAAACAGACCTTGAAGACGTGTGTTCTAGGGCACGCATGATCATGAGGGAGGAGCGGGTGTGGCATTGGGGATGCACACAGCAGAGGCGGCGGGGAGGGCAGCAGTCCAGGGGCGGCGGCGCGCGGCCGATACGGGTCGGCTCTGGTGGAGGGCTGCGAAGGCCGGGTGCCCACGCGCGGGGGCGGCGTTGGCTGGGTGTCTGTGGAACGACGGGTGTCCGCGCACGGGGCAACGCAGTTGGGCGGGGATGCGGCTGGCGACCTGGAGGTGGCAGCTCGTGGTTGGTTGTGCGCGGAGGAGGGAGCCGACGAAAGCAAGGGCGGCTGGGCTGGAGCGACTACGCGCGAGAGGAGGACGCGGACAGAGGAGGCAGCGTCGGCCACGCAGCTGCTCGTGGGTTGTGCACGGCTGGAGCACCGCGCGACGAGGCACGGGCGGCGCGCACTGGAGGGCGGGATGGAGGTGGCCCCTAGAGCGGCTGGGGCTGGCAGCGGGCGTCGCGAAGGGCGGCGCGGTTGGGAGGGTTGCGTGACTGCAGAGACTGTAGGACGACCACGGGTGGAGGTTGAGCGGAGCAGTAGGGACTGTGGCTAGCGGTGGAGCACGGTCGCACAAGGGAACTTGGAGCTGTAATTTTTTTTGTTTTTTTAAATTTTTTCTTGCAAACAGGAAATGAAAATGGTAGTGAAAAATGGTAGTGATTTAGGGATGATTTGGTGATGATGTGGTGATGAGAATAATGGTTGTGATGATGATGATTGATGTGATAATGGTGGTGATAGATTAATGTGGTATGGTGATAAATGGCGTAGAACAATATAAAAATGTTAGATAAATAAAATAACAAGGAGAATGAGAGAATACTTACCTGTGATTCCGTCGAATGGTGGGGTTGCGGTGTACGGCCTCCATCGTCGTCTCGATCCGATACGACGAAAAAATCGAAGAAGCTCAGTTGTGACCTGAAGAGATGCACAACGACACGAGGAGGAGCCCTCGTGGATCTCGCCTTTGCGACCGTCGTTGCTTGACCGAAGGATGCTGAAGCTGTCACCGATAATACTCAGGATGCTGGTGGTCTCTCCCTCTCAATCGAAGAAATGGCGGATGAAGAAAAATGATGGAGGGAAAGAGAATAAAAGGAGGAGGAGGGAGTTAGAAAAGAAGTAGAGAAAGTGGATGAAATGGGGAGTTGATGACTTGGAGTAGGGGACAAGTAGAGGGAAAAGAAGTAAAAGGGGGGAAATAAAATAAAAAATAAATAAATAAATAAAATAAGTAGGCTACTAAAAATAAAGAAGAGAAAGTAAATAAAAGAAAATAAATAAATAAAATAATAAATAAAATAATAAATAAAATAAATAATAAAATAAAATACGAAATTAATAAATAATAAAAAATAGGGTGACACGTGGTGGCTCCAGGAGCTGCCACGTGTCGTACCTGGAAAAATAAAAAAAAATTAAATGTAAAAAAAATCAAAAAGAAATAACAAAGGGGTTCAAATCAAAAAGTGCTCAACATGAAAGTTGCTCGTCTCGACGAGATCTACAACTTTTGTGAAGGATTGAAAATCAAAAGAAGTCATATGTAAAAAGTGTATTTTTGAGTGGTACCTTATATATAATACCGTGTGTTTTTTCTTTTTATAATTTTTTTGTTGTTTTTAAATAATATAAAACTCAAATAAAATCAGGAAAATATTTAACAAATAATTACAACTTATTCTATTTTTTTTGATTTTTAATAATCAAGAAAATGAAGAAAAAATACAAGGGTAAAAAGGTCAATATGTACAATACAATAAGGGCCCAAAACCCAAGTTTCACATACAATCTCCGATTTTTATGAAATTAGTCTTATTTTGAAGGTCTTTGAATGTATATTACTTTAAAAGTGAGTAGACCTAAATCGAATATTGTATGAGAGAGAGATGTGCATTTTAAGGTTCTTAATTTCAAACTTGGATTTGGGTTTTATTGGTCGATTTTACAAGTTAGTATTTTTCTGATATTTTTTCTTTATTAGTGTTAGTAATATATACGTAATAGAGTTGAATTTATTAGATTTGGAGTTCTACAAATATAGTATTTACATGTGATTTTTACAAGAATTTCAGGCTTCTTATTTATGCAAATATGAATGCTAAAATGCATATATTATTTACACATGCATGAATGCTAATTGTACAATATAAGTGATGAAATGCAGCTAATCACTCGGGAACAAAGCTCTATTTTCAACTTTTAGAGTGATGAATCACATATTCATCACACGCCAAGCTAGAGGATTATTGGTTCGAGCGGAAAAAATGAGAGGAAAATCAGGGATTGACAAGTTCGGAGCTCGAGAAGGAGAGAGGGGGTAGTTGACCTGGGGTCAACGAGGGTTTGATTCCGGTTGTTCCATGTGGACTAACCCAGAAAAATCCGAAGAAAAAAACATTTATTAAATAGATAAATATTAACAAATAAGTTATTAATTTTTTGTGAAAACATAAAAAATGTTTGTAATTTTATAAAATATTTAATGCCTATTTTATTTACTTTTTTCAAGGCTATTTATTATAGGTTACTATTTACATGTATAAATATAGGTAAATATACATGTATTATGTATATCTTATTTTTAATTTGTGTTTTACATATTATTATATACATATATTTTATATATTTTTAGTTATTTAAATATATATTTTAGGATTTTTGTTGTATTTTTCTGAATTTATTTGTATACTTATTAATTATGTACATATATTTTATAGGTATATATAGGTATACTTTATCTATGTATTGGAATACATTATTTATTTTCTTTTCTTTTATATGGTTTTATTTATTTAAATTATGTACATATGTTTTGAATAATATTTACAATTTTATAAAAGAAACCTAAAAATATAAAGAATAAATAATTTGCATATTTTATACAAGTATAGTACACAATAAGGGTCCAAAACCTAACTTTTGTATTTTAATTCCAAATTGAATGAAACTGTCTCTATTAAATAGCTAATTTTATTTTATGAAAAGAAGGTGAGTTTGGTCGATTTTGAATATGTATGGAGAAGATACGGGTCTGCAAAGTTTTCTTTGTGGCTTTTTATTTTGTGTGCCCCAGCCACACTGTGCATTATTTTTTGGTGAAATTAATTTTGTATTTTTCTTTGTATTTTCATGTACAATATTGATGTTCAAAGTTTATTGATTTGAGGTATAAAATAATAAATAAAAATAGATCCCAAAATACAATTATTGATGAATTAAAATTAGGGTTTTTGTGTATTTTATGTACAATTTCTCCGCCCTACCTCTGCCTACTTTATTCCTTGTTGAACAAGTCATCATGATGACTAGGTCTCGGGGTCTGGGGTCACTCGGTGTCTTTGACACTTCATTCTTTTTCTTCTCTTTCCTTTATTCTTTTATTTTGGTATTAAATACAATATTTATACAGTATTTTGTGTAATTTATGTAGTGTTTATTTTCACAAAACTAATGATATATACATGCATTTGGCTAGGGATCTAAGGCCAAAATAAAGAGTAAAAGTGATGAAATAAGGATTCATCAACTAGTAGATTAATGAATGGGATATTTACACCTATAACCATAAGCAATTTCGTAATTACCCCAGAAACCCTATATAATCACGAATTACACCTATGACCTTGAATAATCCTTAACTCTTACTCTCATAACCCAGTGTTAATTTCCATCCAATTTTCCGTTAAGTATGATGGTATGCGTTAAGTATTTTACATTTTATACCCTTTCAATTTCCATTATTTATGAATGACTCTCCCCCTCCTCCAACGAGTTAACCCCCCCCTGCTGACTTCCTCCTACTGGAAGCCCGCAACCTCCCTCCCTCGATCTCCTCCTCAAGCCAAGCCTGACCCCGACCTCCTCCTCACCCCCACCGGCACCGTCATCGAAGCCCCGTTCCAACCTCGCCTGGAAGCGCAACCCAGCCCGCCCCACCGCCTTCGAAGCCTGCCTGGACCCCCACCCACCCACCTCGTTCCTACAAGCCCACCCACTTCCCCCCGCACTGGCAAGCTCTCCTGGACCACCCCCCCCCCCTCCTTGTTCTTGCAAGCCCATCCACTTCCCCCAGCACCGATAAGCTAGCCTGGATGACCCCCCCCCCCCCCCCCCGGCTTGCAAGCATGCTGCCTTCCCCCCGCACCACCAAGCTCGCCTAGACGACCCCCTTCCCCCTCGCTTGGACAACTCCTCCCCCCGCATCGACACCGTCTTAGAAGCCTCCCCTGTAGGCCCCGCGACCCACTGCCTCCTGCTTGGAAGCCCCTCCTCCCCCTGCACCAGCATCATGCTTGGAAGCCCCTCCTCCTCCTACGCCGGCACCTTCGTCGAAAGCCTCCAACCTCACCTGGAAAACCCACCCCCGTTGGCAGCCTCATCATCGTCAGTCCCTCCCTGCAAGACCTCCCCACCCCAATTTGTCCTGGAAGCCCCGCAACATGTGCGTGTTTTCCTTTTTTCATGTTAACTTTTGATTAATCCTAGCCGTTACATAGTGTATCGGTTAGATTAACTCACTCATATGGTTGAGTTAATGAAGAAAACTAGCGAAAGGTTATGGGTGTAAAATAGAGTATGTATTCAAGGTTCTGGATGTAATTCGTTATTATAGAGGGTTTCTGAGATAATTACGAAATTACTCAGGATTATGGGTGTAACTATCCCTTAATAAATTATGTCATTCAAGAGTATTGCATGTGAGTGATGACACAATTGTCAAAGGTACCACTTGAGGAAGTGCACCCACATCCTGATAGAGAATGTGTCACAAGAGGAACGAGTGCAACGAAGTGAAGCAAGTGGTGACTGCAATATGATGATATAATGAAGTAAAGATCAATGACTGACTAAAAAGTATATGATCGTCGAGATCGCCTGGAGCAAAGGTGGTGGTTGATGACCGATACACTCACTGATCCATCCCAATATAATAAAACGAGAACATTGTTGGATGATATTATCTAAGGATAAATCACATCGATTGATTATTAGATCTAATTTAAGAGTAAAAGAAAATGATCAATGCATTTTGATGGATGTGAGTACGCAACTCTTTTATTTCAGTATATTTTGTTTAATCAAAATACTTACATTCATGCGAATACTTAAATCCCACAAAGATGAATATTTAATCTGATATGTAATTTACTTTATGACATTAATATTTATTTTTAAGATGACACTGAAGGATATGGAAGATCCTCAAGCGCATCACGGAAGCGTGATGATCGCATCGAATGCGACTAGTTGCTCGATGCAGCGGAAATTAAAATTTTCTATGTGACAAAACCACATGATCCAAGAACACTTATCGGATCGTTTCGTCTAAACCACAAACAAGTAATAGGATTACCTCTTAAAGCGTGGTTGTGATCGAGTCTCTAAACAAAGAGACCTCCTGTCTCAAGTCCGATCCAACGGAGGAGACGCTTGCGAGCGCGTGGATGAGGAGCGTGCTTCTCCCAATCCATGTTGATGATCCAAGCCACGGATTTCCTAATCTCGACAAACGAGATACAACATCTTCTTCACGAGCAAGGCACGTCGAAGTAGACGGAGATCCACGAGCAAACGATCAGGCAGCATAACGACTACGCTGTGGCGATGGAGGATCTCTCTAGGGCATCCATGGTGCACGGTCACATGAGAGATAGAGAGAGTGGACGTGTATAGAGAAAGAGAAAGAGAGAGAGAGGAGAGAGCATTCATCAATCATCTGTTGTCTACTGAAGAGCAATGGATGCCTCTTCTTATAGGGTTTTGGGAACCCATGGATCCCAATCCATGGACAACACATAATCAATGGATGAGATTGATTTGTGTTTCTTTCAATGGCTAAGATATTGTTGTAAAAACACAACAACTAATGATTTAATTTAAATTAATTTTCATTGATAAATCAACAAAAATTAATTTCAAAGTAAATCATCTTTGATAAGAGAAAAGATAATGAAGAGAATACACCAATCTCCTCATAAGAGGGTACGACTACTCTTCTCCTCATGGAGAGTTGTAGCCGTCCACTCCTCTTTGTGGACTTGGTCTATCTTTTCAAATTATCATGAGATCTCATTATCTCATGATATATATCATCATCTCTTGTTGACAATATTTTCACAAAAAATAATTCCAAATTATCTTATGGAAAATATCAATCATGCCATTGAAATTATGTGAATCTTATTCACAACCCAAAACTAAATGTAAATTATATTTTAATTAATCATCCAATGTGAATCCAATTCACATCAATAATTAATTAAGAAATATAAATCACAATATGCTCTCTCTAATATATTATAAATCACATTTATAATATATATGATTAATATGGATAGTGCTATCCACATTATTCATATCCATGATAATTAAATCACATTTAATCATCTTGGATCTCCTTTTCTCATGTGCCAAATAACATGAATCACGTTCACATTATTCACATCTTTTTGACAATTAAATCATATTTAATTATCTTAGATATCTCTTTTATAATATGAATCAAATTCATATTATTCATGATAATTAAATCATATTTAATTATCTTAGATATCTCTCCTTATAATATGAATCAAATTCATATTATTCATGATAATTAAATCACATTTAATTATCAATTTTCTCAATACTTGGATACATATATCAACAACGAAATTATCCATGAACTCTTCCAAGGATAATGCGCTTTCTTTGCGGATACTTGGAGATAAGGAAAGGGCGATTGTATTGTTCCATGTATAGTGACTTGGATATTGAGATCACATCTCAAATCCAGATCTCGGACCTCCATAGATGCTTGATTAAATCAAGACCGCAAATCTAATCTTCTCATTGCATCTGAATCAAATTCAGATCAATGTTCAACATTTGGACCAAGATCAGATTACTTCTCTATTGAGAGGAGTCACTAAAATCCAGACCCGTTTCATTACTCCTCAGGAATGGAAGCGCCATGGTTATACAATCATTTATGATCACTTCACCCTCAGGTATTCCTAATACATGTACGTCCTGCATACTGGAAGACTCAGATTAAACCTGAAGTATTAGATCAACTTTATATTGTCTACTTCAGGGTTTTATCAGTAAGTTTCTTATTTGATCATTGGGAGTTGGTATCGATCATATACTTTCCAAAAGCATATATCATACCCAAGTCTTGATCATATACTTTTCAAAAGTATATATATATATATATATATATCAAACCTACAAATTCAGTAAAGCTTCCAAAGCGAGACGACCGTGCACGGAATTTGATTCTTCCCAATATCTCATGAGTGAGCTCATGTCTTCCGGTTCAGTAATGAACCTGTATGATCCCTTCGAGAGATCGTATTACTCATATGCCCTTGCATGCACACCAGCGCGCCGATGTATAGACCTTGATTAGGTCATCAACCTATTGGTCTGCCAAATGTACATACTCAGACATATAGTAACACATCTATCTCTGGTCAGAGGATGCGTGCCTGTATCGTGATAGCATACGATATAGGACTTTGGTTATCTCGATCTCGATAAGTCAACTCTTTGACCTAACTAATCCGACGCATCCGAATCTCTATTCCCATGCAGAGGACCTGCATCAAGAGGCTGGTCAGATATCAGCCTATGTGAGAAAGGATTGCCATCTCCTACTCAGGCTGGAGATCATCTCTTAATAATTATTTGACGGTACTTGATGAATCCTCAATCTAACTCTTTAGATATTCATCCAAGCACCAGCCTCTATGATTCAATAATTGAACCAACAGTTGTATGATCATCAAGATGGCCATGGTACATAACCCTAATTGTACTAAGGGACCTATTATGCAAATTATTTATTCTTCATTTCAGATCGGAGAATGATATGTGCAATAACATTTATTGCATAATGGCTCGTCATGGGCTCGCATGTCCAACAGACACTAACATTCATGAAAATAGTTTAATGGCACAAAGACGCATACGTAATCTAATATCTAATTTGATCTACAAAATTAATGTTCATTTTTTATATTTTATAATTGTTATGTGATCTATCATGTAAACTATATTTTTTAGCTAATACTTAGTTTCAATTATAATATCTAAATCACACAAAAAATATTTCCTATTCAAACATCAACTTCTTATTTTTATCTTAAATGTAACTATTAAATTGAATCTACAATATTAATATTTATTCTCAAAATTATATTATTATTTTTAATTTTGATGCATTTTGCTTTGATATGACACTAACATTCACGAAAATAGTTAAATGACACAAAGAAGCAAACGTAATCTAACATCTAATTTGATCTACGAAATTAATATATATTTTTACATTGTGAAATTAACATTTGATTTATGATGCAATCTACGATTCTACATTTTTTAGCTAATAATCAATCTCATTCATAAGAGGGCAATTGATTTTGATATTATAATATCTAAATCACACAAAAGTATTTCTTATTCAAACATCAACTTCTCTTTTTAATCTTAAATGTAACTATTAAATTGAATCTAGAATATTATATTTATCTCAAAATTGTGTAATTATTTTAATTTTGGTACATTTTGCTTTAAGATGACACTAACATTCACGAAAATGGTTAAATGACACAAAGAAGCATATGTAATCTAATATCTAATTTGATCTACAAAATTAATATTTATTCTTTACATTGTGTATTTATTATTTGGTTTATGATTTAATTTACATTTTTAGCTAATAATTAATCTCATTCATAAGAGGGCAATTGATTTTGACATTATAATATCTAAATCACACAAAAATTATTTCCTATTCAAACATCAACTTCTCATTTTTTTTATCTTTAGTGTAGATGTTAAAATTGAATCTACAATAATAATATTTATTCTCAAAATTGTGTAATTACTTTTAGTTTTGGTATATTTTGCTTTAAGATGACACTAACATTCATGAAAATAGTTAAATGAGACAAAGAAGCATATGTAATCTAATATCTAATTTGATCTACGAAATTAATTTTTTACAATGTATAATTGTTATTTGATCTATGATGTAATCAACATCATTTAACTAATAATTAATCTCATTCATAAGATGACAATTGATTTTGACATTAGAATATCTAAATCGCACAAAAAGTATTTCATATTCAAATAGCAACGAAATTTATTTGGTATTAACTAAATTTGCACAACTCAACAATAGTTAGATTTGAAAAAACTATATGTATGATTTAAAATTATCTGGAATAAAGATGATCTTCAAAGCGATCAAATATATCCGAATAGATAATGAGATATAACAGAATATCCTTAAAAATAGTCTTCTATATTGATAAAAAAAACATGCAAAAATTGGTTACGAAAAAAAAGAGCAGATTCGCTCTTATTCGAAA
>JAZKJV010011716.1:600000-853447 GCA_037367405.1 Ottelia alismoides | reverse complement strand
TCTGTATATAATATAATATAACGGGATGAGTCTAAACCCATTTATGAGCTTAGACCCAGTGAAAGGATCTCAAGCTTTTTACATATAGCTAAAAACTGAAATATGAGCATCATGACAAGAATTTATGCTGAATACTGTGAAATCGTTTGAAAGAGACTTTATGAAAGAAATTACATATAACAACATGCTAGTTTTGCAATTGAAAACTAAAATCACTTCAAAAGCAGATAAACTGAAACATAATCCTCACTATCAAGCTGTTTGTACTAATCACCACTGTGGCTAATTTATTGACTCATGAACGCTGAAACAAAGCTAAGTCATACGCGCAGACGGTCCCAAAGACCAAAAACACTCTGCATACGGCCCAAAGCCTATATGTATACAGAATGCGGACCCAAAGTCCTCTTGATACCATATCTAATGGTTTGCCATATCTAATGGCGGTTTCAGGGTCATATCTAATGACATCACCATATCTAATGGCTAGTTCATGATTTGTATAAAAGAGCTACTGTGGTGCTTATCTTCTAATTCTGATTCTTTTCTTGCCACTAATAAACCGTAAACTTGCTATTTCATGCTCATAACAACTAATTCAATAACATAAGAAAATCTTGACATAGCATGCATATTCTTATCACAAAAACCATTCAGAACTTGGAAAACTGATCCATAATCCATAGTTACCGTACAAAACAAAATTCTTTACATAAAAACTCAAATCAACGTAGTGAAACTTATGCTTTCTATTCCACAACGAGTTTTATGCTTGAAAACATGCTATCAACATAAAGCACTTGAAATGATATTTGAAAATATATTCAAAAGCCTTGATTTCATATCTGGTATACGGTACTTGCAATTCATGCGTAAAAGCTCAAGAAAACGCGATTGCATACTTGTTATCATAAAACATGCATAAAAGCGAAAGACTAATACTTTAAAATAGCGCTTGAGAATCCCTCACCTGAACGCTATCTAGCTTGAGTCCGAATCACCTTCTTTAGTGAAATCCCCCCTATAGCTGTCCTAGATTTCAGTACTACGGCTTGATGAGGACAGAACTTCGTTACGGCTTTTAAAAACGCTCTCGATCACCGACAGGGCTTCGTCGTGCTCCTCTCGTGCTCCTCCCGCAAGCTTGGTGGCCTTGCGGCTCTAAGGTGGAGAGATGGGCGTGGGATGAAGTGAAATGGAATGGGGAGGACTATGGGGGGGTCATGGTATTTATAGGCCTCCACCCCCTTTACATGTGTGACATGTGTCAACATGTAAGGGAGGTTCAAGTGTCCCTTATCCATGTATGAAGACACATGGCATGGCACATGGCATAATCATACGAAAACTTGTTGCCTAAGTAATAGGCTTGCCTTATCCACGAGTTTACTTGTTACCCAAGCAAAGGACTACACCATGACATGTGTTAGTCTCAGGACAATGACACATGGCACTACTGAGGTTTTGACACTTGTCCTGACTATAAAACGACACGTGTCTCATGATTTCCACTGCATGTGTCCTATTCTTGCTAATGACGCTTAATTATCACTAACGACGGGTAATGAGTACTAATCATGCTTAATTTGTCTTAATGATGTGATTATAGCTAATGAGTATAAATATATGCTAATGATGCTTAATTATCACTAATGACGGGTAATTAGCACTAATCATACTTAATTAGTCTTAATGATGTGATTACGGCTAATGAGTATAAATCCATTACATTATGGACACTATGCTAGTAGTGGCTTCTACTACTTATAAGGTACTACCAAAAATCCAGATTACTAGATGTGGTACTATGTTTTGATGTGCTACACAATTCATAGAACCTTTTTGAAGTCCATTTTATACAAGACAGTCTCTGATATAAACACAACAAGTTTAAATGAAAACATTGCAGAAAGGCGAATCTATTGACTATGGTATCTGTAAAGTGTGAACACTATCAATCCAATATTTCCTTGAAATAACACTTGATATCATTCAAAAGCATAGTGTACAAAACGCGTATTACAATTCTCCCCTACTTGCAATAAATTTCGTCCTCGAAATTTAAGTATCCTTGCTAGCTTGAAAATAAGTGGGGATATCGAGATCTCATTTCTTCTTCTCGTTCCCATGTGACTTCTTCTATTGCGTGACTCCTCCATAAAACTTTGACTAAAGGAATCTTCTTTGTACGAAGCTCTTGTACTTTATAATCTAGAATTTCCACAGGAACCTCCTCGTATGACAGATCTTCCTTCAATTGAATATCTTGAGGTTGTATCATATGGTTGGGTCTGGAATAAACTTTCGAAGTGTGGAGACATGAAAGACATCATGAATCCTTGCTAATTCAGCTGGAAGTCGAAGACGATAAGCTACACTTCCGATTCTCTCAATAATCTCGTAACGGTCAATGTATCTTGGACTTAGTTTCCCTTTCTTCCCGAATCTAATTAGGCCTTTCCATGGAGAAACTTTTAGAAACACATGATCTCCCACTTGAAATTCTAAGTCTCTCCTTCGCTTATCTGCGTAACTTTTCTGTCTGCTTTGCGCTGCCTTTAAGCATCTCTTGATTTCCTCAACTTTTTCTATTGTGCTTTGTATTAGTTCAGGTTGAACCAATTTCCTTTCTCCAACTTCACTCCAACAGATAGGTGTTCTACACGGTCTACCATACAAGGCTTCATAAGGTGCCATCCCAATACTAGTATGATAGCTGTTATTGTATGCAAACTCTACAAGTGAGAGATGTTCATCCCAGCTTTCTTTAAAGCTCAGTGCACAAGCTCTAAGCATGTCTTCTAGAGTCTGGATAGTCCGTTCTGATTGGCCATCTGTTTGAGGATGAAAGGTTGTGCTAAATGCTAACTTCGTTCCCATAGCTTTATGTAAGCTTGGCCATAGCTTAGAAGTAAATCGTGGATCTCTATCCGATACAATTGACACAGGAGCCCCATGACGGCTAACTATCTCATTAACAAAGATCTTTCCCAAGCGGTCTAGACTGTATGTCATGTTAATGGCTAAGAAATGTGCTGACTTAGTTAATCTGTCTACTATGACCCATATTGCATTGTGACCTCGACGGGTCCTTGGAAATCCTGTAACAAAATCCATAGTGATGTGTTCCCATTTCCATTCTGGTATTGGAAGTGGCTGTAATTTCCCCGCAGGTCTTAAACACTCCGGTTTTGTTTGTTGGCATATAGGACATCGCAATCTCTCTCTTCATGCCAGACCACCAATAGTAACTTTTAAGTGTTCTATACATTTTAGTACTTCCTGGATGCATAGTATATATACATGGAGCTATGTGCCTCTTTCAGAATCTCAGTCTTTATATCAGATTTCCTCGGAACACATAATCTTCCTTTAAAGAATAAAACCCCTTGACCATCTATTGTATACCCGGCTTCATCTCCTCCCTTAATCTTCTCAATCATTCTAATGATTTCAGAATCATGGACTTGTGACTCCTTGATTTTATCATATAATATGGGTCTCACTTGTAAGGATGCTAATAGGGCTCCAGAGCTATCTATGGTTAACTTTGCACGTAACTCTTTCAACTGATAATATTCCCCTTTTAAGTGAGATAGCTGACCCTTAGACTTTCTACTGAGGGCATCAGCTACGACATTGGCTTTCCCCGGGTGATATTCTATGGAACAATCATAGTCTTTAATTAGCTCTAACCATCTTCTTTGCCTTAAATTCAACTCTTTCTGAGAGAAAATATATTTCAAACTCTTATGATCCGTAAAGATTCGACAAGTTTCTCCATATAGGTAGTGTCTCCAGATTTTTAAGGCAAATATTATAGCAGCTAACTCAAGGTCATGAGTTGGGTAATTTAACTCATGTTGTTTTAGATGTCTAGAGGCATAAGCAATCACCTTATCATTCTGCATTAAGACGCATCCCAGCCCTTGTCTTGAAGCATCGCTATAGATTACATAATTACCTTTCCCTGAAGGAAGGCTAAGTATAGGTGCTGAGGTGAGACGACTCTTGAGTTCCTTAAAACTTTTCTCGCATTTATCATCCCAACTATACTTCACATTCTTCCTAGTTAACCTTGTCAATGGTGCAGCAATTCTAGAGAAGTTTTCAACAAATCTTCGATAATACCCAGCTAATCCAAGGAAACTTCGGATTTCTGATGCATTTATCGGTCGTTCCCATCTAAGAACTGCTTCTATCTTTGATGGATCTACTGTTATTCCTTCTCCAGATATGACATGGCCTAGAAATGCAACCTTCTTCAACCAAAACTCACATTTATCAAACTTTGCATATAATCGGTGTTCCTTCATAGTTTGAAGTACAATTCTCAAGTGTTCTCTATGTTCTTCCTCTGTTTTAGAATATACGAGAATATCATCAATAAATACGATCACGAACTTGTCCAGATATGGACGGAAAACCCTATTCATCAAGTTCATAAAGGCAGCTGGGGCATTTGTCAATCCAAAAGGAATTACTAGGAATTCATAATGCCCATATCTGGTTCGGAATGCAGTTTTAGGGACATCTTCTCCTCTAATCTTTAACTGATGATAGCCAGATCTCAAATCAATCTTGGAAAATACAGAGGCCCCTTGCAATTGATCAAATAAGTCATCTATTCTGGGTAGAGGATAGTTATTGCGAACAGTCACTCTATTTAGTCTCCTGTAATCTATACAAAGTCTCATGGAACCATCTTTCTTCTTAACAAATAGAACAGGAGCACCCCATGGTGACATACTGGACTGTATAAATCCCTTATCTGTCAACTCCTGCAATTGAGTTTTGAGTTCTTTAAGTTCAGCTGGGGCTATTCTGTAGGGAGCTAAGGCAATTGGATTGGTACCCGGAATGAGGTCAATAGTGAATTCAATTTCCCTATCAGGAGGAATTCCTGGTAGTTCATTTGGAAACACTTCTGGAAACTCTCTCACCACAGAGATGTTTTCTAAACTAGCTGCTTCTGCCTTAGTATTAAACACGTAAGCAATATAAGCGGAATATCCCTTTCTTATCAACTTCTGGGCTAAGAGACAGGAGATGACATGGGTAGGATATATCCTTCTTTCTCCATGGAAAGTGAATTCGACATCGCCGGGTTTTCTAAAAGTAACATGCTTCTTATGACAGTCTAGAAGAGCATGATATGCACTTAAGCAATCCATTCCTATGATAGCATCAAATTCCCTTATCTCCATAGGAATCAGGTCTACTTCAATATAATTTTCTGCTATCTTAACCAAACAATTTTGGAGGACACTCCTAATAATTTCTGGTTCTCCCTTAGGCAAAGAAATTGCTAAAGCATGCTTGAGAGTACTTGTAACTTTATCAGCATATAGGGAGAATCTTTGTGAAATAAAAGAATGACTTGCACCAGAATCAATAAGAGAGTGTGCACTTTTCCCAAAAATAATAGTGGTACCTGATACGACATCGTCCGCGGATATGGCCTCCTCAAAGGTCATAGCAAACGCTTTTCCCTCTCTCTGGTTTGATATCTTCTGTGTATTATTTTTATTTTGTTCCCTTGCAGGTGGAGGACGACGTACAACAATATCACGATTTTCATTTTGTGCTGGTCTTCCCATAACCCGACGGCCTTGGACAAGTGCAGGACAATTCTGATGAATGTGGCATATCTCGCCACATTGATAACACCCAGTGGTCCCCTTGCGGCAAGTTCCCGGGTGAAACTTTCCACAGTTTGTACATTGTGGAAAAGAAAGAGTTCTGTTATCAGAAGTCCCAACTGTATATCTATTTGTTTGATTCCCTTGTACTCTAGAAGCTGATCTATTATCTGGTCTTGAATTCCCAGCTATTCTTGGTTCTTTGTTCATGGTTCCTTTTCATAGGGGTCTATCTGCAAGCCTTTTCTTTCCATGATCATTGCACTTTCTTCTTTCTATCACCACTCGCCTCCACCAATTTCGCATAATCAGTATATCCTGTGGCCGAAACCATTTCTTTTAGGTCAATATGCATACCATCTTCTAGACGTCTACACTTTTCTTCTTCTGTTGCAATCAGGGAAGCAGTAAACTTTGAAAGTTCAGTGAATTTCTTCTCATATTCATCAAACATATTGCTCCCCTGAGTAAGGAATAGAAAATCCCTACGTTTCTCCTCCTGATAAACCCTTGGGTAGTATTTTTCATTGAACTCTTTCTCAAAGATCTCCCATGTAATATGAGATGGGTTTGGATATTTTATTTTCACCGATGTCCACCAATCATCAGCGCTATCCTTTAGAAGAAATATGGTATACTTCAACTTTGTTCATCTGTACAGTCCATTAGAGCAAATATTTTCTTCATATTCTTGAACCATTCCCTTGCCTTCTTTGGATCAGTGTCTCCTACGAATGGTTCTCCTCCCAGCTTCTTTACATGCTCAAATGGTAACTGGTACTCAAATTCATGTCTTTTAACAGACTGTGCAGACATGCCTCCTAGAGTTTGAGCTATCAAAGTCAACGTGTCATACACGTTGTTATTGTTGTTATTCTCCTGACTAGGGCCGGTTGCTTGTGGCTGCTCTCCTGCCATTGTTTCCTATAAAATAAAACCTCAGTTAGATACTTCATCAACCTAAATCCTCCAATAATGATTCTAGACATCCTCAAGACTATGATATCAATAACTAAATTATCTTCCAATACTTATAGGTCAACTCCTAACATAATTCTTCCTCAAGGTCCTAAAACCTTTGCTCTGATACCACAAGTTGTCACGACCCATCCCGCTAACCGGAACATGCCGCGACAGAGATCTTTCCTCTTCTTTTTCCTCAAGTGAACATGTGGCAATCTCATAAAACATAAAACCTTTATATTTCAAGTTCACAACACCAAGAAGTGTATTACACAAGTTCTATCTATTACAACTTCTTACAAAATAACACATACAATACAAAAACAACGAAAAGCAAAAGACACCTCCTCCAAGTGTATCCGTGGTCCTTTCACCTGCTATTCGTAATTCTGCTGATCTGTATATAATATAATATAACGGGATGAGTCTAAACCCATTTATGAGCTTAGACCCAGTGAAATGATCTCAAGCTTTTTACATATAGCTAAAAACTGAAATATGAGCATCATGACAAGAATTTATGCTGAATATTGTGAAATCGTTTGAAAGAGACTTTATGAAAGAAATTACATATAACAACATGCTAGTTTTGCAATTGAAAACTGAAATCACTTCAAAAGCAGATAAACTGAAACATATTCCTCACTATCAAGCTGTTTGTACTAATCACCACTGTGGCTAATTTATTGACTCATGAACGCTGAAACAAAGCTAAGTCATACGCGCAGACGGTCCCAAAGACCAAAAACACTCTGCATACGGCCCAAAGCCTATATGTATACAGAATGCGGACCCAAAGTCCTCTTGATACCATATCTAATGGTTTGCCATATCTAATGGCGGTTTCAGGGTCATATCTAATGACATCACCATATCTAATGGCTAGTTCATGATTTGTATAAAAGAGCTACTGTGGTGCTTATCTTCTGATTCTGATTCTTTTCTTGCCACTAATAAACCGTAAACTTGCTATTTCATGCTCATAACAACTAATTCAATAACATAAGAAAATCTTGACATAGCATGCATATTCCGATCACTAAAACCATTCAGAACTTGGAAAACTGATCCATAATCCATAGTTACCGTACAAAATAAAATTCTTTACATAAAAACTCAAATCAATGTAGTGAAACTTATGCTTTCTATTCCACAACGAGTTTTATGCTTGAAAACATGCTATCAACATAAAGCACTTGAAATGATATTTGAAAATATATTCAAAAGCCTTGATTTCATATCTGGTATACGGTACTTGGCAATTCATGCGTAAAAGCTCAAGAAAACGCGATTGCATACTTGTTATCATAAAACATGCATAAAAGCGAAAGACTAATACTTTAAAATAGCGCTTGAGAATCCCTCACCTGAACGCTATCTAGCTTGAGTCCGAATCACCTTCTTTAGTGAAATCCCCCCTATAGCCGTCCTAGATTTCAGTACTACGGCTTGATGCGGACAGAACTTCGTTACGGCTTTTAAAAACGCTCTCGATCATTGACAGGACTTTGCCGTGCTCCTCTCGTGCTCCTCCCGCAAGCTTGGCGGCCTTGCGGCTCTAAGGTGGAGAGATGGGCGTGGGATGAAGTGAAATGGAATGGGGAGGACTATGGGGGGGGTCATGGTATTTATAGGCCTCCACCCCCTTTACATGTGTGACATGTGTCAACATGTAAGGGAGGTTCATGTGTCCCTTATCCATGTATGAAGACACATGGTATGGCACATGGCATAATCATAAGGAAACTTGTTGCCTAAGTAATAGGCTTGCCTTATCCACGAGTTTACTTGTTACCCAAGCAAAAGACTACACCATGACATGTGTTAGTCTCAGGACAATGACACATGGCACTACTGAGGTTTTGACACTTGTCCTGACTATAAAACGACACGTGTCTCATGATTTCCACTGCATGTGTCCTATTCTTGCTAATGACGCTTAATTATCACTAACGACGGGTAATGAGTACTAATCATGCTTAATTTGTCTTAATGATGTGATTATAGCTAATGAGTATAAATATATGCTAATGATGCTTAAGCACTAATCATACTTAATTAGTCTTAATGATGTGATTACGGCTAATGAGTATAAATCCATTACATTATGGACACTATGCTAGTAGTGGCTTCTACTACTTATAAGGTACTACCAAAAATCCAGATTACTAGATGTGGTACTATGTTTTGATGTGCTACACAATTCATAGAACCTTTTTGAAGTCCATTTTATACAAGACGGTCTCTGATATAAACACAACAAGTTTAAATGAAAACATTGCAGAAAGGCGAATCTATTGACTATGGTATCTGTAAAGTGTGAACACTATCAATCCAATATTTCCTTGAAATAACACTTGATATCATTCAAAAGCATAGTGTACAAAACGCGTATTACAATTCTCCCCTACTTGCAATAAATTTCGTCCTCGAAATTTAAGTATCCTTGCTAGCTTGAAAATAAGTGGGGATATCGAGATCTCATTTCTTCTTCTCGTTCCCATGTGACTTCTTCTATTGCGTGACTCCTCCATAAAACTTTGACTAAAGGAATCTTCTTTGTACGAAGCTCTTGTACTTTATAATCTAGAATTTCCACAGGAACCTCCTCGTATGACAGATCTTCCTTCAATTGAATATCTTGAGGTTGTATCATATGGTTGGGTCTGGAATAAACTTTCGAAGTGTGGAGACATGAAAGACATCATGAATCCTTGCTAATTCAGCTGGAAGTCGAAGACGATAAGCTACACTTCCGATTCTCTCAATAATCTCGTAACGGCCAATGTATCTTGGACTTAGTTTCCCTTTCTTCCCGAATCTAATTAGGCCTTTCCATGGAGAAACTTTTAGAAACACATGATCTCCCACTTGAAATTCTAAGTCTCTCCTTCGCTTATCTGCGTAACTTTTCTGTCTGCTTTGCGCTGCCTTTAAGCATCTCTTGATTTCCTCAACTTTTTCTATCGTGCTTTGTATTAGTTCAGGTTGAACCAATTTCCTTTCTCCAACTTCACTCCAACAGATAGGTGTTCTACACGGTCTACCATACAAGGCTTCATAAGGTGCCATCCCAATACTAGTATGATAGCTGTTATTGTATGCAAACTCTACAAGTGAGAGATGTTCATCCCAGCTTTCTTTAAAGCTCAGTGCACAAGCTCTAAGCATGTCTTCTAGAGTCTGGATAGTCCGTTCTGATTGGCCATCTGTTTGAGGATGAAAGGTTGTGCTAAATGCTAACTTCGTTCCCATAGCTTTATGTAAGCTTGGCCATAGCTTAGAAGTAAATCGTGGATCTCTATCCGATACAATTGACACAGGAGCCCCATGACGGCTAACTATCTCATTAACAAAGATCTTTCCCAAGCGGTCTAGACTGTATGTCATGTTAATGGCTAAGAAATGTGCTGACTTAGTTAATCTGTCTACTATGACCCATATTGCATTGTGACCTCGACGGGTCCTTGGAAATCCTGTAACAAAATCCATAGTGATGTGTTCCCATTTCCATTCTGGTATTGGAAGTGGTTGTAATTTCCCCGCAGGTCTTAAACGCTCCGGTTTTGTTTGTTGGCATATAGGACATCGCAATCTCTCTCTTCATGCCAGACCACCAATAGTAACTTTTAAGTGTTCTATACATTTTAGTACTTCCTGGATGCATAGTATATATACATGGAGCTATGTGCCTCTTTCAGAATCTCAGTCTTTATATCAGATTTCCTCGGAACACATAATCTTCCTTTAAAGAATAAAACCCCTTGACCATCTATTGTATACCCGGCTTCATCTCCTCCCTTAATCTTCTCAATCATTCTAATGATTTCAGAATCATGGACTTGTGACTCCTTGATTTTATCATATAATATGGGTCTCACTTGTAAGGATGCTAATAGGGCTCCAAAGCTATCTATGGTTAACTTTGCACGTAACTCTTTCAACTGATAATATTCCCCTTTTAAGTGAGATAGCTGACCCTTAGACTTTCTACTGAGGGCATCAGCTACGACATTGGCTTTCCCCGGGTGATATTCTATGGAACAATCATAGTCTTTAATTAGCTCTAACCATCTTCTTTGCCTTAAATTCAACTCTTTCTGAGAGAAAATATATTTCAAACTCTTATGATCCGTAAAGATTCGACAAGTTTCTCCATATAGGTAGTGTCTCCAGATTTTTAAGGCAAATATTATAGCAGCTAACTCAAGGTCATGAATTGGGTAATTTAACTCATGTTGTTTTAGCTGTCTAGAGGCATAAGCAATCACCTTATCATTCTGCATTAAGACGCATCCCAGCCCTTGTCTTGAAGCATCGCTATAGATTACATAATTATCTTTCCCTGAAGGAAGGCTAAGTATAGGTGCTGAGGTGAGACGACTCTTGAGTTCCTTAAAACTTTTCTCGTATTCATCGTCCCAACTATACTTCACATTCTTCCTAGTTAACCTTGTCAATGGTGCAGCAATTCTAGAGAAGTTTTCAACAAATCTTCGATGATACCCAGCTAATCCAAGGAAACTTCGGATTTCTGATGCATTTATCGGTCGTTCCCATCTAAAGTGGTGGATTTGAATGGGAGGTTGTATTATTAATGGAGTTGAATGGGAGGTTATTAAAAAATGGTGGAGTTGAATGGAGGTTGGTGGTAGAAGAGAAGTTATTGTAGAGAATGGAAATTAAATAATAAAATAAATAATGATATAAAGTAGGCTACTTTAAATACAATAAAAATATAAAGAAGGAAAAATAGTGGAGAATTTACAAAGGCATACACACAACGTGTACATTTTTTTGTTTGTTTTTATAATATGTATTTTTTGTCTTTTTAATAAAAGATATTTATAACGAAAAAATACAATAAAATACTACATTCAAATACAACATAAGCATGATTTTTTGTATTTTTAGTAATTAAGAAAGATAAAATAAAAAATGAAGAAAGAATGAATATATACATAATACACAATGTACATCTAGGTCCCAAAACTCAACTTTTGCAAATGAGCTCCGATTTTAATGAAACCACTTCCGTTGGACAGATAATTTTCTAACTTGAACTTAAAAAGTGAGTTTGGTGAATTTGGAGTTCATACGGAGCGGGAATTGGACCTGGAAGTTGGACTTTATGGCTTTTTCTCTTTGAGATCTAGGAGAATTTATTTGAGGTAAAATTGTTTTGTATTTTTTTATTTTTATATACATTTTTGTGAACAAGTTAGAGAAAGAATTAGCCAAAAAGGAGTTAAAATAAAATTATTAAAAATACATGAAGTTTTGGGCTATTTACAGGTGAAAAACTCCTTTAATTTTGCGGCCTTTTATTGTTAATTTATTTTGTACAATATAATCTATACTAATTAATGTGTTTTATTTACAAGAGTTATTTTGTTAATTTATTTATTTCTATACATTTATTTGAGATTTTACTCAGGGATTTTGCTAAGATCAAGATATTGTGATGAAACGCGGATTCATCAATCTCGATGGACTCCGATCTTTGCTTAACACACCTGAGGACAACGACGTAAAGCTCGAGCAACTGGTGTAGCTACGGCTCAACTAAGAAGGTGACGTTCTCGTTGAAGGAGATACTCGATCTTGGCTCGCCATTACTCTTGATTTCTGTCACAAATTAGGAGGTAGTGGCTCGGAGGACCCTTACTCACATGCGGATAGGCGTAAAGGTGGGCAGTGGTGGAGTATTTGAGGGAGAAGGAGATAGAGTGCATATGGTAGTGATGTGGTTTCATGGGCTGATGATTGACTGAGGAAGAGGAGAGGGGAGAGGCTAGGTGTTGGGCAAATGTGTTGGCAGTTGGGTCTTTGATTCGATGAGGTCAGGAGTGGAATATGGTCATCGAGAGAGTGGGTAAAATGGAAAGGGGGTGAACAATTGGCACTGGAGATCGTGAGAGAGAGAGAGAGAGAGCTGCGAGAGGAGGAAGACATCATTTCAGCCGTTGGATTTTGCTATCCAACAGCTGAGGATGGGGCGTAAGTGAGCGGAGAGGATGCGATCAGGTATGAATGGAACAATAGGAATGCACTCAAGTGAAGCTATGGGGGTGGGATGCGCATCTTAATCAGAAGGAGACATATGCCCAATATAATAAAATAGGAATATAAAAACAAATAAAAATAAAAAAAATAATTACAAGTAAAATTAAGAAAAGCTCAAAAACATGAAAGTTACAGATCTCCAAGATAAATACAAGTTTCATGTTGACCAAAAACCCAAATAAAATAAAACAAAGGGAGAAATAATTTTGGAAGCATTTTTTAAGAATAAAATCACTTTGATATTAATTATTTTGTATTTTTTATTTTTAATTTGATTATAAACCCAAAATAAATATTTACGATTGGGGAGTAAATTATATACAAATATATAAGACTAACTAGTGTTAATTAAATTCACGGAGTCAGAAGTTAATTTGAGTTAATTATGTACACAATTTAACATCCTGATAGTGTGACTGTCATCAAATTCCTGACAAAGCTCTTCTCTTGATTTGGATTACCTAAGGTAATCATTAGTGATGATGGAACCCACTTTCTGAATGCATCGATGAAAAATTTACTTAGAAAGAATGGAGTTGAAAACCATGTCTTGACTACCTACCACCCACAAACAAATAGAATGGTCGAGCTATAAAATTGAGAAATTAAAACCAAACTCCAGAAAATTGTCCGATCCGATCACAAAGACTGGTCCCAACTTGCCATCTACTCTTTGGGCCTACCGTACAGCCTTTCGCACACCGTTAGGAATGAGTCTGTACCGATTTGTCTATGGAAAACGATGTCATTTACCTGTTGAGATCCGCCCTAAGTCACTATGGGTGATAAAGAAATGTCATTTCCATTATGATGAGGCTGGAAAAAGAAGATTACTAGATTTAGCTGAATTGGAAGAATTACGATAACAAGTCTATGATAACAACTTGATCTCCAAGGAGAAAATCAAGATATATCATGATGCCAAAATTTCGATGAAAATATTCCAGGATAATCAAAAGGTGGTGGATATTTGATGCAAAATTGAAATTATTTCCAGGAAAGCTAAAATCAAAATGGAAATGTCCATACACTGTAACCCAATTTTTTTACAATAGTTAAATAGAAATAAGTGATCCAAACACTAAAGCCACTTTCAGAGTTAATGATCAAAGATTAAAACCCACTATTGAACCCTCTGGTCCCATGCATGTTGTTGTAACATATCTTCTACATGAACAATAAATAGTACACATCGCCCAACAAAGGTGTTAAACCATGTATTCTCATAAGTCTCTCCTCACATGTATCTTTTCTTCTAATTTCTCGCATGTTTATTTTTACAGCATTGTATTAGATAAGTATGGGGGTATTCCTCTATACTTTAAAAACCCAACAAAAATGCAAAAAAATACTTTTTCACATCACTCACCCAATATGTTGGTCCTCTTCTTTATTGACTTCACCACGAGGACATGATTTCTGATAAGCATGGGGGTGTCTGCATATTTTTCAAAATTTCATTTTTTTCATTTTTTTAAAATTTCATATTTATCTTGAAAATATTTTCACATAAAAAGCAAAATAAAAGTTTGCAAAATTCTCCTCAAAATTTTTCCCAAAAAACATCAGCAAAAATCTTTTCAAAAACCACCAAAAACATGTCCTTCATTTCCATTTTATCTTATTTTTGAGAAATTAGTTCTTTATAGATCATAGACTGAAGCTGAGTTGACCTTAACCAACTTTATTCCATTAGAATTTCACTAGGCATGAGTTTTAAAGCTTTCTTCAAGTCCATATGGAGTTTATTCTCTCAGTTCAGCTAACTCTACTTGTGAATGAACTTGTGTATCTAAGTAGATCACCTAAGAAACTAGTATCACTCAAACTCTTCATTGGATATTAAATAATTGCACAACCCACTTAGCTTGATTCAGTTTATTTTAGAGATACAGTTACAATATAGTTGAGGTGAGGAGTTGTCCTCTTGGTTGTGCTAATGCCTGAACCTTGTGAAGGATATGGGAGAATCCTCAAGCGCATCACAGAAGAGTGAGAATCTTATCATATACGATCGAGAGCGACTAGTCGCACTAGTTTCTTGGTGCAACGGAATTCAAAATTTTCTAATCGATGAAACCACATGATCCAAGAATACTTCTTGGATCGTTTCATCTAACCATATAATGGATAAAAGAATACCTCTTGTAGAATGGTTGTGATCGAGCCACTAAGAGAAGAGACCTCCTATCTCATGTTTGATCTGTCAGAGGACACGATTGTGAGCGTGGGGATGAGTCGCATGCTTCTCACAATCCAAGTTGTCGATCCAAGCGAGAGTACTCCTGATCTCAACACACGAGATCAAATGTCTTCTTCACGAGCGAAACACACCAAAGAAGATAAAAAACCTAGGGTAGTCGAAGCAACAACACAACAACGATCCGATGACGACAACGGTCTTCTCTCTAGGGTTTGGGTGGATGGCCACCCAAAGAGAGAGAGAGAGTAGGCATGAGAATGAGAGAGAGAGAGAGCTCAATGTTGCAATAGTTGTTGTTACTTGAAGAGCAAGGGGTGCCTCTTCTTATATTGTACTTTAGGAGTCCATAGATCAAAATCCATAGACTATGCAAAATCAATGGATGAGATTGGTTTGTGCTTCTTTCAATGACCACGATTTTGTTGTAAAAACACAATAACAATTAATTTAATTTAGATTAAATATATATTGAAAAATCAATATAAATTAATCCTGAAATTAAATCAATCAAGCATGAGATTATGAAATGGAGATTGCATCCTTCCATGGAATAAAGGGGACGTCCACCCTTTCCTAATAGGATTGGGTGGTCATCCACCCTTCCATTGTGGAAGGACGCAATTTCAAGTAATCTCGTGAGATTACATTATTCCAAAGAAATCTCCAATATTTACAATAACATTTGTTATAAATTATTCTACAAAAATAAATCATAATTATTTTGTGAATATTGCAATCTTGCCATTGGAAAATTATAAATCAAATTCACAATCCAAAAATAAAATGTGATTTATATTAATTATCCAATATGAATCCAATTCACGTCAATAATTAATCAACCCATATAAATCATAATAATGTCTCTCTAATACATTATAAATCATATTTTTAGAATACATTATGAATAATTTGCATAGAGCTATCCACGTTATACATATCCATAATAATTAAATCACTTTTAATTATATTGGAATATCATTCTCATGCATTCAAATAATATGAATCAAATTCACATTTAATTATCCATTTCTCAATGCTTATATATAATTCAATTATGGAATTATTCTTGAACTCTTTCAAGAATAATGCGCTTTCTCCGCAGATACTTGGATATAAGGACGGGGTGGTTATACGTGGAATGCTTAGATATAATTCAACTATGGAATTATTCTTGAACTCTTTCAAGAATAATGCGCTTTCTCCACAGATACTTGGAGATAAGGACGGGGCGGTTGTATGTTCCATGTATGGAGCCTAGGAAGCCTCAGGCAATTAAAGAGTGGGCAATTCCCACAAAGTCTATAGAGCTGTGATCCTTCATCAGATTAGTGAACAGAAATTCATCGAGGGATATTCTAAGAAGGTGTCACCCATGGCGGATCTACTTTGGAAGGATCAACCTTAGAGATGGACGCGTGAATTCCATGTGGAGTTTTAGAATCTGAAGATGACAGTGATGGAAGATTGGATTCTACAACTTGTGAATTTTGAGAAGTCGTTTGAAGTCCACACCGATGCGTCTGACTATGCACTTGGAGGTGTACTTGTGCAAGATGGCACCTGATGGTGTACAATAGTTACAAGTTGAATCTGATAGAGAGGAGATACTTTGTGCATGAGAAGGAGATGACAATAGTGATCCATTGTTTGAGGACATGGTACCACTACTTCATCGGATCGAAGTTCGTGGTACATACATACAATGTGGCAACGATATGTTCTGGCACATCGAAGATGACTCCCAAACATGCATGACAACAAGGCTTTCTTATCGAATTCAACTTCGAGCTTCGCTACAGGCCCAGGCAGACCAATCAGGTAGCAGATTCTCTCTCATGGAAGAGAAAAGCAGAAGAGCCAAAGGTTGCATTTATTGCACCGGACACCTGTATACCTGGAGATATGCTTGAGCACATCTGAGAGCAAAAAAAGGAGGATCTGGTCACATCATGCCTGGTGCAATGCGTGAATGATGGAGAAGTCCGAAGATGCTGGGTAGATGAAGGCATCCTCTATGCAAAGGGTAGGAGGTCCTATGTCCCCTCAAGCGTTGGTTTAAGGAAGATGTTGTTGTATGAGGCACATGACGCATAGTGGGCTAGTCATCCGAGGGTGGAGCACATGTTGACACTTCTCTCCTTGAGTTACTTCAATCCGAAGATGGAGAAAGACATAGAAATCTATTCGCATACATGTCTTGTATGTCAGCACGACAAGATAGAGAAGAAGAAGACAACAAGACTGTTGGAGCCCCTACTGATGAATCCTAAATTACCCTTTGCTAATTAATGGGAATTAACGTGCAAAAAATTCGTCGTTTGTATTGTACACGGGCACTAGGGATCAATCAAGAAATAAAACCACTTAATGAATTTATCAATTAACATAAGGTGTTTTTTTTGTTTATTTAACCTGAGCAAGTCCCAAGGTCGAACTCAAGGAGGCAAAGGAACAACCTAGGTTTAAGTCAATCAAATTTTATACATGGTTTTCAAGGCGGATCTTTTTGGTATTTTTAATGCAATTTTTTAATGCAAATGCGAGCCAATTTTTAAGGACGAGAAAATTAGTGTCAATAAAACGATGTCCAAAAACTATGACCGAGATGTGAATAATAATGAAATGAATGCACTATGATTTTTTTGGAATTTTCTGATACAACATGAATGTTTAATGGATTAAATGGTGCAAATGGTGTGATTCATAATAATTAATTATAATAAATATTAATCCTACTTATTTCCAGGAAATAAAATTATCCAAGATATATCACTAGGTAATTTATCTCAGAAAAATCCCAAACCCTAAAAATGTGAAGTTTATTACATATTAAAAACTAAATATTAAAATACATGAAATGATTTTTAAAAAGCAAATCATGCATTCAAATTAATTCTTTTTGGGCATAATGTGAATAAAATGAATTCAACTATCAATGAATTTTTGATAATTTTCTGAGTAGTGGTTAATTTAATATGATTTTATGAATGTAAATTGAGTAAAATATGTAAATTTTCACCAGAATAATTATTGATAATTAACCACAGAGCATAAAAACATGAGGGGTATACCACGATGTAGAGATTTAATTGTAAAACAAAAGTGTTATTTTTGAATGATAACAAGATGTGAAAATAATGTTTAAAATACAAAGGTAAGATAAGGGTATGTTTACAATAAATAATAAAATAAAAATGCAAAAGAGGGACCTAAATGAAATTACCTAAACCCTTAAGGGGTTTCTGTAAAATTCCCTTACGCATGTGACCCTTAAGCGTCGGGGATGTCTCTGCAAAATGGTAGAACTCTAGGGTCTTTCTTGCAAAATTCCCCAGGAGGAGGGGGTGTTAGTCACGTGATCCCTCCCACACGTATTCCTTACGCGGGGACGGCCTCGAGTCATCTGCCCGGCCTTGAGACATATGTAATTGAAATCCCATTAGTCTCCTGATTGAGTTTCCACTATTAGTAAAGTGGTCATACTTATGTAACCTAAGTTCAAATTAAATGATGTATCTCTTTCTAAAGGGCGTGAATGCAACTAAAAAACATCTCCCGGATAAGCTTCACGCCCAAGGGGTCTTCTTAATAGAAGAGACATTTGACAATAAGTGTAGATTGTCATCAATTTTGAGGAGGTGCGGTCCGACTTAGATGGAGGTCCTCCCCTGCTGGTCTTGGAGGAGCAGGGATGTTGAGGGCCACAATAGGCGGGGCATGAAGGATGAAGGTATTGGCAAAGCAAGGCAGATGATAGTGCAAGGTGGTCGACGTGCAGAGGTGATGTTGATGGTGAGGCGGAGCACAGTGTACAGGGGTGGCTGGAGGTAGGTGATCGAGGAGCTGTAATGTTGCATTGGGGATGATGAAGTGGTTGGAATCGATGGCAGTGTTCTGATGCATGAATGTAAAGAGTGAAGGTGTGGTGGCTCGATGATTAATGGTGCAGAAAGATAGATGGATCAAGATGTCAGAGCTCAAGCCATAGAGGGCGAGCGTAGCAACACTCAGAGGAGGAGGCTACGACGAGGTTGTGAGACCTCGAATCTCGCCGCAGAAGAAGAGGATGTGGTTGCATTGTCACCGCCACTGGACTGAAGCCCCCTTCTTGCACTGGGCATCGGCAGATGATTTCAATCGAAGGAGTTGGAGGGATTTAATAGGAGCAATGGCAGTGGCGAAGCTTCAGCCCAAACTGGAAGGTGATCATCAACGGGGATTTGATTGGTGATGGCGGTGGTCTGATTTGGAAGGAGGGGTGATTGGGTCACGTGTCTAGATCGGGGATGGGAGATCATGAAGAGGGTGAGAATCGAGAAGGAAAAGGCGATGAGACATTGGATGGCAGTGCGGAGGTTGAAAATCTAATGGAGATTAGAGGCTGCGACTGGCCGCGATTCACGATGGACCAAAAGAGAAAAAGGTGGTGACGTGATTGAAAGACAGAGAAGGTGGAGGTCTGTCCGATCGGTCGAGATCGAATGGTCTAGATGCTGACACATGGATTTTGTTATTATCATTTGTTAACGAAAAATGAATTTTAAAAAATCCCAAAAATGGGCAACACATGGCGGCTCTAGGAACTGCCATGTGTCACTCCTAGAAAATTCAAATATTAAAAGAAAAGGAAAATCGAAAAGAAATATCAAACAACCACAGATCAAAAAATTCTCTTATGAAAGTTTCTCGTGTAGATGAGATATACAACTTTCATGAAGAGACCAAAACCAAAATAGGTCATTTGCATAAAGTGGTATTTTTGGGGATACTCTATGTATATAGAACACCTTGATTTTTAGGTTTTGTAATTTTTTGTAATTTTAAATAAGATGAAAATTGAAAAAATACAATAAAATCAAAGACAAATAGCTCTATTTTTTATTTTTATTAATTAATAAAATGAAGAAATAAAATAAAGTATGATAAAGATGTCTTTTGTACAGACTATCAGTGAACACTTAGACTCAGTTAGTTTCTTTGACTTAAGCTCATTTGGGATTTGTATTTTTACACATTTTAATAAAACTTTCGTAAAATAAAATAAATGAAAAATAAATAAAATAGAAAGAATCAAATATGTACATAAAATAATAGGTCAAAATCGGGTAAAATACATAATGTACAAAACAATCTCAAAACCCAACTTTCACATATGAGGATTCACTTGAACTTGAAAGTGAGTAAGATTAAAGTGGACACTGCACGAGGAAGATATCAACGTTTTAGTCCGATCATCCCGAAATTAGGTGGACCACTTATTTTTATTATTGTTTTTTTATTTTTTATTCATGTTAGTAATATGTACACAATGGATGTGGTTTCAAGTGATTCAGAGTTAGCATGAATTAATTAAAAATCAGAGGAGTTAGCTTATTTTGCAAGTCAATGATGCTCGGATTTTTCTTCTTATTATTTTATGCAATTATGCATGATAAAATGCAATTATTATTTACATATGCCTGAATGCTATTGTGCAAGATAATTGATAAAATGCAGACGAATTTTAGGGAACAAAGCTTAATTAATCTCTTTTAGAGTGATGAATCACAGATTTATTAATACCTTATACTTAAACCATGCTCGTCCCCGAGCAATTAAAGAAATGAAATGAGGTGAAATGAGATTGGGTTCCATACCAAGACCATGAGAAAAAGATGAAAATGGAGCTAGACCCGACCTTTGGATTATTGGTTTGGTGGAATTTCTGTAAGAATTAGGGTTTTATAATCAACAACCTCTGTGTTCTATACATCATTGTAATAGTTTCAACTCAGAAGTCATCTCAGATCAATCCTCTTCCCAAAGCATACCCCATGAACATTGAACATATATCTCATGTATGTGAAAGGTTTTAACTCTTCCCCTCAGAATGTTGTACTACAATGCAAATCTCTCCTCCAATAACTCATCCTCGGGGAGACATGTATTGCCTTCTAAGTTCAGTCCTGATGTGCTCACACTCGAAAAGGGGGAAATAGTTTTAGAAGAAGGGAAAAAGAAGTGGAGGGTAACCAATGTAGTCTCTTCTCCTTGTGAAGCTGACCCGTTTAGCCAATTCTCCACCAAGATCTGCATGTTGTTTTGAAGCTTGGACCTTTTTAGTCAAATATTTATTTGGTTTTTGGCTTCTCTTTATTTGGATTTTTGTTTGCTCTGTAATGATCTTATTGTACCCCTACGGATATGGAATCTTTATTTCCGCACATGTTTGGTGACTTAGAAAAAATTGTGCTCAGTCGTCTGAGTTGAGCTAAGTGTAAAGTACGAGAGTACAAATTAATTCTCTATTCAAGAGTCGTACCCAAAATGGTGTGACCATGTTAGATACTAAGAGACAAATTTTGCACATTATCATGTGAAACTCAAAGAATTAAGTCAAATATCTAAAGCTCCTAAAATGCTCTTCTCAGTGAAGTTCCTTTAAAAAATAGGTGGATTAAGGTCAAGTTAAGACCATTCTCGGTTTCTGCTCATAACTTGGTTCACATGGACTTTTCACCAATGCAGATGCATGTTATGATGGATGAAGTGCAAATGTATGGAATGCCATGCAAGATTTTTTTATGAGATTTTCACTACAAAATTTATTTTTGGTTTTGTTGTTTTTTAATTTTTTCTTTTTTTTATTGCAGAAAATGAATAAGAATCTAATTTTCAAAAATTGAGTTGCACACACAATATTAGTTTTTTTAAATAATTCAATTTTTTAAATTTAAATTTTCCGGATTTCACAAGTTAGTTTCCCATTTGTAAAAAAGAATATAGACTTACATGAAAGTACGAGCTATGAGTAAAATATATACAAAGTATATATACACACATCCCCTATACTTAGCGAGTGATATGACCTTAGGGCACAAGAAGCGCAGAGATGCCATAACTTGGACTAAGAATAAGAGAGTGAAAAAGAAAAATAGAAGTCTGCATGCCCCCTATACTTAGGCTTTTAATAGTCTAAGTATAAAAGAAGGACGAAAATGAGGTAGGGGAGAGAAGTGGATGAGGAGAGTATATACAATGGGCATCGGGTCCCCTATACTTAGGCTCTAGTCAGCCTAAGTACGGAAGAAGGGTGGGGGTCTGATGAGATCTAGAGAATAACACGGAGAATGTACATTTGAAATGTGTGAAGAATAAAGGTGATATGTACAACTTGTATCTGACTGCTTCTCTTCATGTAGGGTGGTCTGATGAGTCTTCAATGTGCTTACTCTGCATGAAGTTGTTGCTCTCGACTTGGGCTAATTGTTCTTTAGAATCTACATATGGCTTCAACAATTGCCCATTCATTGGAAAAGGTTGTACACCATCTTTGAGCTCAACAAGATCAACACTTTCATTGTTGTGTACATCTATGACAATGTAGGGACCCATCCATTTTAATTTGAGTTTCCTGTGAAAAATCTTCAACCGGGCATTGAACAACTGTACTTTCTACCTAGGGACAAAGGTCTTATGCCTAATGTGTCTATCATGTCATCTCTTGACCTTGCCCTTATAGATCATAATGTTTTCATATGTCTGGTTTTGGATTTCTATTAGCTCATTCAGATTCAAGTTACGACACAGTTTCCCAAGGTGATAACTCCAATTAATATTCTTGAACGCCAATTCTGATTTGTGAATTATCTCTATGAGAAAATGACATGGCTTGTCATAGATCATCCTAAAAGGTGAAGTACCAAGTGGAGTCTTGTAGGTTGTCCTATAGGCCCACAGAATCTAGTCCAAAAGCTGAGACCAGTTCTTCTTATCGGAATGAACCAACTTCTGAAGAATACTCTTCACCTCTATATTAGAAACCTCTGCCATGTCATTAGACTGTGGATGGTCAGGATTGGTTACTCGATGCTCGAATTTATATTCCTTAGCCAATGATCTCATTTCTCTGTTCATAAAATGGCTACCCCCATCAGAAATCAAAACCTTTGGAATCTTGAACCCCACAATAATGTGATTCTTGATAAACTTGCAGGCAGTCTTGTTATCTGCAGTTCGGGTCGGGATAACCTCCACCCATCTTGACAAATAATCAACCGCTAACAAGATGTACTCATGCCCATTGTTGTTGGAAAATGAACCCATAAAATCAAATCCCCATGCACCGAAAACGTCACAGAAAATCATCAGTTGCATGGGCATTTCAAATCTATATCCAATAGTCCCTCCCATTCTCTGACAAATCGAGCACGAGCATGCAAAATTATTGGCATCTCTAAACAAGGTCGGTCAGTAAAATCCACATTGAAGTACCTTGTGTGCAGTTCTCTTTCCTGAATGGTATCCTTCAGTCTCAAGTGTATGATAGTGCGTGAGGATACTCTGGTATTCCTCCTAAGGAATACACCTTCACCAGACGCCATCTGACCCCTTAAAGAAAAGGAACGAATAGTACCAGTGGTATTTCCTCGAATTCAACTTGAATCGGTCAATACTGCTCCAACCAACCTTAAGGAACTTGCTTCGAGATAAGATAGTTGACCATGTTGGTGTACCACGGGAGTGAGTCAGCAGTACAAACCGACTCGTCTGGGAAGGTCTCTCGAATTAGTTCAATACCAAGATTATCATTCTACTCAATTCGGGAAAGGTAATCAGCTGCAATATTCCTTATTCCAGGTTTATCATTAATTTCCAAATCAAATTCCTAGATTAATAAGATACATCTTAGAAGACATGCCTTTGCATCCTTTTCGATTAGGAATCGGATTGTTGTGTGATCAGTAAAAATCGTCACCTTGGAGTCCAATATATATGATTTGAATGTCTCTAGGGCCTACACCATCGCAAGCATTTCCTTTTCAATCACTGTATAATTTCTTTTTGGAGGATCTAAAACTTTGCTCGCGTAGTGTATCACATACAGTATCACATCTCTCCTTTGTCCAAGCACAGCTCCGACTGCAAAATATGTTGCATCAGTCATGATCTCAAAGGGAAGAGATCAGTCAGGAGCTTGTAAAATCAATGATTCACAAATTTTCTTTTTCAGAAGCTCAAAGACTTCTAGACACTTGTGATTGATAAAAGAACTTGGTGTCTTTCCCTCAAAGCTCAGTCAGTGGGCGGCAATCTTTGAAAAATCATGAATAAATCTTCGATAAAATCCGACATGCCCTCAGAATGATAGTACTGACTTAACGTTGGTTGATGACTCAAATTTCTTGATCACATCCAACTTGGCAGGATCAACCTCCATTCCCTTTTTTGATACGACATGCCCTAACACGATACCCTCTGTCACCGTGAAGTGACTTTTCTCCCTGTATGAGAACCAATAGGGTTTGGGTTTCTGGACCACTTATTGTTTTCAGTGATTTTTTGTATTTTTCTTTGGGTAAATTACAATTTGGTTCCCATCTATGGGTCCGATCCTAAAATGGGTCCCCATCTTTAAATTGTAATGATTCAGATCCCAGGACCGTTAACGTAATGAAATTTTTGAGGCTGATGAAAAATATGTCCTTGTTTAAAAGTTGGAACCCAACCCTCATTCCCTTCCTGACATGGGCGTACTCGTCATGAACCCCAAAATCTTTGTTTCCTAAACGGTCCTAGGACTCGAATCGTTACAATTTAAAGATGGGGACCCATTATGGGATCAGACCCATATATGGGGATCTAAATTGTAATTTACTCTTTTTATTTTATTCTTGTTAGTAATATGTACACAATGGAAGTGATTTCAGGTGATTTAGAGTTAGCATGAATTAATTAACAATAAAAGAAGTTAGGTTATTTTACAGGTCAATTGGGATGGCATTTTTGGTTTCTTATTTTATGCAATTATGCACGATAAAAATGCAATTATTATTTACATATGCATGAATGCTAATTATGTAAGATAATTGATAAAATGTAGATGAAATTTAGGAAACTAAGCTTAATTAATCTCGTTTAGAGTGATGAATCACAGATTCATCACCTATACATTCCTTCACATCCTTGGGAGAGACATCTCCATGGACTTCTGGGTTCTCGAAGGTGGATGGAATAATGCGGTGATTGTGGGTTGATCGTTTCTCCAAATATGCGATCTTCATACCAGTACCCTAGGAATGCAAAACAGAGACCATGACAAAGTTGTTCTTGCATAACGTGGTGAAGAAATTGAGCATACCAATGAACATCGTGAGTTATTGCGATGCACTGTTCACATGTCGATTTTGGATGACCTTATTTGAGATGCTAGGACCTGATCTCAAGTTCTCTACCAACAATTACCTATAGACAGATGGTCAGATGGAGTGGATCAGTGCCATGTTGGAAGAGTACCCGAGACACTACATGATGACCAATCAACACAATTGGGTGAGCTTACTGGAAACTGCCCAATTCTGCTACAATTTATATCAGACCTCAACCACAAGATAGAGTCCATTCAAGATCATGATGGGCAGGCAGCCCTTGACACCATACTAAGTGGCTAAGAAAAACAACCAAGATGGTGTCCCGTTGCATACCATTTTGTAATGGAGATGTATGATCGGTGGGAGGAAGCGAAGGGCACGTTGGCTCAAGATAAACACAAGATGAAGAAGGCGACTAACAAGGGCCGTAGGTCGGCCAAGTTCAAGGTTGGGGAGAAGGTGATGCTAAAGCTATCACCCTAAATTTGAAAGAAGACACTGAGGAAGACAGTGTACAAGGGTCTCATTCCTCATTACAATGGACCCTTTGAGATGGTTTGATGTGTAAGACTGCTCTCCTATCAACTACGTCTTCTGGAGAGACTGAAGTTGCATCCTATGTTCCATGTTAGCTTCCTGAAGGAGTACAATGAGGATTAAGAAGATAACACCATGAGAGAATCGAAATGTGTCCCTCCTAATGTTCGGGTTCGGCATACGAAGGTAGCCGAGAAGATTCTTGGCAGGTGTGTGGAGGACTAGGCAAGAAGAACCGGAGGATCTTTTTCCTTATTAAGTGGAAAGGACTCCTAAAGGAGGAGGCAAGCTGAGAACATGATACAACCCTATGCCAGTTTGAGGACCTCATCGAGGATTTTTTGGAGAAGCAAGATCAATTGCAGATGCTTGATGGATCAGGTGGGGGAGGCATGTAACACTCCCAAATCTCAAGGTATTGGAATAACATGTGAGATCGGTTATTGTACACCTGTGTGGTTCGATGGCCACACAACGAAGTTCTAGAAGACTTCGCCTTAGCATACGAACAATTAAGGATGGGGTTTACCGCATGAAGGTCTGAAGAACATGGGTTCCCCTTGGCACACCAGAAGTGTTCGACGACACTTGACAGAGTAGAGGTGCCACATCATACGTAGGAGTGTGGGGCTCACTGATGACGTGGCAAAATGACATGGCATGCTGATGTGGTAGATGAAATGGCATGTTGATGGAGCGGTTAATGTAGCATCATTTGCAGAAGGCAAAGGGATTTCACGGAAGATGAAGAGCCAAGGCATGTGAATAGTCATCTTGGAAGATGAAGGGACTCCGCAGAAGATGAAGAGTGCTTGCATTCATTGTAAATAGGATAATGGTGTCCCTTCATATACCCCAAGCTTGTGTATATAAGGAGGGGTAGAGCTCATTTGTAAACAATACTAATACCACACAGGTTAGTTTCAAAACAATCAGTGTTGAGATTTTACCTCTGTGACAACATTCATACTAGATATTCTCCAACGATCCCCCTCTAATTGTTAGGGAAGCAAAAACATTGCTACCGATTTAGCCAAACTATTAAGGAACACATTCCCTAATGCATTTATTTTCATTAGGAAATATGTTATTATTAAGTTTGTAAGTCATTTGGGCTATTGTTTTTCTAAGGGCTGGTGAACCATTAGGGTATGTTCGCAACTGTCGTAGAATTATAAAGTCTCCTTAATTATTCTAAAATCAAAGGAAATCTTTGTTTTTAATACATTCGCATCAGGTCATGACCACCCTACACTAGAATCAAACACATTTTGTGCATAAATTCTACACCATCATCCTCGAACGCAACTCATTCTCGTCCTTACATGTAAATCCACAACACAATCCTCGCCTCATTCGCATCCCAGTGCGCCATCCACTACAAAATGATAACAATACATATAAATGCATACATACATTACTATGTAAAAAATATTTTATAGTGAATATACATTTAATAGAGAAATGAAACGGAAAAATGAAACACATTATAACCGGCTCGATGATTGGAATTTTCCAATATCACTAGATGAGTAGTCATCATCGTTGGGATCTAGTGATATGTGTTAGCTACAGATATTTTCTTCTCAATTGTAAAAACTCCATCTGGAGGAATGCTCTTCCCATTTCAGTTGCATAATGGTGCTCAAAAACTGTTGTCACCAGTGTTCAACCGTTGGATATCCAGGTGCTTTTGTCCCTTTGATTGTGCGATGACAACTTCTAAGGATCCAAAGAAGATGACATAGGTCGAGGTTTGGGACCCTAGAAGCTGCCAACGATCGGGGGATACATAGGAAGTGGAATGAAGTAGTTAAGGGTTCAAATAGGGTAGAAGGTTCTTCACGAGAGTGGATGGAAGAGGGTATATTGATCAAGATGGTTAAGGAGGTAGTGCCACTTGGTGTCACTTCAAAATCTTGTAAGTTTATTGACAAAAAAATAATGAAATACCATAAAATTTAAGTGCAATAAATGTCTGATTTTTTATGCTCTACAATTTTATGTTAGGATTCAAAAGCTAATTTTGCCATTTGTGAAATATGAAGTTTTTTTAGCTATTTTGACAGGTATAAAATAATCGGGTTTTTTTAGAGTTTTTCAATTTTATTTTATTTTAACCATATTGTTATTTTATATTTTATTATATGTATACATCATTTTAGGCACTTATTTTTATTTTTGTGGGTTTTAGTTTTCTTATTATGTATATAAGATATGAATTAGGGATTCATTCATAAAGTTAAAAAATCTATAAAATTAGCTTATTATTTTGCACTATAATAATAATAATTTTGTGTAAAATTCAATATCAAGGAATATATAAAACAAATAAAAACAAAGGGAATAATAAAGACGTACATTGTATGTTTTTTATTGAAATGTAAATCACATTTTGTGTATGCATGCATACATTTATAACATGATTTTATAAATGTATCTTATTCACCTCAAAAGTGTTCTATGATTTAATATATTTATAAAAAGATAATTTTAGGTGAATAGAGTTGAGTTGGAGTTTTTATGCTTGAGATATTGGCCAATGAGGTTTAACACATTAGAAGTTTAGGATTGGATTTATTGGTATATGTGCATTATGATTTGTATTTATTTATTTTTGTAACGTCTCGGGCTTATCCGGTATGTTATTGAGGAAAACTGACACTGACAACTTGTTGGATTCAGACCCAATTGGAACCGTTGACAACCACCTAAAATGCTTAAGTCCAAGTTGTTAAGTAGTAATCTCCATCACTTATAACCCACTCTCACACTTTGTGAGTTTTAGATGTGTGACTATCTTAGGGGGGTATGGGTGTTACAATCACCCTTACTTATATTCGTAACATCCTCGTTGCGACATGGTCCATCACTTATTCCAAGTGACAGTGGTAGTTGCACGCTTCGAGTAGCCATTTCCTCCTATCTCTTTGTAGGGGAGGCTCCACATCTCGGATAGAACTTTCCACTATTAGAGGGAAATTTACTCTGATATCATTTATAGCGTCTCGAGCTTAGATCCCCGGTCTGTTATTGAGGAAAACTGACCCTGACAACTTGTTGGGTTCGGATCCAAATGGATCCGTTGATAACCACCCAAAATGCTTAAGTCCAAGTTGTCAAGTAGTAATCCCCATCACTTATAACCCACTCTCACACTTTGTGAGTTTTAGATGTGGAACTATGTTTGGGGGGTATGGATGTTACAACCTCCCCCACTTATGTTCGCAACGTCCTCGTTGCGACATGACCGTCACTTATTTCCAGTGATAGTGGCAGTTGTATGCTCCCGACTTAGATCCCTTCGGGTTGCCATTTCCACTATCAGAGGGAACTCGCTCTGATACCATTTGCAACATCCCGGGCTTAGGTCCCCGATCCGTATCGAGGAAAATAGCCCTGACAACTTGTTGGGTTCTGATCCAATTGGAACCGTTGACAACCACCCAAAATGCTTAAGCCCAAGTTATTAAGTCATAATCCCTATCACTTATAACCCACTTTCACACTCTGTGAGTTTTAGATGTGGGACTATCTTTGGGGGTATGGGTGTTACAACCACCCTGCTTATATTCGCAACGTCCTCGTTGTGACATGTTTCATCACTTACCCCTAAACATAGCCTCACATCTAAAACTCACAAAGTGCGAGAGTGTTATAAGTGGTGAGGATTACTACTTGACAACTTGAGCTTAAGCATTTTGGGTGGTTGTCAACGGATCCATTTGGGTCCGAACCCAACAAGTTGTCGGGGTCAATTTTCCTCGATAATGGATTGGAGACCTAAGCTCGGGATGTTACAAATAGTATCAGAGCCAAGTTCCCTCTGATAGTGGAAATGGCTATGAATTTATTAGGACAATTTTAAGTTTATGTACTCTATATTCAATATTCATGTATTGTATACATTATTGATTCTATATTCATGTTTTTTATTTATCTACTGACAAGGTTAGTCTAATATGGGTTATGGTCATAAATATGCTCTACAATCCTACTTATTCTTATTCTCTCGACCGATATATACGCACACAATGTACATATATGAGGTTTTATTATTTTTTCTTTTTATATTTTTTAAAGTTAATGACATATTCTTATTTACGAATATATTAATATAAAAAGATGATATTAAGTTTTATTTTAATAAGCTATCAAAGATTTAGATTAAGAATTAAGTACAAATGGGATGAATCTAGCATTCATCAATATACCCAATTATATGATCCATACTTGAAATTTATTGACGAAAATAACAATTTTGTCAAGATGCCAATTCCCTAACGTAAGAACTGTGTGAGTGGATTATTTTTTTGGTTAACATATATTTTCTATTTGTAACACAAATAAGATGATCAAGCCCCTTCAATACAACTTGTATGGGAAAATCTGTTTCCAAGCATACAAACAAAAAGATTTTCACAAAAATTTGAGTAAGGATTTTCCTATCTCAATAGGATAAGGCAATAATAGATTGTATGCTTAGTGATCAGTTGAGGTGGAAGATGTCCACCTAATGTCTTGCTCTTTCTAGGGTCTCCAAACAATGGCAACACGAGCAAACTTGAGCTTCACAATCATAGTTGCATGCAATGCCTACATGAAAATGATTGGATCGATAGTGAATGGTAGAGGAGTTGGGGAGGTTTAGAGACACATTCAAGAAACACTCGAAGAACATGTGGTATTTGATTTCATCATGCACATTGCATATGAGGTAGATAATATTGTGTTACATATCGATATTTGCTAGTTGAGCTTTTGTAAGTAACTTATTCAACACAAACGACATCATGATTGCTTCGGAGTCACGTTGTTAACCCAAACTAAGAGTAGCCTTTTTGTAGATGTTTGTGAATCAATCAATGTTGTTGAGATTTTAACCTATTAATATATTTATTGATTGATGGAAGAGAGTATATGGCATAGCCCAAACCGGGAATGATTTTATAGACATCATTGATTAATATGTTTTACCTGTCATTTGACAAAAGAGAGAATACATGGTATAACCAATCCTACATAAGAATAGATTAGATGGGAAATAGAAAAAGAAAGAACAACATTAGCAAATCAAAAATAATTTTTGTGGAATAAGGGATGAACACTTTAACATGCACATAAGATGAGGAGGACAATTAAATTCAAAGTCGATGATCAGTGAAGGTAATACATTTGATGCGATCATTGTCGATGATGGAAATTTGCATGTCGATAGCAAGAGATGTAGATCAAGGAAGAGAGATACACTAGTTAGTAGCATAGACTTCGAAATTGACTCGACCCATTCTTAAGGATTTTTACACTACAATCCCTTAAATCTTGTCCATTTATAAAATGTAATATTTGTGATGACACTATGGCCGTTGTAGTTGCTTTATTTGACACATATGCTCTTGTTTCAAGGGGAGAGCATATCGTCTGCTGTAATCCCAATTACAACAAACCTGTTGTAATTTCTTTTTTTTTGCATTTCTATTCTAAAATCCAACATTATAGATTGAATCTTGGGTTAATGCACTACATATCCTCCAAATTTCACATTAATAGGAATCATTTGTTATTGTATTTTAATCTTTGAAGATCTGGATATTTAAGCAATTTAAATTCCATTTAAAAATAATCAGAATCTTGGAATATTAAGATAAAATAGCAACTACCCTCCGAGTAACGTAACATTTGGAAGATATGTAGAGCATTAACCCAAGATTCAATCTATAAGGTCTGATTTTGGAATCGAAAATCGCAAAAGAAAAAAAAAGAAATTACAACATGTCTGCTCTAACTTAGATTACAACAAACGATCTGCTCTCTGTTCCAGGATTGTAAACGTAGTAGCTCGGGAGACGATCTGCTCTCTGTTCAAGGGTTGTACACGTAGTAGTACGGGAGATAGTAAGATTACATGGGTTTCTTTGCAATTTACCAGGCTTATAGTGTAGTTTCGGTGACAATGGGGGATTATGACGTAACTAGACAAGATTTTAGGGATCATTATGTAAACATACCTTTTAAAAAATGACGGGATATTTCACCGGATACATCAGAACAAAAATCCAGTACAATGGCTGAACGCCGGCCGCCGATTCCGACAGTCGCCGCCATGCCCGATGGCGGAGGGCTCCTGATCGCCCCCTCGGCCGCCATATCCGCCTTCCTCAGCTCCTCTGCCCTCTCCCCCGACCTCCCTGACAACCTCCGCACCCTCGCCGCCGACCTCTCTTCCCGCGTCTCTCCCGTGCCCTACCGCTCACTTCGGTCCATTTGGCTCGCCTCCGCCCCCTCCTCCCGCCCCCGCCTCGATGATCTATTCGCCGGCGCCGACTTTGTCCTAGACAGTCCCAGGCCCCGGGAGAAGGTTCGATTTCGAATCCCTACTCACGTTTGCAGTTGAAATCTAGGAAAAAAATCGTTGTTTTTCTCGGTAATGTGATGGTTGGTCGGATTAAAAGGGTGGGATACAAATTCTGATTTCAGACGAATATATATGCATTAAATTTTAAATAAGATACTGTAATCAATCAGATATATAAGCTAAGATATATAAGCAAGATAATATAATCAATAAGATATATAAGCATAATATTATAAATTGATTATTTGTTAGTGTATATCTTGAATTTAATGCATATATATACACATATAAATTTGGATTCAACATGTAATACACGAATTATATAAGAAAACCTTTAATATATATATATATATATATATATATATATATATATACAGATCCTATAGATAACAAAAGCTAAAGAATAATAAGTATACAAATCATACACCCTAAATTATATACACATATATATCTCCAAAGGACTAAACTTGTTGACACAAAATATAGGGGAAAATTACATTTGCATATAAAGTTTATTAAAAGCACAAAAACATAAATGTGCCACTCAATTATTTCATGTTTTATTCGAAAAATTAGAATGAATTTCATTAGAGAGAAATTCAAAAAACAGTAAACAGTTCATTACTAAGAGTTGAGAACAATGGAAAGATATGGATATAAAAAGAAATACCTTAGATTATATCCCCAAATGCGACATACAACAACAAAGCATTTTCCCACATTAAGTAGGGACATTAAGTATATGCCCCAAATGCGACATATATGAGAATAATGCAAAGATGCATCGATGTAAATGATGATATAAGCGTTGCTCGAAAAAAATGAGTTAATGCGTCATCAACATGTCATGGATTAACACGAATCCTATATGCAAGTCCCTTGATCAGATATACAATCGCATATGCTGTATATTTGGACCGCATATGCATTTTGACCGCATATTGCCGCATATGGCATATGCGATTCGGTCAAGTGACCGAATACGCATATGCGACCGCACAGACCGTGTTTTCAAACATTGATGGACGCAAACCTGAACCTTGATGCAGACCAATGCTGGTGTCAAAATAGCAGCCTTCTCTGACTATATCCTTACACAAGATGAAGCCCTATCATACATACCTTTTATGAGGTTAATGCATAGGACATGTACTTGTCTCTTCTCCAAAACTCCCCACAATATCTCCATTGGATAGAATCATAAGCCTTTTCCAAATCAATAAAAATCATATGGAGGTTCTTCCTTTTAGCTCTATAAATTTCCATTATTCTCCTCAGCAAGTGGATGGCTTCAATAGTTGAGCGACATGGCATGAATCCGAATTGATTTTCTTTTACTTTAGAAACTTGCCTCAATCTTCTTTCGATCACACTCGTAGTATGAATCATCAACTTGATACATCTAAAATTTGAACAATTTTGAATGTCTCCTTTGTTCTTATTCTTATACAGAGGCATCATGATGCTTCTCGTCCAATCTTTAGGCATTTTCTTGCTTCACCAAATAACATTCAATAAATTTGTAAGCCAAGTCAAACTACGATCACCTAAAACTCTCCAAACTTCTATAGGAATATAATTAGGTCATATACCTTTCCCAGGTCTCATAACCTTCAAAGCCTCCTCTACTTCCTTTGTATTCGTCTATATCTTACATGATTTAAGTAACATTCACTACTAGCTAGATCTCTCAAAGTGATCTCTTTATTTCCTTCCCCAATGAAAAGCTTATGAAAGAACTGCTTCCATCTAGTCTCTATATCCTTATGAGTAAGAAGTATGTGACCTTCCTCATCCGTAATACATCTCACTTGAGAAAGATCTTTGATCTTTCTTTCTCTTACTCTAGCCAACCTGAATATATCCTTCCTGCCTTCTTTAGAGTCGAGTTTTTTGTACAAAATTTCATAAGCTTTGACTTAGCTTCGCTTACAGCCTTCTTTGCTTTCTTCTTTTCTATCTTGTAGTTTGTGACAATTTCATCTATTCTATCCTTAGACATAGATTTAAAGCATGCTCTTTTAATTTTGAGCTTCTCTTGCACCGCTCCACTCCACCACAAAGCCTCATTTTGGCATGGAGCTCCTCTCTTTGACTCGCCTAGCATCTCTTTAGTGATGGCCAGTCCCAAGCTCGGGTCCCAAGCCCGAGTAAATTGAGGAGGGTTGCACGTTAAGTAGTCGACAACCATCGCAAGAGAGACAAATTCCTAAATAGTATTCTTTCTAGAATACTATTTAAGAATATGCCTTAAAATAGTTCGGATCTTTCCAATATAGATTCCTTTTGGATATATAGGGTGAAAATGTTTTACCACTTTATTTTTTTGAGACCAAAGAGGGGGAAACACGCTATGGTGTCCACCCCATTTTATTAAAGATTAAAAATCATTACATAGATACTTACAATGCCCAAGAATCTATAAGAAATCTAGCATGGAAGTACATTTTCAGAATAAAATCTCCGAGAAGAAAAGTAGTCCTATTGCGAGCTAGCCAAATTGTCCACAAGGTAGCCACAAGCAACAAGAGCTCTTTCCTAGGAAGTTGTCGTTTTTGAAATAAGGATTCCCAAAACGATTCCAAGCTTTGAAAATTCAGCCAGATAGCCCCAATCTCCGGACAAATTGCAGATGTCTTGGCGCACTGGAAAAATAAATGTTCCACCATTTCAATATATGTTTCACAAAGGGCACATCTGTTGGAGACGATCGATAGTATTCTTTCAAAGCAATCCCTTGTCATAATCCGACGTTTGTACATTAACCACATAAAAAATCAATTCTGTTTGGCAGTTTGAGGTCCCAAATAAACATGCAGTCACGGACCATGACGTCTGCCCAAGGCCGTGGAGGGCTTGTAATAATTATGTATGCATGTTTCACCGAGAAATTTCCGTCCTTCCATATCCAGTGGTCACGCCCAGAAGACGGGCACTCCCTTTATCTGAGCAATTCTAGAAGTTGGAGATACTCGTCTAGTCGTTGACTTAGAAAAATATGACAAGAACGGAGGTATCCAATTGCCGTCAACCCATCAATCTAATACACTTGCATTACGATCAACAATCGGAGTAAACATGCGGGGGTATCGTAAAGAAAAATCCCATCATTATCCAGTTATCAGTCTAGAAGGCAAAAGAGGAACCGTCACCAAGCACCAGTCTGAACAAGCCCTGAAAATGAGGCATCACCTTGGACACTCCTTTCCAAAATGCTGAAGGCATGTAGTGTCCGTGTTATGTTAAACTGTCCTGAGTCCTAATGTTATAAATATTATGAACTAGGCGACAACATAAATATTCACTTCTACCCCAGATCCTACTCACCCACTTGAGAAGAAGAGCCTCATTCAAAGAGTCCAGACGAATAATCCTAAGACCTCCTTCCGATTTGGGAAGAGTAACCGTCCCAATCAACGAGATGAACACCCGACTCTTCCTGCCCATTCTTATCCCAGAGAAAATGCCGCATGATCATTTCGAGACGTCATCTACTGCCAACGTGGAGAAGTCTGGAAGACATAAAAAATGAGGATAGCAGAGAGAACACCATGCAACAGGACTAACCGACCACCACGGGATAAAATAGCCACCTTCTTGTCTGATAACCTTCTCTCCATCTTCTTAATGATCGGCAACCAGTCAGACAGCTTCAACCTACCAGAAGAGAGGGGTAAGTCCAAATAACAGATCGGGAGAGAACTACTAGCCGTTCCCAGCTCGTCACACTACTTAAACGCTTCATTAACTGTCAAGCCAAAAAGGGATAACCTTTGATTTTCCATGGTTCAAGCTCAAATCCGACAGTTCGCAAAAAAATTCCACCATGGTTACCATATCTTTAGCCTTCTCGTTGTCCCCCTTTATAAAGAAAATAGTGTCGTCTGCATATTGCAACAGCGGAATAGAGATCCCATTCGATTTATAGCCAGATATGAGGTCATTTGCCATCATATGTTCCACCATATATGGTAATACATCAACAACAATCTCAGAAAGCATAGGTGCAACTTTCAAGAGGACACCCCTGTATGACTCCCCACTGTGGCTATGGAAGGCCGTATCGATATCGATATCGTTTCGATATCATGTCGATACGATATTTCAACGATATATCGGCGATATTTCGCCCATATCGACGCCCTTTATGAAGGAAATGCCTGAAAAGGAGGATATATCAGCATATCGATACCGATATCGGTCTCGTCTCGGTATCGATATATCGGTGATTATCGTCGATATATCGTGATATTTCCTTCCATGGATGTGGTTGGAAAAAACCTCCTTCAGGCCACCCATTAATTAGGACATAAAAAGATGACGTGGTGACGCATCGTTTCATCCAAAGAGATCCACAAGTCCGGGAAGCCACGTCTAGATATTACCATCCATAAAAAGTGCCAATAAACTGTATCGTAAGCTTTTGAGAAGTCCACTTTCCAAAGTACTCCTCTCATTTTTCCTTTTCCATTCCGCTATAATCTCCTTGGCCATAGCCAAACTATCCACAATTTGCCTTCTAGGAATGAATGCTAACTGGAGCTCTGAAATAATAAGATCCAGGACCCTGTTTAATCTGATTGCCAGTACCTTGGCCAATATCAAATAAATGGCTTTTGAAAGAGCAATTGGGTGATAGTCTTCTATTCTCTCGGAAGCCTCTTTCTTAAATAGCAAGAAAATGAGCGCCTTGTTTAGTTTTTCAAACCCTGCATTCTCCAGCAAACTCCTTCACCACATTAACTATATCAATCCCAACAACTGACTAGAAGTCACGGAAGAAAAAAAAACGGGAAAACTATCTGGACCCGGTGCGCCATCCGCATTCAGGTTCCAGACTGCTACCTTTACCTCCTCTGTTGTGAATTCTTGTATCAGGTTACTAGCCTGATATTCAGGTAGGACCGATGTACCTTGGCCTGTCCACCTCCATGTCCGAGAATCAGATCTTCTGAAAAAAAATCAAAGAAATGATCAACTAGGGCACGACCCATCTCCCTATCCTCCTCTGTACTTCTCCCATTAATCCGGACAATATGAATTGAATTTTGGCAACGTCTTCCATTGTCTATTCAATGGAAATAAGACGTGTTTGCATCCCGCTCTTTGAGCCACAAGTTTCGAGAGCACTGTTTCCCTTCCGTCATTCTCTTCTTGTCTTCCACCATGATGACTCTCTACGCCGTCAGTCTAACATTGAGCTCTTCTTCCGACAGATCTCTGGTATCCTCCAATCTATCAGACAATTAATCTCTGTCTTTGTCTTTGCACGAACTACCCGCCTAGCTTCTCAGACCTCATGTTTGTAAGAGTAGAGTCTCACCCATAAAGACACCAGCTTCTGTCCGAACTGTGATGCTGAAGAACCAGAGACTACAGTCGAAGACCAAGAAGTTGTGACCAAAAAGTTGCGATATAGCTCCGCTTCTCCGAGTTACCCAGACCCCTTACGTTCCAGGTTAAAATCTTCATTTAGAAACCTTGGAAGTTCCCGAGATGGCAATCGTGCCTGCACATGTGCTACCATCGCTTTGCGATATGAATCAATCTTTCCTGCCAAAGTTGTAGTTCTTGATCTCTTTCTACTTCTATATTTTCCCCCTTTTTTATCTTCATTATTTGCTATATCAGAGAGATAAGGGGCCGTTGATAGGGGATCCACATCTCCCAACAACAACTGCACTAAAGTACCCTCCAGGCTTCCCATCGCCTGGTTTAAGTCGAGCCTCCATCGGGAGATGGAGGTTGGATAGACTTCAGCTCCAAAAGGAGTCTTCGAAAGCCTTGAGTTGACATTACTATTTTTCGCTCTTATCCCAAATGACTCGCTCGTATTCCCAATCACCCAATCATCCTATCGCCCAATGCCTCCCAATTTGAAGGTTCTGAATTGTGAAGAGGAAACTCCCCAGTCAGGTATAGTTCGGGCCCAAAACAAATCCAAATTGCTCATGCATAGAGGATCCAAATAGTTAATCGGGTCATTAAGCTCTGGCTCCATGGTCTGATATCTAATCGAGTCTTGGAAGCAAATGCCAATCGGGTTTCCAAATAATAAATCTGCTCGAGACCTGTTGAGTCTTAAGCATTGTAAGATAGTGGTGGCGATATGGTTTTTTGCACTGAGCAGTTGGTGCATCCCAAAACTGAAACTGAGTGGCGAAGGCGGCACCTTTAAGACTGGGTTGTTGGAAATATCAAAGATCATCACTAACGGCTTAAATTCCGTGAGCATCTCCACAATCTCCCTTTTTTTTGAATTTCCAAATCTTTTGGATGCGAAACTCTGCTCCTTCTGTTTCGGGATTTGGAATGATTTGTGTGACTGATGTTGAGCGTTCGACTATCTTCTCCTCCGGCAACAGTGGTGGCGGTGTTGGAAGAAGGCAGACCAACATCTTGAACGATGCCCTTCCCACCTTCAATTCACATGCCAACTCCGAGATGGAAGAACTTGCTTTCTCTAGCACTATCAGAGTGACCAACGAGTCTGACCCTGGTGAACACCCATCGAACGTGGCCTTCGTGACGACGCCTACGTTTCTCAAGGCCGACCTCAATGCATGCACCGTTCTTGAGAGAAAAGGAACTCCCACTACACGGGCTACCTGGAGAGAATTATTCGAAGCCTCCTCATCCATGAACCGCATTGACCTTCATTTTACTCTTGTGCTATGGTCGTTCTTTAGGAGGATCTTCGATTTTGCGACAGGCAGACTCCTTACGCATCATAAATTATTACTAAACTCGACCACATCACCCTTAAACTTCTCTCCCAGACAATCCACAATAGAGCCTGCTGCACTTTGGAGATCCATATCGTTGTCAACGGAGTAGCCGATAATAATATATTTTCTTACCGGAATTTCGACAGAAGGACCTTCGCGAACAACTAGCGCATAAGACCGCAAAGGTGATTGAAAAGATGATGCGCATGAATAACCTCCAGGCCTTCCTTCTTGCGATGTCTCAGTCAGAAGGGGGCATGTAACCATTTGATGGCCTTCCCGATTGCAGCTGAACATCATGGAGGCAATGCGCATACACGGCCGCATGATGCCTGTCACGACCCGTCCCGCTAACCGGAACGTGCCGCGACGGAGATCTTTCCTCTTCTTTTTCCTCAAGTAAACATGTGGTAATCTCATAAAACATAAAACCTTTGTATTTCAAGTTCACAACACCAAGAAGTGTATTACACAAGTTCTATCTATTACAACTTCTTACAAAATAACACAGACAGTACAAAACAACGAAGAGCAAAAGACACCTCCTCCAAGTGTATCCGTGGTCCTTTCACCTGCTATTCGTGATTCGGTTGATCTGTATATAATTATAATATAACGGGATGAGTCTAAACTCATTTATGAGCTTAGACCCAGTGAAAGGATCTCAAGCTTTTTACATATAACTAAAAGTTGAAATATGAGCAGTATGCCAAAATTTATGCTGATAACTTTGAAATATCTTGAAAAGAGACTTTATGAGAGTAAACATATAACAACATGCTAGATTTGCAAATAAATGCTGAAATTACTTCAAAGGCAGATAAACTGAAACATAATCATCACTATCAAGCAGTTTGTACTAATCACCACTGTGGCTAATTTATTGACTCATGAACGCTGAAACAAAGCTAAGTCATACGCGCAGACGGTCCCAAAGACCAAAAACACCCTGCATACGGCCCAAAGCCTATATGTATACAGAATGCGGACCCAAAGTCCTCTTGATACCATATCTAATGGTTTGCCATATCTAATGGCGGTTTCATGGTCATATCTAATGACATCACCATATCTAATGGCTAGTTCATGATTTGTATAAAAGAGCTACTGTGGTGCTTATCTTCTGATTCTGATTCTTTTCTTGCCACTAATAAACCGTAAACTTGCAATTTCATGCTCATAACAACTAATTCAATAACATAAGACAATCTTGACATAGCATACACATTCTGATCACTAAAACCATTCAGAACTTGGAAAAACTGATCCATAATTCATAGTAACCGTACAAAACAAAATTCTTTACATAAAAACTCAAATCTACGTAGTAAAACTTATTCTTTCTATTCCACAACGAGTTTTATGCTTGAAAACATGCTATCAACATAAAGCACTTGAAATGATATTTGAAAATACATTCAAAAGCCTTGATTTCATATCTGGTACACGGTACTTGCAATTCATGCGTAAAAGCTCAAGAAAACGCGATTGCATACTTGTTATCATAAAACATGCATAAAAGCGAAAGACTAATGCTTTAAAATAGCGCTTGAGAATCCCTCACCTGATTGTTGTCTAACTTGGGTCGAAAACGTTTCTTTAGTGAAAACCTCCTCTATAGCCGTCTTATATTGAATACTACGGCTTGGTACGGACAGAACTTCGTTACGACTTCAAAAACGCTCTCGATCACAGACAAGGCTTCGCCGCGGTTCCTCTCGTGCTCCTCCCGCAACCTCGGCGGCCTTGCGGCTCTAAGGTGGAGAGATGGGCGTGAATGAAGTGGGGAGGACTATGGGGGGGGTCATGGTATTTATAGGCCTCCACCCCCTTTACATGTGTGACATGTGTCAACATGTAAGGGAGGTTCATGTGTCCCTTATCCATGTATGAAGACACATGGCATGGCACTTGGCATAATCATAAGGAAACTTGTTGCCTAAGTAATAGGCTTGCCTTATCCACGAGTTTACTTGTTACCCAAGCAAAAGACTACACCATGACATGTGTTAGTCTCAGGACAATGACACATGGCACTACTTAGGTTTTGACACTTGTCTTGACTATAAAACGACACGTGTCTCATGATTTCTACTCCATGTGTTGCTAATGACGCTTAATTATCACTAACGATGGGTAATTAGTACTAATCATGCTTAATTAGTCTTAATGATGTGATTACGGCTAATGAGTATAAATCCATTACATTATGGACACTATGCTAGAGTGGCTTCTACTACTTATAAGGTACTACCAAAAATCCAGATTACTAGATGTGGTACTATGTTTTGATGTGCTACACAATTCATAGAACCTTTTTGAAGTCCATTTTATACAAGACGGTCTCTGATATAAACACAACAAGTTTAAATGAAAACATTGCAGAAAGGCGAATCTATTGACTATGGTATCTGTAAAGTGTGAACACTATCAATCCAATATTTCCTTGAAATAACACTTGATATCATTCAAAAGCATAGTGTACAAAACGCGTATTACAATGCCCGATTAGACCACCCGAAAGCAGTGCTGGCCGTGTTTCCGGTGAGAAATGAGCGACCGACCGCCCAACTCCTCATCACCCTCCCGAATGGTGGCTCTCTCTCGCTTCTCCTCACCGTTTCTGGTGGCCCACCTCCAATCCCTCAAACCTCCTTTCAACTCCCAATTCAAACGCTCTCTCGCGGCGAGTGCTCTCCATCTCCGATATCACTTTATTCATCTAACCTTTCTATTTACCATCTTTGTTGACATCTTTCAGATGCAAGATCTCCATTTTTTCTTCAACCTGCAACCCATATAAGTCCTGTAAGATAAACATTCTCAACAAAAGTATCCCGGTGTTGGGCATAGTGGTTTCTAGTCCTTGAATAACAAACCCTTTATCTTTCTCCTCTTGCATCTGGTGCAAACACAATCTCCTTTTGTCCTGCAAACATTTTTCTATTCAGCGTCCATCCACGATATATGTGACCAATGCCGCATCTCACAATGTTGTGGGTTGCAATTGATATCGACACATAGTGACAGCTTTAGTGTCCAATAAGCTTGTTGACATGAGCTTCTAGAGCTGAGACTTTTTTTTATTGAGCCAACAACGCCACTTCATTATCTTCTTAGACGATTCTTCTAACAGTTACTTGTCAAACTCGATAACTAATCTTACCTATTTCTTCACCACAACCAAATATCTTCTCTATGACAATTTCCCTTCAATATTGTCCCATGTTGTTAGGCAGTTGTGAGAAATGTGGTATTGCCATTAGGGAATCTAAGACCTTAAACATATTTCTAAACCTGCGCTTCTCCTCAACCTTTTATCAATATAATCTCCTCCAAAAATGTGTGGATGGAATTCGAGAAATCTGACTAATGTGTCTGGTCTAGAAATTTCATTGTTTGGTCCAATATATCTTTCATTAACTTGATCATCCTTTCTATAGCATTCGGTAGAACATCATATAAATTTGGCCATTTTGCTCTACTTCCATCATCTTTGGTTGATACGATTAATGCCTTATCTGCTGGTATGCATTTACAACAACAACAACAAAGCCTTTTCCCACAATTAATTAGGGTCGGCTACATGGATTCTTCACCTCCATTCAGATCTATCTTGGGTCAATCTCATACTTATATCCAAAAAACTAAGATTCCTTCGTATAGTCTCTTTCCAACACTTCTTGGGCCGTCCTCGCCCTCTCTTAGCCGGCTCAACATCCCAACACTCGCATCTCCTAACCGGTACATCAGTTGACCTTCTTTGCAAATGACCGAACCATCTTAAGCGGTTTTCTCGCATCTTATCCTCGATCGGAGCTCCACCAACTTTCTTTCTGATTGCATCATTCCGAATCCGATCTTTACGTGTATGTCCACACATCCATCTTAGCATTTTCATTTCTGCTACAACCATTCTCTGCACATGTCTATAGTTCACAGGCCAACATTCAGAACCATAAAGCATAGCAGGTCTCACGGCTGCTTTGTAAACCTTTCCTTTAATTTTTAACGGAATTTTGTTATCACAGAGAACAACGGAGGCTCCTCTCCACTTTAGCCAGCCTGCATTTATTCTATTAGTAACATCTCCATCAATTTCCCGATCATGTTGCAAAATAGATCCCAGATATCTAAAAGAATCTCTCTTCTGAATGTTATCGTCACCAATCTTCACCTCGATTCCTTCACCATTGCTTCCATCAAAGGTGCATTCCATATATTCCGTCTTAGCCCTACTTATACGAAAACCTTTAGTCTCCAATGCATGTCTCCAAACCTCAAGCTTCTCATTTACTCCATCTATAATCTCATCAATCAACATAATATCATCAACAAATAACATACACCAAGGTAACTCATCCTGAATGTGACTTGTTAACTCGTCCATAATCAAAGTAAAAAGAAATGGACTCAAAGCTGAACCTTGATGTAAACCAATGTTGATATCAAAATAGTTAGTCTTCCCAGCCGGGGTCCTTACACAAGATAAAGCCCTATCATACATATCCTTTATGAGATTAATGTATAGGACAGGTACTTGTCTCTCTTCTCCAAAACTCTCCACAGTATCTCTCGTGGGACGGAATCATAAGCCTTCTCCAAATCAATAAAGATCATATGGAGATTCTTCCTTTTAGCTCTATAAATCTCCATTGTTCTCCTCAGCAAGTGGATGGCTTCAATAGTTGAGCGACCTAGCATGAATCCGAATTGGTTTTCTTTTACTTGGGAAACTTGCCTCAACCTTCTTTCGATCACACGTTCCCAAATTTTCATCGTGTGACTCATTAGCTTGATACCTCTGTAATTTGAACAATTTTGAATGTCTCCTTTGTTCTTATAAAGAGGCACCACGATACTCCTCCTCCAATCTTCAGGCATTTTCTTGCTTCGCCAAATAACGTTGAATAGATTCGTAAGCCAAGTCAAACCACGCTCACCTAAAACTTTCCATATTTCTACAGGGATGTCATCCGGTCCAACACCTTTCCCAGGTCTCATAACCTTCAAAGCCTCCTCTACTTCTTTTCTTTGTATTCGTCTATAGCATGCACGATTTAGATAACTTTCACTACTAGCTAGATCACCCAAAATGATCTCTCTATTTCCTTCTCCAATGAAAAGTTTATGGAAGTATTGCTCCCATCTAGTTTCTATATCCTTCTGAGTAACAAGCACGTGACCTTCCTCGTCCTTAATGCATCACACTTGAGAAAGGTCTTTGGTCTTTCTTTCTCTTGCTTTGGACAACCTGAATATATCCTTCTGGCCCTCCTTAGAGTTGAGATTTTTATACAAAACCTCATAAGCTTTTGACTTAGCTTCGCTTACAGCTTCTTTGCTTCCTTCTTCGCTATTTTATAGTCTGTGACAGTTTCCTCTGTTCTATCCTTAGACATAGCTTTAAAGCAAGCTCTTTTAATTTTTAGCTTCTCTTGCACCCCTTCACTCCACCACCAAGCCTCCTTTTGACCCGGAGCTCCTCCTTTTGACTCGCCTAGCATCTCTTTGGCTACCTTTCGGATACAAGATGCTACTGCCTCCCACATCTCGTTTGCACTACCGCTACAATCCCAAGATAAGTCTTCTAAAACCTTCTCCCTGAAGCTTGATTGCTTCAGCGGAAGATTCCACCACCTAGTTCTAGTGATCTTAGGAACCTTCCTTTTCTTTACCAGCCCTTTTATTTGTAAATCCAAGACTAACAAGCGATGTTGGGTTGTCAAACTCTCTCCAGGGATTACTTTGCAATCTTTGCAACACAACCGATCTCTTCTCCTCAACGCAAAGTAATCGATCTGTATTCTAGTTGAGCCACTCTTTTAAGTAATTAAATGCTCCTCCCTCTTCTTGAAAAGAGTGTTCGCTATGAAAAGATCATATGCAGTTACAAAATCCAGAATGACTTTTCCCTCTTCGTTTCTATCCCCAAAACCATGTCCTTCATGCACACTTGCATACCCTGAAACATCTTTTCCCACATGTCCATTAAGATCTCCACCTATGCAAACCATCTCTCTGTGTGGGATTCCTTGGAAAATCTTATCCAGATCCTCCCAAAAAGCTTGTTTAGTCCTTTCATCTAAACCAATTTGCTGTGCATAAACTGATATGATATTCAGAATTTCTTCTTCAAGCACCAACTTTAGCAAAATAATCAGATCCCCAAATCTTTGCACCTCAACCACACTATCCTTCAAATCTTTATGAACAACCACTCCAACACCGTTTCTGCCCTTATCTTTACCTGAATACCAAAGTTTAAAGCATGTCTTCTCGATCTCCCTTGCTTTCTCTCCAACCCATTTAGTCTCTTGAAGACATAATATATGAATCTTCCTTCTTTCCATTGTATCCACTATCTCCATCAATTTTCCAGTTAAAGTACCGATATTCCAACTACCAATCCGTAACTTCCTTTGCTGGTATGCATTTACAAAGAATAAAAAATACACTTCTGAAAACATATTATATGTAATTTCCTCTTTATTGCCAAAATGCAAATGCTTGGTTTAAAAAAGCTAGTATAAACTGTATCTTATGTTAAGAGAACTTAGCATTAGATGTTTCAACTTGCATTTTCTTAGGGTTCTCGAATCTCTGTGATCCCATCTCATCTTCAACGTGTACAACAATGAATGAAAGTTCATGGGAGAATTTTTTCCGGGATTCAAAAGCGAGCTACGTGATACAACAGATGGAAAAAGAACTCTTTTACGAGGAAAATGGAAAATAAAGAGCGGAGTGGAAAAGAAGAAGCAAAACGATATGGTTCATTATCTGTTATTGAGAGATGGAGAAGAAGTTGGTAAGGTAGCATGCAAAACGTCTTTCGAGAGGTGGACATCTTATCTACATGTCTATTTCCTGTTGGGGGCGAAGCGGAAGTTAGATGCTATGAGATGTTTCTTCTAGACCTCTTTGGGGGAGTCACTGAATAGTACTTTATTGTCAAGCTAGGTGACCCAGATTTGGGGAGGAGGGATTGATTTGCTTTGCAGGACATTACTCTCAATATGTAGTGTTTTGCTTGATCAGTCTTTAAAGGTTGTTATTATAACTGTGCCTTCTAACTTCTGGAAGAGGATTTACTACTCATTGACTCAATGCTCCATCATCTTATTTTTCACATGAGGCTAGTCTTGGTTGATGGCTATGGGTTATGCTTTTAGACTGATGATTGGACAGGTCAAGTGATGACACGTGTTCGTTTCCCTTGTCTTTTCGCCCTGACAACTGACACGGGGATTGCTGTGAATGATTGTTGGGAGGGTGGCAGCTGGATCCCACTCTTCCATACTGATTTATCGGATCAATATATCGCGGAGTATTTACATTTTTTTGGAGATTGCCAATTTGCGAGGGCTTGTAGGATACAGTGGATCCCTGGTTCTGGAATGATAGGTACTTCACGGTGCAGAAGGCATATGAAACCTTCTACTTGACGATGATATTTGATCCATTATGTGCCTCAAACCAGTTCGTAGACATATGGAGGTGAAAGATTCCACTGCAGATCTGGATTTTCATTTAGTTACTGAGAAGAGATCGCTTGATGGTGAACGAAAAGCTGATTCTTTCCTAGAAGCACCGACACATGTTGGTGCTATTTGGCGGTAGAGGAGAACGTTGAACACCTCTTCTTTGGTTGCTGTAAGGGAGGTGTGGGCTACTGCACTGGTTGAGTTGGTTTCTACCTCTGACTGGGTTGGTCTTTGAGATTCCTTGAGCGAAATCGGACATGGGAGCGACCCCATGAAGGTTTGGGTGGTGGCTATTTTATGGTCCATGTAGCTTGTACAAAAGAAATAATGTATATGGAGAATGTAATTGAGCACAAAAAAATAAGGACCTTTTGATCTTTGTAATTATTTTTGGTAATGTTAAGATGGATATGTGGTCATATACGAAAAGATCGGATCCGGAATGATGCGATTAGAAGGAAAGTTGGTGTAGCCCTGATAGAGGATAATATAGTAGAAAACAACTTAACTTAGTTTGACCATTTGCAAAGGAGGTTGGCTGGTGCGCCAGTTAAAGGATGCGAGATTTGGGATGTTGAGCCAACTAATAAAAGGTGAGGAAGGCCCAAGAAGTATTGGTTGAGAATATTCGAAGGGATCTTAGTTATTTGGAATTAAGCTCGAAAGAGATCTAAGATAGATTTGAATGGAGGAAACTAATGCATGTACCCGACCCTACTTAATGTGAGAAAAGGCTTTATTGTTATTGTTGTTGTGGATATATAGAAGTTTACAGGTGGATGTCTCCTTGATGTTACAACCTCTTTTTCCTAAAAATAAAACTTAGTGGGCCAACACCATTACCATCCTTGAGTGCGACCCTACGATATCATCGATGGCGATCATTCTCAATCATACGCCACACATCCTCTAATGAGACAAACCTAGAAATGAACCGAGGAAGGAGGGATTAACGAGGGAAGTGGGGAGTGGAGATGAGGAGGGAGGAGAGGTAAATGATGGTCGAGGATGTGAGGGAGGATAAGGATCGAAGGAGGGCGACAATGGACAAACATCGACTTTGGGGAGTCAGTATGACGGTTTTGTCAACCGGGGTTGTGGAATGGGGGAAAGGGCTGGAATTCCTTCTGGAGCAAAGGAGACAAGACCAACATATCACCAGAGGTTGAGGGGTAGAGATGGAATGTTTGTGCACAAAGTTAATGGGGTTGACAACATATGACGAGTTTTAATATAGATATATAAACAATTGATATATAAACAAGGATTGTAAGGCACCGTGGATGTGCTACAGAGCCATGAACAATAACACATCTACAATCCTTTTCATAGATAAATATGTTTGATGTTAGAACAAAGCTTATATAACACAAAATACGTAACACTATGCAGAAGCTTGATCAGCGAAATAGAATAAAACATTGAAGAGTACGAGAATTTAATGTGGAACCCTACTCCCTAAGGAGTGGGATGAAACCACGGGAGAAGGCATTAAAGGGCCATATGTGTCTGTTGCCTTTTCTTATTTGTTACAGGAGGTCCGAGGCTTCTTATATAGCCTCTACAGACCCTCCAAGTCCCACAATTGGTAAATGCGGGACTAAACACTGGATGTGGTAAATGGATCTTGGAGAGATTCATTTATCCATCTATACATATGACGCATATACTCCAACACTCCCCATCAAGTTGGAGCATACAATGCTCAGCTTGGACAAACAAAAAGAAATCTCAAACTCACACTACAAGACACTACATGCAATATCAACTCAACACAAACACAACTGCCGGCTGCTGTCGAGGACGTTGCTTCTCCTACCGTGCATGTGAGGAGGAACAAACGAGATAAAGTGTGAGTTAAACTGAATCTCCTCGTCGGAGAGCATGTGCTCTATACTGCGCATGTCATAGTCACTACAACTGAAAACGAGTCTCCTTGTCGGAGTACTTTGGCCCGTTACAACATGTGGACAACTGCTTCATCTCTGAAAGGGCCGAACTGGAAAAGTCGTGGAGACATCCTCATCGGAGTCCACGGTCGCTGGAGAATGGAGTCTGAAAAGTCTCCTCGTCAGAGAACTGGGTCTCTCCAATACTGGCTCAGAGAATGAGATCCCTACTCTGGAGTCCCTATGAAACCACATGAAAACCCTAGCCCACATGGTATAGAGAATGGTGCCTCTACTCCAGAGTCCCTATGGAACACATGAAAACTCTGAGACCAAAAAACAAAAGATGGGGAACACAAACACTGATCGCATACATGTGTGTTTGAAAAGGAGTCTCTATATGGAGAACTCGAAGAAAATGGGTCTCTCAAATATGGAGTGCCTCGAACTTGGACTCTGAACCAATCCACAGAGTCTGAACATCTAAAAAACTGTACAGTCTAAATTCTATCCTGGAATCTCACGTCTGAATCTGGAGAATCTGACAATCTGGCATGTAGAACTCTACACAATACTCAATACCCCCATTTCTCCCATACTTGTCGGGAAACAAGGGCATCGACAAAGTTGGGAGAAGACAAGAGAATAGGGAGAAAAAAATCCAACCACAAAAGCCGATAATCATTTTTCTCTCTCTCGGTTTTCTCAAACATTTTTTTAAATCTTCATTTTCTCGGCTATTCCAAATTTTTTATACCCGTCTCTCTCTCTCTTTTCAAATAAGCCGTTCATAATAAATTTTTTCTTCGGCTTTTCCTTTTTCTACTTACGGCTTTTCTTTTGTATGTACCCTTTTTTTAAATTAACACCCATTTTTTTTAAAATCGAGCCCAAATTTGGGCTCAAAAACACGGCTCCCCCTCCCTTCTTTTTCTGTTAAAGTGCTGCAGCCTACTCTTTTCCTTTTTTTGTTTTTTATACTCACAACCCAATTTGGGCCTGAACTTTATGCTCCCTTTTTTTAAGGCCCTGTCAGATCTCTATTTAGGGTTCACTGGGAACCCTTACATCGCACACTGCTGCCCCCGATGTTGGTCCCTGTTGATGCCGCCACTGATGGGCTTTGCCGTTGGGAGCTGTGAGGGCTCGCACCGCCTGCGCGGGGGATTGGGCACCACTGCCTACAGAAGATGAGGCTGGAGCTTCGCACGAGGAGGACGAGAACCGGGGCTGCTGTGTGGAGGGACTGCGTCGTCGCTTGAAAGAGGATGACAATTATCATCACCTGCTATTTGAAGAAAAGGATCATACGCGATGAGGAAAAGGGAGCAGCACCACTAACAAGGATGCGACAGGAGGTTGCCATCGCACATGGAGGGGAGAACCTGGACCCCTTCTTTGGTCCTCTTCTTGAGACCTACTTGCGCCAGATCACGCAAGCCAATGCGTGCCGTCTGGAGGTCTTGAAAGATCTAGAGCACCGCTGGTGCGACTAGGGCCGTTGTTGTGGCTTGACTGCCGCCGTCTGGAGTTGGCTCTGCCTGGCCTTGGACTGCGAGGATGGGAGAAGGGTGGCTCTGCATGGAGTTGAGACGCGCCTGGGGTTTGCTGCTCAGCTTGGAGGTCGCGAATGGGAGGCCTCGCCTGGAATGGCCTCTACCAGGAGATGGGGCTCTAACTGCGCCAGGAGGGATGTGGGCCCGGGGAGTAGCGTCACCTGGAACATCGCCATTGAGGGGAGGTGGCCATCACTGCCTGGACTAGGATGGTTGGTGTGGAGATATATTATTCTCTTCTGTACCTTTATAATAGTTTCTTTTCCTGTTGGACTCTTTATGTATTTTACCCATAGAGTACTCCCCTATATAAGAGAGCCTAGGACGTATGAAATAAACAAGTTCCTCATTTTTCCAACATGGTATCAGAGCGACGGTCCTAGATCGGAGTTCTCGAACCAAACCCTAACCCTAGCCTCCACCTTCAAGCCCTCCACACGCGCCTCGCGTCGCCTCGCGCCGCCTCGCTCCGACCCGGCATCGTTCTCCTGTGCGCCGCCTCCTGCCCGAGTGCGCACGCACCTGAGCACACGCTTGCGCATCACACGCGCAGCTGAGTGCCTGTGCGTAGGAGCATCTACGTGCCCGTGCACGCGCATCTGCGCACTTGCTCGCTTGCACGCCTGCGCGTACATCTGCATGCGCCCGTACGTGCCCTTGCTCGTGATCCTGGACACGCACCTGTGCATCTGCACGTGCATCTGCGTGCCTACTGTTGGACATGTGAGCCCACGACGAGCCATTATGCAATAAATGTTATTGCAAATATCATTCCCTGATCTGAAATGAAGAATAAATAATTTGCATAATAGGTCCCTCTGTACAATTAGGGTTATGTACCATGGCTGTCTTAATGATCATACAGCTGTTGATTTAATTATTGAATCATAGAGGCTGGTGTTTGGATGAATATCTAAAGGGTTAGATTGAGGACTCATCAAGCACCGTCAAATGATTGTTAAGATGTGATCTCCAGCCTGAGTAGGAGATGGCAATCCTTTCTCACATAGGCTGATATCTGACCAACCTCTTGATGCAGGTCCTCTGCATAGGAATAGAGATTCGGAGGTGTCAGATTAGTTAAGTCAAAGAGTTGACTTAACGAGATCGAGATAACCAAAGTCCTATGTTGAATGTTGTCACAGCATAGGCACGCATCCTCTGACCGGAGACAGATGTATTGCTATATGTCTGAGTGTGTACATTTGACAGACCAATTGGTTGATGACCTAACCAAGGTCTATACACCGGCGCGTTGGTGTGCATATAAGGGCATATGAGTAATACGATCTCTCAAAGGGATCATACAGGTTCACTACTAAACCGGAAGACATGAGCTCACTCATGAGATATTGAGAGGAATCAAATTCCGTGCACGGTCGTCTCGCTTTGGAAGCTTGACTGAATTTGTAGGTTTGATATATACTTCTGGAAAGTATATGATCAAGACCTAGGTATGATATATGCTTTTGGAAAGTATATGATCGATACCAAATCCCAATGATCAAATGAGAAACTTAGTGATCAAACCCTGAAGAAGACAGTGTAAAATAGATCTTGATCTTCGGGTTGACCATGGGTCTTCCAGTATGCAGGATGTACAGGTATTGGGAATACCTGAGGGTGATGTGATCATAAACGATTGTATATCCATGACGCTTCCATTCCGAGGGAGTGATGAAACAGGTCTGGATTTTAGTGACTCCTTCCAGTAGAGAAGCAATCTGATCTTAGTCCAAGTGTTGGACATTGATCTGAATGAGATTTAGATTCAATGAGAAGATTGGATTTGCGGTCTTGATTTAATCAAGCATCTGTGGGAGGTTCGTACGATCTGGATTTGAGACGAGATCTCAACATCCAAGTCACTATACGTGGATAATACAATCGCCCTGTCCTTATCTCCAAGTATCTGCGGAGAAAGCACATTATTCATGAAAGGGTTCAAGAATAATTCTTTTGATGAAATATCCAAGCAAGGACTTGATGATTAAATGAGATTTAATTATCAAGCTTAAATATGAATATGATTCATATTGTGAAAATGATTATCTAAGATAATTAAATGGGATTTAATTATCAAGGATTAAGAGAATGTGGATAACACTATCCATGATATATGTGTGTTATAAATATGATTTATAATATACATATATAAGAGAGAGAATCCATGTAAATAGCTTTTGTTAATTAATAGTGTGGATTGGATTCACATTTATTAATTAATTGGAAATGCAATTTACAAATTAGTTTGGGTTGTGAACATGATTCACATAATGATCAATGGCATGATTGAAATATTCACAAATTAATTTAGAATTAATTTGGTGGATATTATTGCAATAATAGTTATTGTAATTTATTAAGAAATAATAAGATAAAATAAAAGGAGACAAAATAACCCCCTATAATTTAGGGTGGTTGGTTGACTCCCTTTTTGTTGTCACATTATCTCTTAATTAGTTAATGTTAAATTAAATTATGTTGATAATGTTGCAACATTTTTTAATTTAAATTAATGTTGTTGGTTTTAACCAACAACAATCATAGCCATTGATTTAGCATGGACCAAGCATAGCCCTTGGATCCATGTGTCCCATGGATTGAGATCCATTGGATCCTAAACTAGTATAAAAGGAGGGCTAGGGTAGCCTTTCCAAGTTACAACATTCTTGAGTTGAAGAACTCTACTCTCTCTCTCTCTCTCATTCTCGTGGGGTCTCCCTAATATTCAAGTGGCCGTCCACTTTGTGTATTAGGAAGGAGATCATTTTTCTACGCCTCGACGTTTGGATCTTCGTCAAAGGATTGCGGGAAGGACGCGACTCATCATCGTGCCCGCAAGCGCATTCTCCGTGGATCGGACTTAAGATAGGAGGATCTCTACTTTGGGATCTCGCGATCACAACCTCGCTTCAAGAGGTATTCCTTGTACTTTGTGGTTTGATGAAACGATCCGAGAAGTGTTCTCGTGATCATGTGGTTTCATCTTTAAAGTTAAAAATTTTTAATTTCCGCTGCATCTAGCATCTAGTACGACTAGTTGCTCCGATTGCATACGATGCGATCGACACGCTTCCGTGATGCGCTTAAGGATACTCAATATCCTTCAAGTGGTATCAGAGCCAGGTTGAATAAGGTTTGGATATGATCCATAGACCTTAGACGATTTGGTTCTTGAAAGGGTCGCGAAAGTTTTACTGCATTTCAATTTTCGCACCTCTGTAAAATTGAAATTTTCGGCACTGTTTAAAATGTTTAAATACGAAATTTTTAATTGGATTTTGTTCTCCATTAAACAAGGAAACCATAGGACTTAAGTTTACTAAATTTGGACTTTATTTGCTCAAGATATGGTCTTTTGAATATGCCTATATTCACTGTTGCGGGAACTGCGGATTTGAACGTGATTAATGAGATAATTACGGTTTTAATCCGCCTTGAAATGCGTGAATTATCACTTGGGTTCTTTAATAAATCAAATAGGCAATCTTTGGAAACTGAGTTTGCATTTTTTGGATTTAAATTGATCAAAATAAGTTAATTTTGGTGATTGGGGGTCACTGCTGGAAATTAACAATTTCTTGATCTTAAACCTTGTGATATGTCATTCAATTATCATGATGAAAATTAATTGTTAATTTTCTAGAATAATTAGTGATAAATATTTGTGAAATATTTAAAGAGATAATTATTTTATTGAATGACACTTGCCTAAATCACAATGATGAGATATTAGATCTTGATCATTGGTTCATCAACAAACATTGATTTCATGAAAACCATAGTTTATCCTACAATAGTTGTAGGACAACTTTTACATGAAAAACCCTTTTGCTTGAATAGGATTGGGGATTTGTCTAGCAAATCTCCTTATAATATAATCAAAAATGTTTTGATTTATATTATATGGTATAATTTCGGTTGAAAAACCGATGGACATCTCAAAGTACATGATGGTCTATTTGGTATTATCCTTTCCCGAGGCGGATGTGGTGCCTAGTCGGAGAGCATTGGGGTCGCGGGTTGCAACGTATGTGGTCCGTCCCACTCTCGTCGGTACTGGCCATGACAGCGGGTAGGGACTGTATAATACTGGAGACAGACAATGTGTATTTTTCTAATTATTAAAATTCGAATAATACGTATTTTGAGAATATACCTACTATTCAAGTAAAAGACATGTTTGTTGATGATTGGATTGATGATTAATTTAATGTGATTAAATTAATTATATCCAATAAACACTCTATTATGAATAGATGTGTATTTTCCCTTGGAAGAATTAATTATGTGAATATGATTCACGATAATTAATTACAATTTGAATATGAGGTGGAGGATCACATAAGTGACATCCATGGTCTCCCGTCAAGGCAAAGGATTCCGTCGCCAGTTGTTGTGTATAGGAGACGCCTGTCCGAAGTGACAGATCCTGTACATGATTTAATTGGATCGGGTTCTTTGCTTCTCGAAAGAGTAAGGCCGTATACGTAGTGACCCCAATATCGGGTCCTCATATTATTGGGGCGATATTGGATTGCGTATAGCGAGTATTAAGCCTGTTGACGGTTGGTTCAATTAATGACGGGTCAACATCATCTTAGGGGTGGTGGGCCCGGGTGTTAAAGACCGAATTGGGAGATGCAAGTTGGACTTGCAAGGCGGAATGTGTTCCCGCTTCTTTTTATCCGAGTTGTAGGTTCTCATATTATTGGGATGCAACGAAGATAGGAAAGGAGATCCCAGATCTTGCTAGAGATATAATGGTAAGAATATCTCTTACATTGAAAGTGATTAAGGGAATGAACTTTCAATGTTGACAAGGCAAGACAACTTTGATATAAAATTCCTAAATCAAAGTAAAACATGTATATATAATATATATACTCTTATGCAAATTTCTTATTTCAGATAATCCATCATTAAACCCACTCAATGTTATACTCAATAATAACCAGTAAAATATCTTGGATTGGACTCATGATCCAGATATTGTACTTGCAATTGGACACATAATGTATGTGGTTGCAGTGTGCAAGTCCCCTCAACATAATGAGGAAGGGCAATTAAATAAGACAATAAGACATCACCTTAGGGTTTGTTTGTCTCTATAGTCTTGATCTTTCATCGAGTGTACTTTGGAAGTGACATGTCGATGGTGATCGTAATTGTCGAATAATCCTTATAAAATAAAAGAAGATATTTTGGCATACGTATGTGCTCTAGACATTTAATCATGAATGACACGGTTCTCTGCATTATGCAGAATGGTGGCTCGAAAGAGATGATGTGTTCAAAATGTTTGAATACCTACCTGAACCTAAGTCTCCAAGAGTTAAGATGAATGTAGATATGATGAGTGTCATAATTCTACTATCTATACTCAAGTCATTCATGAAGCTTTATGATATTCATATTGTATGAATTTAATGAAGCATGTATAAATGTTGAAATGCTCTTACATTGAATTCTTTTGAATTTAACATAAGAGATCCTTAGTCTTAAGCAATGGCTGTTTATAGATTAAGAGAGTGCAGTGGAAGCATGGGTCGGACCCGAGTAAGAAGGAAAGTCAAAGAGTTGACCTACTTCTGTGACTTCCATATGATATCCAAAGAGTTGGATGAATGCCAATACTGCAATAAGTTGATGTGTTGATAGTATGACTATCAAATCTGTCTAAAATCCTTAGTGAAGGACTCAGATAGAGCATCAGAATAATCTACATATAATCATTGACTCTGACTTTATTATTTCATAAGATAAAGTCTGACAATTGTATCCCAATCTTCTAATGACATTTGCAATTAGTTGCATATATATATATATATTAGAAGATTAGAAATTTGATCTTAAGGTTTAATAATCATCTACATGGATATTGTTGTAATTGTTGCAGCAATCTCTGTTGGATAGATAGACTTCATATTCTCAGTGGGAGAGCCTTTTTGTTTTAGAGAATGTCTCTATGACCTAGATATTAGAATACCCTCATTGTTTATTTCTAAATGTTGGACATAAACATGAATATCTGAGATAGAACTATCATTAAGAGTTATGATGGATATATTTCAGATAGTAATCTAACATCTAGTGGACTCCACAAAATTAGAAAATTAATGAATGATTCATTAAGATTTCTAACACTGAAAATTAAACCTTGATAGAACAATAGGAGGATGAAGATCATTTGACAATGATCTGACGTCGAGTCTTGGACATATGTCTATTGATATGATCAATAAACTAGTAGGATATGAAACTTTAGAATGTCTAAAATTTCAAATCTTACATACTTGTGAATATTGTATTCAAAGTAAAAATGTCCAATACACCCTTCTCTGGGAATGGTGTTAGATGTCAAGGTATTCAGGATCTCATACATATTGATGTATGTGGATCATCTATATCATAGTGAACATTATGGATATGTGATATCTATTGATGATTACGTATGATATGAGATTTCTTCTCTTTACCTGAGAAACCTTTGAAATGTTCAAAGATTTCACAATTTTGGTTTAGAACCAAAGTTTGGAGAAAGATGAAATGAATTTGATCTAACCTAGGTAGCTTGTACCTATTAGATAAAATTCAAAGAATACCTTATGGAGATATGAATATCATTTCTATCTCACTCCCCCTAATACACCTAAACTCAATAGAGTTGTAGGGAGATACAATTGGATGATGTGTGACATGATTTGATCAATGATGAATTTTAGCATAATTATCCTCTTAGTTTCCTGGTATATATGTGTAGTAGAGACTACAATATATATCCTTAATAAGGTTCCATGGATGTAAGCTGGAATCTAGCACTTGAGAGTGCTACTTCATTAGGAAAATAAAGTATGGTATTGGATACCTACTTTATGACCTTGAGATTCTTAAAAGATCTCATCTCTGAGAATGTGATTCTTGAAGGATTGAGAATCTTGAGAATCAAGATGAAAATGAAGTAAAGGAACTCATTTAATCTTGAGAAGATAATGAGACTCCTGAAATCGAAAACTAAAAGGACAATTAAAGATGAAACATTAATACCTCTTCAAATGAGTTTGAGGATGTATTCCATGTGTCAGCCAAGTCTGACAATGATCGGTCTTCATGTGACGAAGCTCCTAAGGATCATGACATGGAATGATGGATATTAGCAATAAAGTCTAAAGTAGACTTCATATACAAGTGTTGTATATGGACCCTCGAGGATCCACCTATAAGGGTTAGACCCATTAAGGTATAAATGGATCTTCAAGAGAAAGGGAACCTGATGAGAAGGTAGAGACCTTCAAAGCTCGGTTCGTAGCCATGAGCTACACACCATAAGAGAAGACATTGCTTGCAATGAGACTTGCTCTTCGGAAACCATGCTTGAACTCATCAGAATATTGCTAAAATTAGCTACACAACTTGACTATTGCATCTTCGGGATGTAATTCAAGATTGCATTCCTCTAAGAATACCTCTCTGGGGATATTCACATGAAGTAGCCCCAGGGCTTCATGATCAGGGAAAGTAAGGTGTGAAAGCTAAAGAAATTCATCTGTGGACTCAAATAAGCTTCTTGTAGTTGGAACATAAGATTTGATGAAATTATAAATGTTATGATTTCAAATAGAATCTTGATGTACCATGTGAAGCTTAGTGGGAGTGCCATTGTGTTCATCGTGCTAAATGTAGATAATATCCTAATCATTTGGAATAATATAAGGATGATAATAAGTGTTTTATAGACTGGCTATCCCATACCTTGAGATATGATCTCAAGAATACCTCTTAGATCTTAGTTCTGAAGTTGTTCAGAAGCAAAGAAAAGAAGGTATTGGGACTGTCACATTTGTAGTACACCTTGGACATATTCCATTCTTGGAAATTCCAAGAAAGGCTTCCTTCCCTTGAGATTTGGTACTGACCTATCTAAAGGGATAGCACCTCAAAGAGTTGAGGAAGTGAATGCTAGAACTGCTTGCACCTCTGCATCAGTTACGAGAAGCTAAATGTATACTAAATGTGTATAAAAGCCAGATATCTGCCATGCAGTGGGAGTAGCAAAGTGTTGCTAATCCTACTATGGAGAGAAAACACTTGATTGCAGTAATAACAATATCTTCAAAGATGACAAGGCTTTAGAGATAGTGATCTCTAAGTCTTATCTTCAAAAGCTTAAGACTTTATAGATAGAGATCTAAAAGGTCTTAACTGTGGATACCTTGAGAGATAGTGATCTCCCAGAATAAGGGTATTCTAATAAGGATTATGGAAATACCGGTTATAATAGTTATTGAGAAATAGTGTCAAGGACACTATAACTGCTTTGACTAGATTGAGTATTGGTTGCATTAGATGCAACATTCGCATTGGATGCACTGTTACCTAGGGATATGCAAGTGCCGTAAAAGGACTTGGCATAGTCTTTTGGGAACAGAGTGACTGATCAACTTACCTAGCTATTTCTAAATGGCCTATGATTGTCACATGAGTGTGAGTTTAAATGATTAGCCCATTAATGGCTCTTTGGGCTAGTGGGAGATTGTTGGACATGTGAGCCCACAGCGAGCCATTATGCAATAAATGTTATTGCAAATATCATTCCCTGATCTGAAATGAAGAATAAATAATTTGCATAATAGGTCCCTCTGTACAATTAGGGTTATGTACCATGGCTGTCTTAATGATCATACAGCTGTTGATTTAATTATTGAATCATAGAGGCTGGTGTTTGGATGAATATCTAAAGGGTTAGATTGAGGACTCATCAAGCACCGTCAAATGATTGTTAAGATGTGATCTCCAGCCTGAGTAGGAGATGACAATCCTTTCTCACATAGGCTGATATCTGACCAACCTCTTGATGCAGGTCCTCTGCATAGGAATAGAGATTCGGAGGTGTCAGATTAGTTAAGTCAAAGAGTTGACTTAACGAGATCGAGATAACCAAAGTCCTATGTTGAATGTTGTCACAGCATAGGCACGCATCCTCTGACCGGAGACAGATGTATTGCTATATGTCTGAGTGTGTACATTTGACAGACCAATAGGTTGATGACCTAACCAAGGTCTATACACCGGCGCGTTGGTGTGCATATAAGGGCATATGAGTAATACGATCTCTCAAAGGGATCATACAGGTTCACTACTAAACCGGAAGACATGAGCTCACTCATGAGATATTGAGAGGAATCAAATTCCGTGCACGGTCGTCTCGCTTTGGAAGCTTGACTGAATTTGTAGGTTTGATATATACTTCTGGAAAGTATATGATCAAGACCTAGGTATGATATATGCTTTTGGAAAGTATATGATCGATACCAAATCCCAATGATCAAATGAGAAACTTAGTGATCAAACCCTGAAGAAGACAGTGTAAAATAGATCTTGATCTTCGGGTTGACCATGGGTCTTCCAGTATGCAGGATGTACAGGTATTGGGAATACCTGAGGGTGATGTGATCATAAACGATTGTATATCCATGACGCTTCCATTCCGAGGGAGTGATGAAACAGGTCTGGATTTTAGTGACTCCTTCCAGTAGAGAAGCAATCTGATCTTAGTCCAAGTGTTGGACATTGATCTGAATGAGATTTAGATTCAATGAGAAGATTGGATTTGCGGTCTTGATTTAATCAAGCATCTGTGGGAGGTTCGTACGATCTGGATTTGAGACGAGATCTCAACATCCAAGTCACTATACGTGGATAATACAATCGCCCTGTCCTTATCTCCAAGTATCTGCGGAGAAAGCACATTATTCATGAAAGGGTTCAAGAATAATTCTTTTGATGAAATATCCAAGCAAGGACTTGATGATTAAATGAGATTTAATTATCAAGCTTAAATATGAATATGATTCATATTGTGAAAATGATTATCTAAGATAATTAAATGGGATTTAATTATCAAGGATTAAGAGAATGTGGATAACACTATCCATGATATATGTGTGTTATAAATATGATTTATAATATACATATATAAGAGAGAGAATCCATGTAAATAGCTTTTGTTAATTAATAGTGTGGATTGGATTCACATTTATTAATTAATTGGAAATGCAATTTACAAATTAGTTTGGGTTGTGAACATGATTCACATAATGATCAATGGCATGATTGAAATATTCACAAATTAATTTAGAATTAATTTGGTGGATATTATTGCAATAATAGTTATTGTAATTTATTAAGAAATAATAAGATAAAATAAAAGGAGACAAAATAACCCCCTATAATTTAGGGTGGTTGGTTGACTCCCTTTTTGTTGTCACATTATCTCTTAATTAGTTAATGTTAAATTAAATTATGTTGATAATGTTGCAACATTTTTTAATTTAAATTAATGTTGTTGGTTTTAACCAACAACAATCATAGCCATTGATTTAGCATGGACCAAGCATAGCCCTTGGATCCATGTGTCCCATGGATTGAGATCCATTGGATCCTAAACTAGTATAAAAGGAGGGCTAGGGTAGCCTTTCCAAGTTACAACATTCTTGAGTTGAAGAACTCTACTCTCTCTCTCTCATTCTCGTGGGGTCTCCCTAATATTCAAGTGGCCGTCCACTTTGTGTATTAGGAAGGAGATCATTTTTCTACGCCTCGACGTTTGGATCTTCGTCAAAGGATTGCGGGAAGGATGCGACTCATCATCGTGCCCGCAAGCGCATTCTCCGTGGATCGGACTTAAGATAGGAGGATCTCTACTTTGGGATCTCGCGATCACAACCTCGCTTCAAGAGGTATTCCTTGTACTTTGTGGTTTGATGAAACGATCCGAGAAGTGTTCTCGTGATCATGTGGTTTCATCTTTAAAGTTAAAAATTTTTAATTTCCGCTGCATCTAGCATCTAGTACGACTAGTTGCTCCGATTGCATACGATGCGATCGACACGCTTCCGTGATGCGCTTAAGGATACTCAATATCCTTCACCTACGCGTGCTCTTGTTCGTGATCCTGTATGCGCTTCTGCGCGCACATCTGTGCGTGTGATTTCGTTGCGCGTGCAACCCTAGGCCAGCGCGCGTGCGACTCCAGCCTCATTCCGCGCGCACGTTTCTAGATTAATGGGTTTGGTTGCTTGCGTCTACACAAGCAACTAAACCCGTTAATGTCCGTGTAGACAATCACATCTTTAGTCTACTCCCCTAGTCTTTCAATATCATAATGTCAGAAAGCAAGGCATATATTTCATCTACAGACGCCTTCAGAGGTCCAACGCCTATTGTGAAGATGGATGGTTCAAACTACGAACTGTGGGCCATGCAGTTCATGAGTATTATGAAGTCAATCGGTAAGAAGCACATTCTTACTGAGGAAGAGCCTGCTGAGAAGACAGGGATGCCTCTTTGGAGGCAGATGACGCATATGCTAAAGTCTGGCTTTCCGGAACATTAGCAATTGAGATTGCTAACGATATTCTCCATCAGCCCACTGCCAAAGCAATGTGGGACATTCTGGCTGCCACCTATTCATAAGCAAAGAATGAGATGAAGATTCTGCAACTTCAGCGTGACATCTTTACAATCAAGCAGAATGGACGGCCTCTACACTCATTGTACACGTCTTTACGTGGAATGTTTGAGAAGCTTTATAGCTTCATGCCTCTCACAGCCACTCCAGAGCAACAGATGACCTATCGGAATGCCACTATGGTAGGTGTTTTCCTGGCTGCCCTTGATCCAGAGTACGAGGCAACACGTTCCCAGATCTTGGCGGATTCCACTATTCCTCCTATGGAGGAAGTTTTTCATAGGCTAAGTCATCTCACGGTTCCTTCGTCTGCTACAAATCAGACTGCCTCAGCCATGACAACCAATCGAGGTCGTGGGGTCATCATTAGTTCCGTGGTCGTGGACCTAGGGGCAGAGGAGTCCGTGTTCGGCCATCATGTACTTTTTGCCATCGTTCTGGACATACCGAAGACGCATGCTATTCAAAGCATGGGTTTACTGCTTCTGCACGAGTAGCTGAACAGATCGAGCCTTCATCTGCTTCATCTATGGATCAACGCTTTGATGATCTTGTAGCCCGTCTGAGGGGCTTTATTCCTCCATCTGGTCCCGCCGCATCAACACCTACTTCTGAGAGTCACTTCGATGTTTCTGCGTCTGCATCCACTAGTACATCAGGTAGCATCTATGCATTCACTAGCAGTAGTGGATCAGATACTTTAAAGTGGATTATGGACTCTGGTGCCACACATCATCTGTGTGGTGATTCAAGGTCTACTTACAAGATACAGACAGATTTCTCCAGGCCGTGTAGTTATTGCTAATGAAACACATTCCCCGATTACTGGTCAGGGGGAGATTAGACTGACACCATCCATGCATCTCAAGAACGTATTACATGCACCTGATTTTTCGATGAATTTGTTGTCCATTAGCCAACTTACAAAGGATTTACATTGTCGAGTAATTTTTGATCCATCTTCTCTTGTTTTCCAGGACATCCTTACGTGCAACGTGATTGGGTGTGGCTATAAGCAAGGCGGCCTCTATCGCCTAGTCGGACTCCTTATGCTGGAACCTCATCTCTACCTGCTGGATCCATCTCCCCATTACTGTGGCACTTGCGCTTTGGACATCTACCGCTTCAGGAACTGCATCATGTGTTACCTCAGGTTTCACCTCACACGTCCATCTAATGTGAGGCTTGTCAGTTGGGAAAGCATCATCTGTCTACCTTTCCCAGTCGTCAGTGTCGGAGTTGTACCTCCAAGTTTGAGTTGTTTCATGTTGATATCTGGGGTCCCAGTCGTGTTCCTGATCATCAGGGACACATATTTTATATAGTTATTGTGGATGATTTCTCTCGTGTGTCGTGGGTCTTTCTGTTAAGGAATAAATATGAAGCGGGTAATATTATCATCAATTTCATTAATGAAGTTCGTAATGTTTTTTCTGCATCTGTTAAAATTGTGAGAAGTGATGATGCCCTGGAATTTTGTACTCATACCATCTCCAGTTATTTTTCATCTCAAGGGAGTATCCACCAAACATCCTGCGCCTATACTTCCCAACAGAATGTGGTTGTTGAAAGGAAACATCGTCATTTACTTGATGTCACCAGGTCGCTTCTTATACAGAGTCATGCCCCTCATTATTTCTGGGGCGATGCTGTTCTTAGGGCATGTTATCTCATTAATCGTATGCCGTCATCTACCTTAGGTGAGAAGATTCCTTTCTCTCTTGTTTTTCCTGACAAAGAATTGTTCTCCCTCACTCCTCGTGTGTTTGGCTCGGTCGCCTTTGTCCACCAGTTGTCTCCCAGGATTGACAAGCTCTCTCCTAGGGCTGTCAAGTGTGTCTTCGTCGGGCACTCAAGAACACGTAAGGGGTACAAGTGTTATGATCCATTGCGCAGGAGGTATCTCGTTAGTGCTGATGTTACCTTTTTCGAATCTGTTACGTACTTCTCATCTACAGGTGATCAGTTGGTATCCTCTGACACTACTGGTGCTATATACATGCCACCACCACGATCACCTCTACCACCTCCACCGCTACCATCTCTTACACCTCCTGTCACTGTGCTTGTTTCACCATTGCCATTCCACTATACCCGTAGGCCTGCTTCTGGTCATGGTCACCGCTCATCATCTAGCTCGCCTGAGGTATGTTCTGAGAATATTAATATTGATGGATCTGATGATTTTCCTGAGCAGGATGTGTTACAGAGGCCAGATGAGGAGGCATGTGATTTAGATCTACCTATTGCTCTACGAAAGCAGAAGCGTAGCTACGCGTCATATCCTATAGCATCTTCTGTGTCTTTTGATCGCCTAACTGGAGAATTCAAAACTTTGTCATTGCACTATCAGCAGTGGATATTCCACGGAATTACCAAGATGCATTGAAGGATAGTTGATGACGTTTAGCCATGGAGGAAGAAATTGCCGCTCTTCAGTCCAGAGGCACCTGGAGCCTTGTTACTACACCTACTGATGTGTCTACAGTTAGCAGCAAGTGGGTCTTTACAGTTAAGCTAATGCAGATGGTAGCATTGACAGATACAAGGCACACCTAGTTGCTCGTGGCTACGAGAGTATCAAACAAACACACATTTGATAGCCCTTGGGGAGAGCTTATCACGACCAGGGGTACAATTATGCACAAACATAACTGACCCAAAGACACGAGGTGTGAGGGAGAGAAGACCCTTCTCGGGAAACGCAATCAAGAAGGGGACCTTTTCTCCTAGAACTATAGACGACATACGATTCACCAAGTAGCATGCAGTGAGAACCGCATCCCCTCCCAAAAGAATGAGGGGCACGACTATGGATCAACAATGTCCGAGTGACGTCAAGAAGGTGGCAATGTTTGCATTCCGCCATACCATTTTGTTGTGAAGTGTAACTACAAGAAGTTTGATGAATAATGCCCTCAGAGCTGAGGAAATCAGACAAATGTAATGGTGAAAATTCTAGAGAATTATCCGTGCGAATGACTTTGATATTGGTAGAGAAGATGTTATTAACTTCCAAAATAAATTTTCGAATAATAGCACCTGCTTTAGACTTGTTTTAACAAGAATACCCAAGATAAAAAAATATACTAAGCCTTCTCCCACTATAAGTAAGGTCGGCTACATGGATTCTTGCTCAAATCCATGTTGAAAGATTCGACTATTTTTTACGTTGGCCGTCGACTACCTAACACAACCACTGCAAGAGTGGGATTTGAACCCTGGTCTTAACAAGAACACCCAAGATAATCTGGAAAAATCATCAACAACTACCATATAATACTGATGTCCCTGAAGATCAGGGACACGACTCGGACCCCAAATATCAAAGTGAAACAGTTCAAAAGACCGACTACTATGACGACTCGGACGAACTGGAAACGAAGACCTATGGTGTTTCCCAAGCTGACAAGCTTCACAATCCAATGCGGTACGGGTAGATATCTGCGGTAAGACATGACACATCTTCTGTAGAGGCAGGTGGCCGAATCGAAGATGCCAAAGGAATGGAGAAATGGATCCTTAGGGAATAGTAGCGGCACCCGCACATGATGATATAGCAAGCTTATACAAGCCTTTCTGCTCACGACCACTTCCAATTATCCTGCCAGTCAGTATGTCCTGAAACACAAAAGTAGAGGGGTCAAAGATGGCACGACAATGTAAATCTTTTGTAAGTTGGCTAATAGATAACAGATTCATCTGAAAGTCAGGTGCGTGTAGGACATTCTGAAGACTCAAAGAAGATATCAGGGTGATCTCCCCCTGACCAACAATGAGTAATCGGACCCCATTGGCAATGACCACAGATCGTCCTGGTGCAAGTGCTATGCAGGTAGTAAACTGCCGTCTGTCGCCGCACATATGATGGGAGGCTCCGTAATCCATAATCCAATCTGTCAGGTCCGAGCAAGTAGTACTGGTAAGTGCATAAGGAGTACCTGATGAGCTAGAAGACGCTCTGGCTGAAGCTGCAGCATCCGTAGAACCTGGAGACGAAGATAAGGGTGTAATGATCATCTCACGAAGTCGTGAGACGAGATCATCAAAGCTAGCATCTGGAAGAGGTGCAGCGATAGCCTCAGTATGCTCTGCAACCCGTGCAGAGGCTGGATACCCATGCTTGTGAAAGCATGTCTCCTCAGAGTGGCCTGGACGATGGTAGTGAGTACATGGCCCACGGTGTCTGCCTCCCCCTCTACCACGAGGTCCACGACCCCGAAAATGTGACGCTCCTCTTGACCATAGTTCATGGTTGGTCCCATCCATCTTGATTATAGGGGCTGGGCCTTTGAAGGCACCCGAGGATGTAAACACGTCACCCTTGTTGTGTGACATGATTGTTGAAGAGCCTAGGACCAACATAGATAACTAAGTAGGCGGTCTACAGAATCATATGAGGGAAAGGTTGTATGTGTAGACTCATACAACCATCCCTAGGCCTTGTGGAAGCGCCGACCTTAGTTCTGTGCCTCGGGAGAGTTCGGCTAGACCCGCAGTAGCTGTGAAGACACCTAGTACCCGCCGGAGTGCGACACGGTGTCGCTAGGGCCGCTGGGAGGTGCGGTGCGAGCCCTACAGGGGCTGCGCGAGGCCTTCAAGGGTTGCGCGTGCCCATCCGATGCGATGCAGGGCCAGTAGGGCGGTGCAGTACCGCCTAGAGAGGCGTGGCAGCGCCTGGAGAGGCACGCGACCGCCGGGAGAGGCGGGAGGGGCGCCTGGGTTCGCCGCAGTAGACCACCTGGAGAGGCGGGGCGGCGCCTGGCGAGGCGCGGGTCCGTCGGAGAGGTGGGGCGACGCCTGAGAGCGGCGCGAGGGGGCCCCTGGGCGCGGGGCGGAGCCACCTGGGCACTGGGGCAGCGAGAGAGAGAGAGGCGCTGGGGCGGCGGGTAGGCGTCAGGGGGGGGGGTGGAGGGGCTTAGGGTTAGGGTTTTGGGTGGTGGATAACGAAACCTCGGTCTAGGACCGTTGCTCCGATACCCTGATGGGAGAAATGAAGTCGATGCATTAGACATACCCGAGGGCTCTCTTATATAAGAGAATAGCCCTGTGTTAATTACATGATAAGTAGACTGAGAAAAAAGAAATTAGAATAAGACACCAATTATATGATAACAAACAGAAACAACATACACACAAATTTTTGGATAAAAACAATCCATATCCACGTCCATTTACTTGTCAACATTCACATTCGAATATGCCAAACTATAACGTATGATGTTTATATTTGTATTCTTATTCATTAGATGTAAATTTTGAAAATTCATATTTGTGTTTATATTAATATTCGTCAAACCCAAATGATGTTATCCATATTCTCTTCATAGCTAATAGGAATACGTATATATCCACATTTGTTGTTATCCCTAATTGTGGGTGTCCCATGGCAAAAAAGTTCTTTTTATTTCCTACGTTTGTTGAGGTATCTTGTATTGTATACATATGGAACCTAAGGAGTTTTTTAGGAGGAAGATGAGATTGGGGGCATGTTACGAAGATACATTTTTTAATGTATTATTTTAATTTTTTCCGTAATTTCTTTTTAGTATCATGCAATCTAAGCGTTGAAAACTTAGAAAAACAGTTTTTTTTGCAGAAGCACATGGTGGGCATGTCCTGAAGAAAGTTTTGTGAAATTTGTCTTTTCAATCTTGCCTCATGTAATATGTGTTTTAAAACTAAGGGAAGCGTTCATTTTTTTGTGGAAATCGTGATTTTATTTCATGCATTTTATTGATATTTCTTCTCTACGTTTTTGGTCGCATATAATATATGCATTTAAACCTAAGAAACAGTAATACTTATCCTTGGAAAATGCGATTTGATATTTCATTTCTCTTTTTTTATTATTTAATATATGTGTTTAAGAGCTAATAAAATATTTGTTCCGCAAAATTGTGATTGTGGCGGATGAAAAAAAAGTTTTTTTTTTATATTTAATCTCTTTTTTGGATTGATCGCAATATGTGTTTAAATCCTAAGAATGATAATTTGCGGGGTTTGGTTGTCATTTCCGTTTAGTGGTAACGAGCAAGGTGTGCTAGCAGAGGAGATTATACATATTGAAGGCCCCATGATGGGCTTCTTCTGCTAACAAATAATGGGTAGTGTGAAGTCGAAGGGATGTTATACTGTTCATGCAGGGAAGGTATTATGTGGAATATATTGTCCATGGTACTAAGGCCTTATACACGGCTAAGCATGTTCGAGCTCATAATGGGTGTCATGTAGTGTATTTTGTAGCCTCTTTACTTTATTGAATGAATGGTGGATGGCTATCCATCTTGCAGTCATTTTTTGGACTTTCAAAAATAAAAACCAAGGAAGATGTTCTTGCAAAATAATGTGATTATGTGCGTGTTATAAAAATAGTTTTAATGTGATTATGGGCATGTTATAAAAAATAGTTTTATTATTAATTTTCCTAACCTATTTCGGTTTTTGTGATATATGCCTGCAAACCCAAAGGAAAAAGTTCATTTGTATGAGGTGCGATTTCATATGTATTTGCAGAGCGCAGAGTTAAAGGAGAGGTTGAGAAAGCTTGAGGAATTGGCAGAGAAGAGGGCGTACATGGAACTCGTGAAGGATGTGGTGCCGAAGGAGGAGAATGTGGAGGCATTCTCATCGTATAAGGACCAGATTGGATTCGGTAGGTTAAAACTCAAAATGATTTTTTTGGGTACTTTATGTTATTGCTTTAGGTCTATATTGTAGTGAGAGATTCTATAGGAAGACAGGAACTTTGACGGAAATGGTTGAGGTTTCTGGCACTGAGGGATTCTAATAATACAATGATTTTTTAGATCTTCTTGTCTCATAATCACTATATCGGCAATCAAAAGCAGGTGTTAGCATCCATCTATTTCGCTTGATGAATAATGACACATCCATTAGAATTCTCCATATGTTTAGAATGTGTTCTCCTTCATTACTGGTTCTTGGGCTGTGTTGGAATTACCACCCATTTTAACCCTATTTTTTAGTTTTTTTAGATGAAAGAACCCTATTATTTAGTATTGAAAAACTGGATGAGTACTGGAACTAGGGTGTTCGAAAAATTGTGTGATCAACATTTCCTGAAGTCGACAATAATTGCACCTTGATGTTACTTGTTATCTATTAAATCATGCTTTATTTTTTCCGATAAGAAAGAGGGTGGACATACGCCATGTGTTGGAGTGTTGTTTTAAGCACGTGACAAAATGATTTGGTTAAATGGATGACCTACCTGATCTGGTTCCTTTGACCTTCGAAGTCAGTGCACCTCCATGATGGTCGTTGTCTGTCAAACCATGCCTTAGTTTTTTTTATGAGAAAGAGGGTGGACACACACCGTGCTTTAGATTGTTGGTTTAAACAGGTGCCCAAAATGATTTGGTTAAATGTGACTTAGCTGTTCTGTTTCCTTTGACATTTAACATCTAGATACTGACTCAGATTAATTGGGATACCTGATACAGTTTGCTCTGTTTTGCACTGATATTCTGATGGGATACTTGTCAGGTACCTTTGTGGTGATTCACTTGATTTTGTTGCTTCTTTTACCCTAGGAATAAGTTTGTGTTTTTTTGGTTTTAGAGAATGGGGCCATTTGTAACCCAATTGGCACAGGACCCGAAGGGGACCTTTCAATTGAGGTGGGGGCTTTTCTGAAATTTTAAAGGCCACTGTGAATTTAGTAAAAACTCTGTAACTATTTTGTAAAAGTATAAGCTGCACATTGTAAAAAAATGAATTTTGTAAAATATAGCATCTAAATTCAAATTAACATTTCCATCTAATATAACAATATTTTCATAATTTTATTTTATATACATGTTGTGTTAATATTTATTGTTATATGTATGAAACAAAAAATTGTAAAATATATTGGAAAGATGCCTAAATTGAGGGTGGTTCACCATATATATGGTGATACCCTGCCTCATTTGAAGTTTCTCCTATATATATAGGGGACTTATCTAATGGGTCCTGTGCCCATTTGAGATGAGATGAGCCCACTCACATTTTACCAATATTTTCTATCATTTTGAGTTCAATGCTTATTTATTTACAGTTCTTATATCATATTCTTACTATTGGTAACTATTTTCATATAAAGAAAACCTTAGATTCATAGGAAATGGTCATTGGTAAGAATAAAAACGACAGTAGTAATACGAATAATAATACAATCATTTTGTATGAATTTAAGGTTTTTTCTCTGAAAATAGTTACTAGAAATAAGAATACGATATAACACTTGTAAACAAATAACTATTAAGCTCAAAATGATAGGAAATAATGATAAAAAATGAGCGAGCTCATCTCATCTCAAATGAGCATAGAGCTCATTGGATAATTTCCCTATATATGTATAGGGGCCCTTCCAATTGGACGTAGTCCATAATGAGTTCAGGAAGGCCTCCCTCTTTTTGTATAAAACACGAACACTTTAGTATAATACATATACATTTTGTATTATAGCATCACATTATAAATATAAAACCGCATACAAAACTGTACATTATAATACAAACATTAAAACTGCATATTATAATACAAACTGTATACATATTCTACTAAAGCCATCGTGTCTTTTACAAAAAAAGGGTTGGCCTTCCTGAACTCAGGAAGGACTGTCCTATTGGAAGGAATCACACACACACGCACACACATATATAGAGAGAGTAAAGGGATCCTACTCCATGGAGTAGGTAACTTACTGATGAATCTCGTATTCATCACTCTAAATCTCATTTATTAAGCTCAAATCCCTAAAAAATCAACAGCATTCTTGCATTTATTTCGCATAATTAGCATTCGGGCATGATTACATAAGAATTGCATTTTAGCATTAATTTCTGCATAAAATAAGAAGCCAAAAATCCAAGCCAAAAGTGACCTGTGAATAGCCTAACTTCCCCTATTTTTAACTCCTTCATGCTAACACCGCATACCACAAACTCACTTCCACTGTGTACACATCACTAACAAAATTAAATAAAAAAATACAAAAAAATAACTAACCCTGTTAAGTGGATCAAAAACCCAAACCCTAGTTTCAGGATTTTCGGACTAAAAGCCACATATCTTCCCCATCTAGTGTCCGATTTGATCCTACTCACTTTTGAACTAATGTGCATTCAAATTACCTTCAAAACAAGACCAAGTTCAAGTGAATCGGAGCTCGTATGTGAAAGTTGGGTTTTGGGCCTCTTTTGTACATTATATATTTTCGCGGCTTTTTGACCGATATTTTATGTATATTTTCTTTATCATAAAAAAAAATTAGATTAAGGTGTCTTTTATTTATCTTTGATTTTCCCATATTTTTCCGGATTTTTATCTTGTTTTAAAAATGACAAAAAAATTAGAAAAACCAAAAATCAAGGTATTCTATGTACATGGGATACCCCAAAAATTCACTTTTCACATTTGACCGAATTTGACTTTGATGTCTTCATGAAAGTTGTAGATCTCGTCAAGACGAGCAATTTTCGTGAAGAAACTTTTTCGATCCGAGGTCGTTTTCTATTTCTTTTTGATTTTACAAAACATTTAGTTTTCGATTTATCTGGTGCTGACACGTGGCAGCCCCAGAGGCCGCCACGTGTCAGCGTTTTTTGGGCTTTTCTTTATATCGTTTTTATAAAAAAAATATAATAAAAAAATAAAAAAATAAAAAAAAAATAATAATAAAAGCACCCGCACGTGCAGCGCACGTGCCACCGCCGCACGTACACTGCACGTGCGCCCGCTCCCTCTCCCCTTAACCCCCTGCCACGTGTCGTCTCTGCGGCCGTTCGATCAGCGGCCGATCGAACGGCCGCTGGCCTTCGTCTCCTCCCAACTCCCTCCCCCGAAACCTCCGTCGGCCGCTACCCAATCTCGCGCGCCACCGCACTCCTCGCCAACGACCTCCTCCGCAACCCCCGGGTTCTTCTCCGCTATCCCCGCGCCGCCCCGCTCACCTCGCAGCCCTATTTAAATAACACCGCCGCCCCATTTCTCAGATCATCCGCCGTTGGCCTCCACGAAGGGCGGTGGTGACAGCCCGCATCCTTCAAACTCCAGCGAGATCCGGTCACCCTCGGGTGGCCGTCGCAGCGCCTTGCCGCGTTACTGCCCCAGCTCCGCCAGCAGCGTCGAGCCCTCGACTTCATCTTCCCCGACCAACGTCTCCGCCGTCTCCGCGCTTCACCGGCCATCTCCAGCAGCAGCGGGTCACCTCCATCTCCAACCCCTCCGCCTCGCCATCCGCCTGCATCGATCATCTTCTCCGACTTCATCGCCAACGACGCCCTGCGCTCCGCCATCAAGCTCCATCTCCTCCCGACGGCCACCGCCTTCGCCATCTGCAGCAGGAGCACAGCCGGCCCTCCTCCGTCTGTCTTGGCCGATCCGCCGCACCGCCAAGCTCCACCAGGAGCGGCTCCCCTCCGCCTCGACACCACCGAAGGCCGGGCTCGAATCCTGAGGTCCCCCGCACGTGCTCCGCACGTGCGTGGGAAACGTCATCAGCAAATAACCCAAGTCACGTGCATTGCACGTGACGTTGGGCAAATTACAGAGACGTCCCTGGAGAGTTCACCATTTCGCCGCCAAGTCCCTCAAACCCAGGTCACGTGCAACGCACGTGACCCACTTGAGAAATTTCAGATTCGCCCCCTTTATAGCTGGTAATTGCACTTAGGCCCCACTGCACTTTTTGTTCATTTATTTTATTTATTACATTTGCATTCATACCCCTGTTGTGTTCCCCCTCTGCTTTGGATCTATTCTAGACATTATTTTATTTATTTAAAAATAGCATTTTGTTCATCTTTTAATTCTCTACATTTTGACATGCTGTGGACATTTTTGTGATTTACGGTTGATTAATAAATAATTGTTTTGTAGAAATAAGAGTATTTTGCCCAATCTGTGCTCGGAAATTCATATTTAATTAACCGTTGCTCTAAAAATCCCCGAAAAATCACATAGTGTAGAGTTTACTTTGATTAACATTGTGCTCAAAAGTCTTTGCATTTGCATGCATATTTTGCTCTGTAAAAATCATTTTGTGCATTTCAATGTTTGATTTTTAATAGGTATTAAACCCCACAGTTTCGAGGTTTAGGATTTTTCTGGGATCCATCACCTAGTGATAGATCTTAGATAATTTTATTTCTTGAAAATAAGTAGGTTTAATATTTATTATAATTAAATATTGAAAATCATTCTGTTTGCAGTTAAAAATCCATAAAAAATTCATATTGCATCTAAAAATTCAAAAAAAAAATTACAGTGCACTTATTTCATCATTTTTTACATCTCGGCCAAGTTTCGTAGTTTTCGGACACTATTTGAATGGAATTCACATTTTAGTCCATAAAATAGGCCGGATTTGCATATTGCACCCTCTATTGCATTGAAAATTTCCAAAAAAAAATTCCAAAAAAGACCGCCTTGAAAACCGAACTAAAAATTGGATAGACACAATTCTAGGTTGTTCCTTTGCCTCCTTGTGATCGACCTTGGGACTTGCCCAAGTAAAATAAACATAAAAACCACTTGATTAAATTTGATTAAAAATTGTGGTTATTTCTTGACTGTTTCCGATCGCCGCCTACAACGAACGACTTTCATTAATTTCACACACGAACGATAAAAACAACTTCTTAACGCGGCTTTTGCGGACACGTCAGATGGCGCCGTTGCCGGGGAGGCAAACAGCTTAGTTTTTTGTTTTGAAAATTTTTGTTCGGTTTTCCGTATTCGGGTAGTCTGACCCCCGAATTCTTCATTGTGAATAACATTTTATTTTCCAGCATTTATTCGCTTGTCCTATTTTGAGTCACTCTCTTACATTTTCTCTCTTATTTTTCTTGCGAGGTACCCGGCGCACGTGGAGCGGTTTTTCAAGGAACCGACGCATCTTCACCGACACCCGAAGAAACCGCAATTAAATTAAGATCGAGTCGAGTCGTGAGAGAGAGTAGAGTCTAGGTTTTTAATTTCTGCACTTTTAATTTCTGCTCATTTATAGCGGTGTCCGTTTGGACTCTCGCGTGTGTAAAAAGACCTTGAACTTTATTTGTGGTGTGTCGTGGCCTGTTTCACTCTCCGGAGAGGGTGGGGGCTCGACTTGAGTGGCGAATAGGATAGACCTGCACATACGGCTCTCAGAGCATTTATATTTTTGCTTGTGCTCGTAGGATCTTAAGCCACACTGCACATTAACTGAGACGCACCTTAGATCGTTCAACTTAGCCAAAAATTTAACTCAATTCTTCCCGCTAATAGAACTTTCTGTATAGGTGCGGTTTTTATCGGCTTGCACGCATATAGAATAATTTTTAAAATTCTGTCTAGCATCCCACATGGAGATTGCGAGGAGGCACTGTAAGTCTTCTAACTGAGCATTCATCATAGTTTTCCGCGTGCACCGGCTTTTCCCGACTTTCTCCCCCTTGTTTTATCACATAAATCTAAAGGAAATTGGGACTGGACGGTAGACGTGTATTTGTGCTCATCTAAATTCTTAAGTGATCACCTAATTAAAATTGGGACTGCTAAATATAGCCGATCACAATAACCCATAAAATCAAGAATTTCTGCGGGAGAGCAACCCCGATCTTGTATGTTTCTATTTTTCTGAGTGAGCGAGAGACGACACTTAAGGCTAGAGCCCAAATCCGAAATCTCAGCTCACTAAATTTTTGGCCAAGATTGATTTATCACCAACTAAAATTGAAAAGATAATAGCCGAACTCTTACGGTTTCATTGTGTGCGTTGGTGAACCCAGGGTTTGAATTGTGTTTGCATTGGTGTGCGTGAACCGATTTCAAGATCAATAGCCGCACATTTGATTTCTCTTGACTATCCCGTGCAATCATCTCTCGCCTCTCTTGATTTAAAATTCACCATGGAATTCTTGTCCAATAATTCTTGCAGACCCAACCCCTCATTCCTTTCCGCTCTTTCAAAAAATAGCCGAACGTTTATCCGAAAATCCATCAGAGCTATACTATGAAAATGAATTCGTATCGGTTAGACCCAAAACACCTCCCCCTCAACCACCAATAAATCCATCTCCTTCTGCTAATCTGACATATTTCATGAATGACAACCCTTTGTATTCAGAGCAGACAAACCAGAAAATGATTGAGGGCTCTACTTCTTCATTTAATCCTCTTTACATTGATCATACAATTCACCCCTCATATTCGGTAAATGTCAATCCATCATTCATGGGAGAAGATAACCACATGATCGAATTGAACACTTCTTCACCTCTTCCATCATTCTCGAACACCAAAGAAAAATCATTACCTTGGATTGAACATAATAACCCCCTCTTCACTCATACAGAGGATTGGGCCGACCACATAAGATCACAACTCCCCTTGGACCAACTCCGCTTACCTACACCATATGAGCAGCCACCTTCCATGATTATTGAGGAGATACTTTCAGAAAATGATGATCGTACATCGGATATTTCCAGAGATCCCTCTCCTAGTACATATAGAAAAATGGAAGAGGACATTGAATTACAAAAACATACCCCAACTGCTCCCATATTTGGCCAAGAAGAGATTTTGGAGAATATTTTGAGGATGAATAAGAAATTTGATTTAATGGAGGATAAATTTCAAGAACTTGCCGATCGATTAATCTCTGGTAGCTCGGCTATAAAATGGATGAGGAAATGATTGGATCTGAAATTGAAAATTTTGAGGATATTCAGGGACCTATGGACAATTTTGACCCTCACCCTGAACTCCAGAGCCCATCTGAAGAACACCCCACACCCCCACACCACCCAGAAAATACCAAAAAAATAGAAATATTTGAAAACCACAAAAAAATTGAAAATTTAGAAAATTTCATAAAAATTGAGACTGAAAACGATCTGAGGAATTTGGATCCAACCGTACGGGAAGCATTAGGAAAGAAATTGATTTTTGAACTTCCCTTTCTACAGGCCATTGAACACTTCCCCGATCTAAAAGGATTTGTATTGGACAAATTAACGATGAAGAAATCGGGCAGGATTCGAACAAAAACCGAGAGACATATATTGTCAATGGCCTCCTCCTTGGTGTTGAGGAGAAAAACCAAGAGCCGCATAGTGAAGCGGTTGCCCAGATTTGAATGTGTACTCAAAGACATAATTTTCACCCATGCTCGGATTGATGACGATTCACCAATTAATATCCTCCCGACCTCTGTATTACATGAACTCAAACTCGGACCGATTCGAAAGATACGAGAGATCATTCAATTGGCGGACCGATCGATAAAATGGCCGAGAGGAACCATTTTTGTCATAATGAAATTCCAAGGTGCTCCGCTCAAGGTAGAATTCACGATCATCGATATTGAGCATCAAGGAGAATTCACCCAGTCTCCAATCATTCTCGGAAAGCCGTTCCTGGCATTGGCCAAGGCGAGTATTGATTGTGGAGACTCGGGAAATCAATTTCACAGCATTGGAAGCACTTAGATCGGACCATGTCTTTGAGGAACCACGATCTCCTGAGGCAACCACGAAGTCCCCGACAACCGTAACCTTGAAGCGGTAGAAGAGCCCTACCCCGCAGCCACATCTGAGATAGCGGTTGTTGATGAGAATATTGGTTTAGAAAATCTCCCCCCTGCTCCATTCCCAACTGCTCTCACCATGAACAATCATGTATATGAATCATACGATCCGGAGACTTATGCATGGGCACACCCTGGGTCAACCTACTCTGACTACATGGATTACATCAACTCGACTCAGGAATGCACCAACATCGAATCAATGGAGAAAGAACATGCAGAGACTCTCCCCAATATTCAAATCCCCGAGGATCTCAAAATAGACAAATCTTTCTACTACGATCCTGAGACATATGCATGGTCACACCCGGGAGCAACATTCTCTGAATATCTTGACCAAATCATCCCCAAATCGAGAATGCTCAAACATTCGGGAGATTAAGAGCAAGCACACAGACCGAGCACCAACCAAGGAAAATTCAAATGGCTATTCATCTGGATACTCAAGTGAACCGACACCTTCACGACGAAATAAAAAGAGAGTCACCTTTGACCTTCCGGAAGAGGTATCGTCTGATGGTCCCTCATCAGGTCCGGAAAAGGTAGTCTACATGAGTGAAGTCTGTTCGGCAGCCCTAAAGCCATATCTTCGTAAGGATCCAAAATTCAATTCTCATTGGACAACTCCCGTTCCTAACTACTACTCATCCAAAGCTGATGCTCCTGCCCTCTTCAAGTACACTGGAATTCTTTCGTACGAGCTGACTGAGACCGGTGCTTCTGAGCTATCATCTGAGGACAAATTGATTGACCCAAAGAAGGAACGAATTCTGAGGAAACAATTAAAGAAACAAAAAGATATGCAAACTTGGAGTATGTCCACTTTCAAATACTACTCCTCTGAGGATAACTCTGATGATGGATATCTTTCATCTGACTCAAACACTTCATCTATTATCCATCATGATTTTTCTGAGGATGACACTGATTGTAGTTGGGAATCATATGCTCCATCTTCACCTCATCATTATGATCTCCCACCGCAGGCTCACAAGAAGATCAGCCGAAAACCGCCTTAATCATCCGGCTACCCACCCTCCCTCCCGACCACATCGGTCTCCTTGTACAACTTCTTCCTCTACTTAGGCCAAGGCCTAAGTATAGGGGGGACCGATGCCATCTGTTTATACCATCCTTCTCATCCTCCCAACCGTTCCATTTCCACCCTTCTTCCATACTTAGGCTGTCCAGAGCCTAAGTATAGGGGGAGCCGACATCCACCTGTATATACTCTCCTCACTCACTCTTTTCCGCTCTACTTCCTAACCCATTGTGTATAAATTTTCCACTCTGTTACGCTTAGCACGAGCTATGTCTTCATTACGCTTTTTGTGCTTTGAGGACACAGCACTCGCTAAGTATAGGAGGGTCTGTATATATACTTTGTATATATTTTACCCATATCTCGTACTTTCGCGTAAGTCTATATGTATTTACGGGGTGGGTACTAACTTCAAAAAAAAAGAGTTTTTCTACTAACACTGACTTGCCCAAAATTTTTGAAAAAAAATGGCTTCTTATTTCATCTTTGCACACACACACGCAAAAAAAAATCTGCATTTCACACACTTGCACTTCATCCAACATCACATGCATTTACATTTGTGAAAAGTCATTGGGTTCTGAACCGAGTTATGAGCCGAAACCGAGAATGGTCTGAACTTGCCCTTAATCCACCTAATTTTCAGAGGAACTTCACAGAGAAATAGGATTTTAAGAGCTTCAGGTCTTTTGACTTAATTCTTTAAGTTCCACATGACAATGTGCAGCGTTTGACTCTTAGTGTCTAACCTGATCTCTTCATTCTGGGTACAACTCTGGAATAGGGAATTAATTTGTACTCTCGCACTATACACTTAGCTCAACCCAGACGGGATGTTGGAAGATTATGTGAGTTTCTTTTCTGGTAGCGTGGAAATCTAAAGACCGGAGTTCGGGTTGAAATAAAGCTTCGGAAAAGGGATGGACGGCTGGGCACAATTTTTCTAAGACCCCAAAAAATGTACGGAATAAAAAGATGCTATATCCGTAGGGGCAAAACAAGATCCAAGCAGAACCACCAAAAATTCCAAATACAAAGAAGCAGTCTACCAAATAAAAATTCGACCAAAAAGGTCCAAGCTTCAAGAAACCTGCAGATCTTGGTGGAGACTTGGCTACACTGGCCATCTTCACAAGGAGAGGTGACTACACTGGCCACCCCCTCCAGTTCTTTTCTCTTTCTTCTAGCTTCTCCCCCATTTCGATTGTGAACACAGCACGACAGACCTTAGAAGGAAATACCTGACTCCCCGAGGACGAGTTACTGGAGAGGAGAGGAGCATGGTAGTCCGGCATTCTGGATGGGAAGAGCTAAAAACCCTTCACACACACACACGAGTCGGTTATTCAATGTTCTTAGGGTATACTTTGGGAAGAGGATTGATCTAAGATGACTTCTGAGCCGAAACTGTAACAATGATGTGTAGAACTTGAGGGCTGTTGATTTTAAAATTCTAAGTCTCACAGAAGTTCCGCCACACTATTAATCCAAAGGTCGAGTTTAGTTTCATTCTCACCTTCAGCTCATGGTCTTGGTATGGAACCCAGTCTCATTTCACTTCATGGCATGTCTTTTTGATGCTCAGAGACGAGCATGGTTTAAGTATAGGGGGATGATGAATCTCGTATTCATCACTCTAAATCTCATTTATTAAGCTCAAATCCCTAAAAAATCAACATCATTCTTGCATTTATTTCGCATAATTAGCATTCGGGCATGATTACATAAGAATTGCATTTTAGCATTAATTTCTGCATAAAATAAGAAGTCAAAAATCCAAGCCAAAAGTGACCTGTGAATAGCCTAACTTCCCCTATTTTTAACTCCTTCATGCTAACACCGCATACCACAAACTCACTTCCACTGTGTACACATCACTAACAAAATTAAATAAAAAAATACAAAAAAATAACTAACCCTGTTAAGTGGACCAAAAACCCAAACCCTAGTTTCAGGATTTTCGGACTAAAAGCCACATATCTTCCCCATCTAGTGTCCGATTTGATCCTACTCACTTTTGAACTAATGTGCATTCAATTACCTTCAAAACAAGACCAAGTTCAAGTGAATCGGAGCTCGTATGTGAAAGTTGGGTTTTGGGCCTCTTTTGTACATTATATATTTTCGCGGCTTTTTGACCGATATTTTATGTATATTTTCTTTATCATTAAAAAAATTAGATTAAGGTGTCTTTTATTTATCTTTGATTTTCCCATATTTTTCCGGATTTTTATCTTGTTTTAAAAATGACAAAAAAATTAGAAAACCAAAAATCAAGGTATTCTATGTACATGGGATACCCCAAAAATTCACTTTTCACATTTGACCGAATTTGACTTTGATGTCTTCATGAAAGTTGTAGATCTCGTCAAGACGAGCAATTTTCGTGAAGAAACTTTTTCGATCCGAGGTCGTTTTCTATTTCTTTTTGATTTTACAAAACATTTAGTTTTCGATTTATCTGGTGTTGACACGTGGCAGCCCCAGAGGCCGCCACGTGTCAGCGTTTTTTGGGCTTTTCTTTATATCGTTTTTATAAAAAAAATATAATAAAAAAAATAAAAAAATAAAAAAAATAATAATAAAAAAAGCACCCGCACGTGCAGCGCACGTGCCACCGCCGCACGCGCACTGCACGTGCGCCCGCTCCCTCTCCCCTTAACCCCCTGCCACGTGTCGTCTCTGCGGCCGTTCGATCAGCGGCCGATCGAACGGCCGCTGGCCTTCGTCTCCTCCCAAATCCCTCCCCCGAAACCTCCGTCGGCCGCTACCCAATCTCGCGCGCCACCGCACTCCTCGCCAACGACCTCCTCCGCAACCCCCGGGTTCTTCTCCGCTATCCCCGCGCCGCCCCGCTCACCTCGCAGCCCTATTTAAATAACACCGCCGCCCCATTTCTCAGATCATCCGCCGTTGGCCTCCACGAAGGGCGGTGGTGACAGCCCGCATCCTTCAAACTCCGGCGAGATCCGGTCACCCTCGGGTGGCCGTCGCAGCGCCTTGCCGCGTTACTGCCCCAGCTCCGCCAGCAGCGTCGAGCCCTCGACTTCATCTTCCCCGACCAACGTCTCCGCCGTCTCCGCGCTTCACCGGCCATCTCCAGCAGCAGCGGGTCACCTCCATCTCCAACCCCTCCGCCTCGCCATCCGCCTGCATCGATCATCTTCTCCGACTTCATCGCCAACGACGCCCTGCGCTCCGCCATCAAGCTCCATCTCCTCCCGACGGCCACCGCCTTCGCCATCTGCAGCAGGAGCACAGCCGGCCCTCCTCCGTTTGTCTTGGCCGATCCGCCGCACCGCCAAGCTCCACCAGGAGCGGCTCCCCTCCGCCTCGACACCACCGAAGGCCGGGCTCGAATCCCGAGGTCCCCCGCACGTGCTCCGCACGTGCGTGGGAAACGTCATCAGCAAATAACCCAAGTCACGTGCATTGCACGTGACGTTGGGCAAATTACAGAGACGTCCCTGGAGAGTTCACCATTTCGCCGCCAAGTCCCTCAAACCCAGGTCACGTGCAACGCACGTGACCCACTTGAGAAATTTCAGATTCGCCCCCTTTATAGATGGTAATTGCACTTAGGCCCCACTGCACTTTTTGTTCATTTATTTTATTTATTACATTTGCATTCATACCCCTGTGTTCTCCCTCTGCTTTGGATCTATTCTAGACATTATTTTATTTATTTAAAAATAGCATTTTGTTCATCTTTTAATTCTCTACATTTTGACATGCTGTGGACATTTTTGTGATTTACGGTTGATTAATAAATAATTGTTTTGTAGAAATAAGAATATTTTGCCCAATCTGTGCTCGGAAATTCATATTTAATTAACCGTTGCTCTAAAAATCCCCGAAAAATCACATAGTGTAGAGTTTACTTTGATTAACATTGTGCTCAAAAGTCTTTGCATTTGCATGCATACTTTGCTCTGTAAAAATCATTTTGTGCATTTCAATGTTTGATTTTTAATAGGTATTAAACCCCACAGTTTCGAGGTTTAGGATTTTTCTGGGATCCATCACCTAGTGATAGATCTTAGATAATTTTATTTCTTGAAAATAAGTAGGTTTAATATTTATTATAATTAAATATTGAAAATCATTCTGTTTGCAGTTAAAAATCCATAAAAAATTCATATTGCATCTAAAAATTCAAAAAAAAATTACAGTGCACTTATTTCATCATTTTTTAGATCTCGGCCAAGTTTCGTAGTTTTCGGACACTATTTGAATGGAATTCACATTTTAGTCCATAAAATAGGCCGGATTTGCATATTGCACCCTCTATTGCATTGAAAATTTCCAAAAAAAAATTCCAAAAAAGACCGCCTTGAAAACCGAACTAAAAATTGGATAGACACAATTCTAGGTTGTTCCTTTGCCTCCTTGTGATCGACCTTGGGACTTGCCCAAGTAAAATAAACATAAAAACCACTTGATTAAATTTGATTAAAAATTGTGGTTATTTCTTGACTGTTTCCGATCACCGCCTACAACGAACGACTTTCATTAATTTCACACACGAACGATAAAAACAACTTCTTAACGCGGCTTTTGCGGACACGTCACTTACCTACTCCATTCTTATTTTTTGGCATTTTTTTTGAAAATGCTTCCATGGCTTTTCGTAACTATATCCCTCTAATATGTCATTCAAATTTAGACAGAACATGAACTCCTATATCCTCCTTCCAGAACAGGTCGATTACAGTAAATCTATGATCATTAAAATTATCTGTTCTAGATGGAGGATATAGGAGTCTCTGTTTCTGACGAAAGTTGAATGACATATTAGAATGATATAGTTATGAAAATCTATGGAAGCATTTTTCAAAAAAATAGAAAAAGTGGCAAAAAATGAGAATGGAGAAGGTAAGTTACCAATTTCATGGAGTAGGATCCCTTTCCTCTCATATATATATATGTAGGCTTAAATAAGTATACTCCCTGGGAGCATATAAGAGTATGCCTCCTACCTTTTTTTCTACAATTTTTTTATTTTTATGAAATGGAACCTGGGGGATTTACTTAGAATAATAAGTGGAATATTTTGTTTTAAATTTCTTGTAAAACAAACGTCCCTAACACTCAAGGCCTTAAATGTCGGTTTCGGTCATCATTTCGGTATCGACCAAAACAGAATTTCGATGGAATTTCGGTGGAATTTCGACTGAAATTTTGGTCATTTTTTGTACTAGGATCCCCATATTTCGGTCATTTCAGTCATTTCGATCGAATTTCGATTTCGATTGGATATCGATATTCGACAAAAATTCGACTGAATTTCGCTGAAATTTGAGGCCATGCTAACACTTCCATCTGGAGGGGGTCAATTTCAGCAATTCTGAGACCGTTAAAATTTGACAGTCTTGATGGAGGAGATAAAAGTATCGAATTAAGTCGAATTTGAATGATACAGTGTTGATATATTGTGATCTAAATTCCACTAGGTTTCATTTCAGAAAAATAAAAAAATACGGAGAAAAAAGGGTGAGCATGTAAGTTACATGCTCCGAGGGAACATACTCCTTTTTCCCATATATATATCTGGCTAAGATGCCCTTGGAAGTGCTTGCATTGGAATAATGTAAAGATTGACATTGGTGATGAATTCACAAACTTATGGTTAGGGGCAGTGTTATGGTGGTTCATTAAAACATAAATTTACAATATTTTCCCCCTTGCTCTCTTTTTTGTGATTAGATTGGTCAGAACGGGGCTATGTTTTTCTATTAATATTTGAAGATTGTGAAGTTATACGTACATCTCAAAAATTAGTCTTGAATGGAAAACACACAAAATGCGAGAACGATTACTAGAGGGGGTATTACTAAGGGATAATTACACCCATAACCCTGAGTAATTTCGCAATAACATTCATAACCCTGCATAATCGCGAATTACATGAGAAACCCCGAGTAATGCTTAACCTTTGCATGACATAACCCTGTGTGAAGTTCCGTTTCAAATTTCCGTTAACTCAGATGGAAAAAGTTAAATATAGACAATTTTACCCCTTCAAGTATTTTATATTTATAAATTGATGCCCCCTTCTCCCATCAGAAGCCCTCCCTCGTTGCTTCCTCCGCCGTCTCCTGCGGCCTCTGAAGCCCCTCCCTCTGCCTGGAACTCTCCCCCGAACTGCCCCTGACCAACTCTCCCCAGAAATCCAAAGCCCCCCTCGGTCCCCCGTCGCCCTCCACCCGTCGGAGCCCCACCCCCCGCCCGCTCGAGCCTCACCCCTCCGCAATGGATCCTCCACCCAAGGAGAGAGCAGCAATGTACCATACGGGTCTTCACTACGCCAGGAACGACTGGGGCATCACCATGTACCCCGTGGTTCCGGGGTTTGTGCCTTCCTGCTTTCCTCAAATGAATTAACATAACTTTCCGCATCGACAGGTAACATTGACTTGTTACGAGTATTATTTACAGACATGAAATCACTGGGAGGATAACGAAAGTCGGGAGCAACGTCGCCAGATTTAAGGTGGGCGACCGCGTCGGCGTCGGCTGCATCGCATGCTCGTGTCTCGCTTGTGACTACTGCGTCGCCTCGGAGGAGAACTACTGTGATAATGTCCAGTTCACTTACAATGGCATCTTCTGGGATGGTAGCATCACGTATGGCGGATGCTCCACCATGTTTGTCGCCGACAAGATGTATTGACAAGAGGATACCGGAAAACCTGCCGTTGGATGCAGCTGCGCCTCTGCTCTGCGCGTGCATCACAGTGTTCAGCCCGATGAAGCGGCACAACATGCTGCAGCCGGGGAAGAAACTGGGTGTTGTCGGACTGGGCGGATTGGGGCATGTGGCTGTGAAGTTCGGGAAGGCATTCGGGCTCCATGTCACGGTGATCAGCACGTCCCCGTCGAAGAAGGAAGAGGCGTTGTGTCGGCTGGGAGCCGATCGGTTCGTCGTCAGCACCAACCACGACGAAATGAAGGTACACCTTTCCAATTGAGCAGGATGGTTGCATCCAATTATGGGAATTGCGCGAACCTCCGACCTGGGCGTGGTCGCACCGCAGTCAATCTCTTCTCCCCCACGTCAACATCTCCTCCGTAGAAGCTTCACCGCCATCTCTCGTATTCCGCCTCCTCCGGTCAACGCTGTGCAGCGCCTCCACCCAAAGACCACTAGCGTGACCACCATCAAAGCACATCGTCCTTCTCAAGCAGCAACATAGCACCCTTCAGCTTCCGCCCTCTCCTGGATACCCCGCATCAGAAGCACACCGCCGCCCCCGTTTTAGAAAAGACGAAGGAGCCATCATGTGAGGCACATCCCTTTTTTGACAGTTGATCGAGGATGAGTTAGATTAACTCATTCCTATGGTTGAGTTAACATCTTAAATTAACGGAGGGTTATGGGTGTGAGACGGAGTGACTATACAGAGTTTCTCATGTAATTCGCGATTATGCAGGGTTATGAATGTTATTGCAAAATTACTTAGGGTTATGGGTGTAATTATCCCTATTACTAATTGATAACTTCAAGTTAAGCATTTGTAGTGGTTATAGCATCCAATTAGGCACAATTGTTGACCAATTTCCTCGACAATGGCTTGGGTCTCTGGGCCCTAGATGCTACACTGTCGGTAATGAAACATTTTCTACATTTGATTATACTTGTGAGAAAAAAAGTATTTGGATTACTTTTATGACAGAGGACTTGTTCGAGTACCAAAATTTTATATCTTTATCAATATTGGTTGTATGCGTCATGTGAGTTCAAACTTTTTTATTACATCTTTCTTAGTTTTGATTGGGCAAATGATGTTCAGGTTGCACTGGATTTCTTGATAAGTAGAACTAAGAACTGCATTTACTTTATCTTATATTGACTTAAAAATGCATCCATCTGATCTGGTAACCACATCTACCTAATCAATTTGACATGTTAGTGTGGACCTTATTGCAGGTCACTTGAACACCCCTAACTTAAATTAGTAACAAGTTATACCATCTATTAAGGAATGCATCCTCTAATTAAGATGTTATAGGAAACAATATTTATACAGTTCTTATTTTCCTTTTATGTAATTTTCTTGTTGGCTATTTGCCCTCTAAAGTTTCTCCTCTGTAAACGAGCCCTATGGTCACAAAATAAACATCTCATTCAGTTCTTTACCCATGGTATCAGAGCAACGGTCCAAGACCAGAGATCTGGTATCTTCGTTATACCTTAACCCCACCGTCCAAACCCTTCTCCTTCTCCAAACGTTGCCCTTCACCGAGTGCCCCCTCCTTTGTACGTAGCCATACTCTTCATACCACCCTCCTTCACGTGTCTCGGGTTCCACGCCCAACAGGTTTTGGGTTCCGTACCGTAGCCGCTTCTCACTCCGAGGGACACAACACCCATGTGGTGCTCTCATTGGCGATCGTGGGTTATTGCACGGGTACAACGCTCTTTCTTGGGAACCATGCCCCCAACCGGCGGTACATGAGTGCCTAATCGGCGCTTCACGACTCCTTTTGGAAATCTTCCGCACTGAGTTTGGTGGAGTTTAGGTTGGATTTACGCATCTAAATCCAATCCGCTTGCCTTAGAGTGCTGACTCAGATGATGGGAAAGGTTGTGCTCTGAGATTGCATACACAACCTGTTCCTAACATGGTTGTGTAGACAAATTCAAATCTTTCTACCCCATATCACATCCTTTTGACCTCCCTCATTTGTCATGATGGAGAACAAGGTCGATATATCCTCCTCTGGGGCCTTCAAAGTTCTCGCGCCCATCGCCAAGATAGATGAGACCTACTATAAACTGTATGCTATGTAGTTCATGAGTATTATGCAGAACAACAACGAGGAATATATCCTGATGCAACCAGATACGACCGACAGTAATGGGGGGAATGCTTCATGGAAGCAAGACAAGGCATGGGCATGTGCTTAGTTCCATGGGATTCTCTCAGAAAGCCAATGATATTATGCACCAACCCACTACCAAGGCAATGTGGGACATACTTTCCACCACATATTCTCAAGAAAAGAATGAGATGAAAGTCCTTCAGCTTCATTATGACATCTTCGTGGTAAAGCAAAGCGATTGCCCTCTCCATGCATTCTACTCCTGTTTGAGAGGGCATGTTTGAGAAGCTTCATAGCTTCATACCTCTCAATGCGAGTGCCACACAACAAATGATGTACATGAATGAGACGATGATGGATGTGTTTCGTACGACCCTTGATTTTCAGTATGATGTTGCATGTAGTCAGCTCCTCACCGACGCCTTTATATTTGTTGCAGATTGAAAATTTCGAAGGTAGAGAAATTTGATGGAGAGAAATTTGGAGGGAGGAAGAAGAGAATGTGAGCCGATTATGCGAGGGGTTTTGGAAGAGAATAGCAAAGATTGCGTGGAGGGAGAGAGAGAGAGAGAGAGAGAGAGAGAGAGAAAGGGGGGAAGAAGATAGTTGGAGAAGCTCCAATTTCAACAAAACCTCAACTTGAACTGATGAAACAATGGACTGCCATCCCCTTTATATAGGAGAGATGGGATTAGAAAAACAGGAAAGGAAATAAAATAAAATCCTAATAAGCCTGAGTTGGATTCTAAATATCTCTAATCGAATAACTAATTAGTTGGAGATCACATATGATATCGTTATTTTAAAAAAGAGAAATTATCATGGAATTAGTTAGGCGCAAATAAATAGCCATAAACCTAATAAAATTATTGACTCTAATTAAATGGATGGAAAACCTTAATTCGATAAAGCCTAATTGGACTAAATTAAATGAACACAAGGCCTAATTTCGCCCTAATTCTTCCGCGTCAACTCTTCGCTACTTCGATTGCAATGTGTGTCAGACTGATCATGATTCGATTCCATAACTTGTCAACATTTTTCTTATCCCCAGTGTTCCTTTTGTAGTTTTGTGGAAAGCGGGGTTTGGGTACGTGTTATTTATTTACCCCTTCAATGAAAGATGGATGTACTTTCACCTTTTCCACTAATGTAACCTTTAGATAAAAAGGTTGTGGTTGAAGGGTCATCTTAAATTCTTCCATGACGAATTAAAATCCCTAATTTCCTAGAATGGGATTGCCACATTCTAAGACCACTTCGTCACCCTTCTAGCAACTTCGACGGGGTCGAACCCTACGTTAGGGTTGCTACTTGCACCATTAGTGGTGGTGGCTCTCTTGGTGTGGGTTGTTGCTTGGGTGTAAGGGTAGTAGACAAGGGTGATGAGGTTGGGGTAGTGGATGGCATTGCTGGGTGGTGGGTTGGGTTGACGTCGGTGGTAGACATATAAGCGAGGATGGTGATGTTGTTGACGGAAGTGGTGGTGGTGGTCCGACATGTGCTGTTGGAGCCAAAGGTATGTGCAATAATGTTGGGATTTGAGGTTAAGGTGACGGTAAGGGGGTTGGAGGTAGGGTCGATGAAGGTGGCTGTAATGTCAGGGAAGGTGGCGGAGGTTCGAGAAGCTCTTGGACAACAGTTTCAGGGGTGGGAGGCGTCTCGATGCTTTCCTGGACAACATGGGGTTGTTCTTCAATGAATATATATTTATTGAACCACAAATTCAGCTACTGTTATACTTTGATGCTTGAGTGGAGGCAGTGTTTGAACCTTGTTGGACATGCAAGCCCACGACGAGCCATTATGCAATAAATGTTATTGCACATATCATTCCCTGATCTGAAATGATGAATAAATAATTTGCATAATAGGTCCCTTAGTACAATTAGGGTTATGTACCATTAGGGGTGTAAACGGACCGAATCTGAGCGAACCTATATTTTTTAGTTTTGGTTCATTTATTTAATCGAGCCTAAACTTGTATTGAGGTTCGGTTCGTTTATTTTCGAATCCCATCCGAATCGAACTTCTTTTTAAACGAATCGAACCTAAGCGAATATCGAAATTAAGAATTCAGAGGGAGTGAAAAAAAGAGAAATGGAAATATATATGTGTTTACAATTAGAATAAATATTCATTTAGTTTTTTTCTTTATCTAACTCATCGTCATCTTTTTCTATTTTTTAGAATGATTGGGATGAAACTCCACTAGAGGCGCATCCAAAAAATTATAAATAGAAGTATATACCATAAAAGGAGTTGCATCCACCAATCGTAGAGGGCTTTGGCATGCCCAAGCACATTCTCGAAATAAAGTCTCTCTCTCTCAAAAACAATACAATTTTTGGATAGCCAAATAGCCCAACTAGAGCACACACTTTTACCCGGCCACGATTGATTCTGACCAGTCTCTTCCAATCGATGCCCGAAAGAGTCTTTGTCTCTCCATTAGATACCCAGGATGTTCGCATTTCGCCACGTGCCTACAAAACTAGGGCGCTAGGAAAAAAGATGATCAATGTCATCAATCGCTCCTCCAAACCTTTTACATCCGTCCTCCGCTCCTGGAAAAATACTGACTCACCTTGCCTTCGTCATCACTTTTTCTCTTCTCTACAGTTACAAAAAACATTCACCCTTGTAGGGATCTTCCATTCCCAGATCCGCGCACAATCCAGAGAGGTCTTGGGTATCCTCCACAGTAGTCGTAGCAGAAATCATCTTATAAGCTTTCTTGATGATGAACACCCCATCTCTCCAGCACCATGAATCTCTCCCATCGGATGGCACCTCAAGTCTTGTCAACCTGTCTGAGAGACAAAGGAACTCCTCTACCCTCTGATTTGAGAGCTCAATCACAAAAGTAGGCATCCAAGGTTGCAAAAGTCGGTAGTTGGTACTCGGTCGGTCGGGTCACTGACTAAGGATTAATCGGTAGTCGGACGATTAATCGAATTTAGTCGGGCATTAATCGGCTTTGATTTTTTAAATATACAAGTCATTTTTATACATATGTTATAATATATTTACGTAGATTTATATATTTTTTTACTATCATAACGAATCAAAAGAAGTAATTGAATTTAAATAAAACATTAAGCGTATTAGGATAAGTTTGCTTTTAAAAAAGTAAGAAAATATGGTATCTCCAAGCAAAAATTGGTCGACTAGTGGACCTAGTTGGAATTAGTCGGTATTCGGTCGGCTACCCCACTGACTAGACTACTCGGACCTACCAGTCGGGCTAGTCGGATGACTTTTACAACATTGTAGGCATCCAAGAACCATTTGACCAAACATTAGCAATGCTTGCCTCTGTGTCTACTACTAGAGTAAAGAGCTTGTGATACAAATCATAGAGGGCACCTTCGTCGGACTAGTCATCCAACCAAGAACGGAAATCTCAACCTTCCCCCAGAATTGGTTGTAAGGAGTCTACCAGTATCGATAGGACATAGCACACTCCCCTCCAGAAAGTCGTTAACTAAGTCACAACATCAGCTCGGGCACACAAGCTGGACAACACACCATAAACAGATATCACTAGTCTCAAAAGAAAAACACAATTATCTCCCCAGATCTTCATCACCCATTTCGCAAGTAACACATTTCATATCACCAATACACAACACTTCAAGCCCTTTGTCCTTAATTGGCGTTATCACTAGTGGCCAATCCACCAGCACAAAACCTTTGTCATCCAGAGATGACGAACAAAAAAAGCGTTGCATCAAAGATTCCAATCTCTGGTAAATTCCTACAGGTGGTGTTCTTGTGGAAATGAAGAAAACGAGAATTGCTATAAGACCCGCCTTCGCCAGAACCAACCTCCCCCCTTGAGAGGTACGATGCTTTCTAACCAACTAACTTCTTCTCCAGCTTCTCAACAATCAACAACTAGTCAATCTGCTTAAGTTTTCACACATCAACAATCGCCCAAGATAACTGATTGGCAAACTCTTCTGTGTCGTTCCCAGAATCTCTGTGCATGTCGTCGCCTCCTTTAAAGAAAGGTTAAAGGGGACGAAGGAGGATTTTGCCCCATTAACTTCAATCCAACAACTCACCAAAAATATCCAGCACTGCCTTGACCACCTTGCATTGTGCCTCCCCTAATGAAGAAAATGGTGCCATCTGTGTACTGCAAGATCGGGACCGAAAGATCCTGTCTAGAATAGCCCATGAAGAAACATCCATCTGTAACAAGTCTCGTCATCACAATTAATGCATATGCGGCCAGAACGAACAAAAGTGAGGCTAGAGGATGCCCTTGCCTCACCCACCCACCCCTGAGGCTGGAAGAAACCTCCCTCCCACTTCCCGTTAACTAGCATCGAAAGTGAGGAAGTAGTAACACACATCTTCATCCAATCAATACAGATGTCTGGGAAACCCCTCTGAACCAAAGATGGTAAGATAGTACTCCAGCTCATGCAGACATGCTTTTTAAAAATCATCGTTACAAAGGAGGACAGCATAATGTATAGTTCCTCAGCTATGAAACCAGCTACCTCTCTTCTCTTCCAATCTGACACCATCTTTGACGCCAAAACCACCCCTTCCAACAATTGACGCTCCGAAATGAAAGCTGACTAGGAGGGTAAAACAAGAGTATCAAAGATGTTTTTGAGTCGGTTGGCTAGCACCCTGACTATGATAAGGTAAATAACATTAAACAATGCTATGGGTCTAAATCGTCCACGCGCTCAACAACGTCCTTCTTAAGGAGCAAGAAGAGCAGGGATCTGTTGAGCTTCTCCAGACCTCTGTTCGCTTCCTAAATTCTAGGATCAGACCCATGACATCCTCCTCAAACACATCCCAGAATTCTCGATAAAAGAAGACTACCAAGTAATCTGGTCCCAGGCATCCATATGTATTAATATCAAAAATCACTCTATACACATCCTCCTTAGTAAAATTAAATATAAGTGAGTTTTGTTAATTAAACGTCAAAGATTTGGCCCCCCTTCTAAGCCATTTGACCCCAAAAGATGGTGTCCTCCTACTGAAGTCCTGAAAGTGCTTCACAATAGCAGCTCCTATCGTCCCATCCCCATGAACCCTCTCCCCTACCACCTGTAGATCGTGAATCAGATTTCTCATCCGCGCACCACTCGCCACGAGATGAAAAAACTTCATGTTTGTGTCACCTTACAATTTTGTCTAGATCTTTGATGCCACTCCACCTCCTTTCCTCTTATCGTCCTCAGCCACAACTCTTTAAGCTCACCTCTCCCCTGTTGCTCTTCTTAATCCAGATCATGCTCGTCCTCAACACAGTCCAGCCTGGCAATCTCTTTTCTGACGCGCTTTTTTCATGTGTTTCATCAGCATCTCTCGCAAACATGTAATCTTCTACTAGGGGTGTAAACGGACCGAACTTGAGCGAATCTATATTTTTTAGGTTCGGTTCATTTATTTAATCGAGCCTAAACTTGTGTTCAGGTTCGGTTCGTTTATTTTCGAACCGAATTCGAATCAAACCTCTTTTTAAACGAATCGAACCTAAGCGAATATCAAACTTAAAAATTCTCTAATAAGAGGGGGTGAAAAGAAGAGAAATGGAAATATATGTGTATTTAGAATTAGAATAAATATTCATTTAGTTTTTTTCTTTATCTAATTCATCTTCATCTTTTGAAAAAAATAGATTAATGAGGATTCGTCTCTTTGAAAAAAGTATAATCATAATATATTTTATATCTATTCAGATGGGGATAGGGAATAAGAATAATGCGGAGATATTCGATAAGTAATGTTTGTACTTGTTCTGTTGATTTGAAGATAAAGAAGGGAAAAGTACTAGAACATAAATGATAGATGTTGTAAACACGATGTGACTATTTATTTTTGGATAGTTTATACCGAGATAAAACCTAGCTAGTTATCCCATAAATATCTAGTTATCTCTAGACAAAATTCACTTACCTTAGGATAAAAACCAATCTGTAAAACCCCATAGTCCCATACCGTGGAAACATGAAGTTTCCGGATGGGATAAAAGGTGAAGAGGTTACTACCTAACAACCCGGCTTAAGCATTTTGGGGGTGGTTAATCGGGTCCGTATGGGCCCGATCCCAAGAGGTTGTTAGGGCCAGTAATGCTCCGCTAACGGACCGGGGACCTAAGCCCGGGACGTAACAAATGGTATCCGAGCCAAATTCTCTCTGATAGTGGAAAGGGCTACCCGAGAGGTGGAGCCGTCCCTACAAAGAGATTGGAGGAAATGGCTACCCGGAGCTTGAAGCCGCCACTGTCACTGGGAAGAAGTGATGTGCCATGTCGCAACGAGGACGTTGCGAATATAAGTGGGAGAGGTTGTAAAACCCCATAGTCCCATACCGTGGAAACATGAAGTTTCCGGATGGGATAAAAGGTGAAGAGGTTACTACCTAACAACCCGGCTTAAGTATTTTGGGGGTGGTTAATCGGGTCCGTATGGGCCCGATCCCAAGAGGTTGTTAGGGCCAGTAATGCTCCGCTAACGGACCGGGGACCTAAGCCCGGGACGTTACACACTCACCTCAAATAAGTCCACTTCTACGAATAAGGATTTGTAAATATGTATATGTGTATGTTTATCGAGCTTTTAACGAATCGAACCTGAGCGAACCTATGATTTTTAGGTTCGGTTCGTTTATTTAATCGAGCCTAAACTTGTGTTCAAGTTTGGTTCGTTTATTTCCGAACCGAATCTGAATCGAACTTTTAGCGAGCCGAACCTGAGCGAATATCGAACTTGAGAATTTTCTTACACCCCTATCTTCTACGCCGACCTCCGTGCAGCCGATCCCTCCACCGTAGGGATCTCCAAAATCTCGCAATCATTTCTCTGAAACCGCCATCTAGTAGACAAGCTCTTTCGAACTTGAACATCAACTTGGGAATCATCCCCCACTCCGACTCCCAACAAATAGGTGTATGATCCAATCGCGATCTCGTAAGCACCCTTGTCGTGGACAGAGGGAACATCTCCAACAGCTCCACAAATGCCAGGAAGCGATCTAGACGAGACCTCGAAAAGCTATTGCGCCAAGTCAACCCCCATTCATGGCATCCAACACATCCTAATGCACTTTGTAATCCATTGGATTGGATTCAAATCTTTGACGGATTTGATTGTAAATTTTTAAAATCCCGTTAAGATTGGATTGGACACGTATTAAGCTAAAATACGATCTAATCTAATCTATGTGCATCCTTAATTGAGATAGCTAAATAGTACAAAACTTCGAAGAACTGTCATATCATACCTAATAATAGCAAAAAAAGATTGTTTATTTCAATCATAAAAGTTTGCATAATGGAATCACTAATATCAGACTTATTTTTCAATATAAAAAACAAGAGAAGTCTGGAGAAATCATCATCAACAACAAGATGAAACATATACCCCTGGTGATCAGGAATACAACCGGCCGTCCCTCGGTGCTTGATGGCGCCTAAGGTTGTCGCTACATGGCCGGAGGGGCCATGGATCTCACCGGGGCAGGGCAGCCGTTGTCGCATCTGTAGCCGCCCTTCGCTGTCATCGGAGGGCGGAAGAAGTTGGGCTTCATCTCCTTGACCAGTGGATGAAGGTTACGGGGAGTGGCGGAGGTGGTTTTATAGGGGAGAGGGTGGTCGGTTATGGTGGCGGCGGTAGTGATATAACGACTGATTGATTGCGTGAGAAGGTCGGATCTGAGGCTTTTAGGGGTTGGCGAAGGTCAGTGAAGTAGGGGCTATGTGGGAGGGACGTTGGTTTGAGGAGAGGGAGATCGAGGCGATGGGTAGAAATGGAAGGGGGAAAAGTGGTTGTGAGGTGTAACGACTAGAGAAGAGATGTCAGGGAGGAGTAAGATAACGGATGACCGTTGGATATTCGATTCGACGGTCCCAATGAGGGTACTGGTGGATGCTTTAGATCAGATTTTAGGATCTGATCTAACAGCTAGGAATTGGGCGAAGGGGAGCGATTGTGATGTGATATGGGCCTCATCTAGTGGCTGCGGGAGTTGAGGCAACGTTGCGGGTGCTCCACCCTTGGATGAGAGGAAGATCCCATGGTTTATATTTAGGCGTGATGGTGCGGTGCAGATGGGGAGTGGATCAGACGACTGCGAGTGAGTGATGAACGATTGAGATGGGAGCAGGTGGGATGAGATCCAAGGGCGGGTGGCGATGAGAGATGTGGCCACATGGTCGGCCCAGAGGGCGCCACGTGACTGCACCAGAAAATTTCATAAATACGAAAATAAAGAAAAATTAAAAAATAAATAGAAGGAAGCAAAATTAGGAAAAAGTCAAAACATGAAAGTTGTAGATCTCGATGAGATCTAAAGTTTCATTTTGGACAAAAAGCCAAAAAAATCATTTGTACAAAATTGAATTTTTGCAAGCATTTTTAAAGGGTAAAAACACTGATTTGTGTGGTTTTGAGATTTTTTGTATTTTAAATTTCTTTCAAAAGTCAACATAAATATAAGACAATATTTAATCTATTTTGGGGGGTTTTTAATAAAATATAAAAATAAAGAAAAAGGTTAGTAATTAAATACAATAAATTAGGGATAGAAAATATACAAAAAAATAAGTTAATTAAAGGTGATGGTTTTATTTGCTAAAGATGCGGTATTAATGAAAATTCGTCATGAGATTCTTATTAATCGACGATAACAATAGCGAATAACGACGATCCAATAGTGATTCATCAATGTGGAGACTCAACGAGGGCTATATAAGAAATTCCTCGCCCTCTGTATCCAGTGAGAAAGTCAATAGACACATCAACCCTTTGTGGCGTTCTCCCGCGGTTTCATCTCGCTCCTTAGGGACTAGGGTTCCACGTTAAAATCATGCGTTCCATATTTCTTATCTTTATTTCTCTGATATGCTTCCGCATTATATTTTCTAACATGATATCAGAGCAGGTCGATTCTCGAGGATTTCGTGTTGTTTTTTTCGAGATTCGTGATTTGTTCAAAAGATGCAGGGTTTCACAAAACCCTAATTTTGTGAAGATTAAAGTTCTTGTTTTGAAGATTGTTCTGCATATGTGATCGAGTTCTAAACTCAGTTTTAGAGTTTCTTAAAACTCTTATTATCCAGCGTCATTGGCACCACATATCTAGGGTTCTCGATCTGGAACCCTAGTCTCACAAAGGTTGTGTTCCAATAGGTGTTCCTCTCCTTCAGGCGAGCTCTTGGCGGAGCCGCAACATGGGCGACCGTAGCCCAGGTGGTGCTCCTTCCTTGCACATCTCCAAGTCCTCCTTCGCATCTCCAACGATGCGACGCTCCCTCTAGATCAAGGCAGAGCCGCCCTTCTCTGCTCCTCGAAGCCTAGTTAGAGAGCCACACAAGCGCCCAACAACCATGGACTCTGACAAGAATTATTTCCACTGTTTTTTTCAGTTCGACCCTTTCAAAGATGGAGCAGTTGTCCACATGTTGTGGCGGGTCATATTACTCCAACGAGGAGACTCATTTCAGCTGCAGTGACTCGGACAGGCGCAATACAGAGCACATGCTCTCCGACGAGGAGATTCTGTTTGACTCACACTCCAGCCCGTTTGTTCCTCCTCACTTGCACGACATGAGAAGCATCATCCTCGATAGCTGCTGACAGTTGTGCGCGTTAAGTTGATATTGTTTGTAGTATCCTGTAACGTGAGTTTGAGATCTCTTTCTATTTGTCCATGCTGAGCATTGCATGCTCTAGCTTGAGGGGGAGTGTTGGAGTATGTTGAGTATGCGTCACTTATGTGGGATATGGGTAAATAGATCATTTAAGGATCCATTTACCTCATCCATGAGTTTAGTCCCACATCTACCAGTTGTGAGATGTGGAAACTCAGTGGGCTATATAAGAAGCACCTCACCCTCTGTATCTAGTTAGAAAGTAAATAGACACATCAGCCCTTGGAGGCATTCTCCCATGGTTTCATCCTGCTCCTTAGGAGTAGGGTTCCATGTTAAAATCTCACGTTCCATATTTCTTATTTGTTATTTCTCTGATACGCTTCTGCATTATATTTTCTAACAAGGACAGTGCTTTACGCGTTGTCGTTTAACCACCCAATCTGCTAATAGAGATCCTAGTTCCCTCACTGAGAAGAAGCTAATCGTTTTTAGATTTCGGTAGTCAGAAATTTCACAAGGATTTGTGCTATGACCTAGGATTGTGTTTGTGCGTGTGAAATTGTGTTCAAAGTGCAACAATTCAATCACTTCAATCCGTTTTCATCCGACCCACACGGTGACTTTTCGGACTTATCTGATTTATGCGAAAAACAAAGTTATGATCTTGTTTAATTAGCGAGCAGAGGGAGAGAGATCACACAAATGAATGCAACAAGAAGTTGATTTTATGTTTTTAAGAATTTTCTTAACAAAACTCACAAATGCAAGCACCTAGAATGTCTAAATGATTGGAATTATCTTACCGTGTTTGTCTATTACGATCCCAAATATTTAAAAAAATATATTCATACAACCTTTGAATAAGAGAGATTGAGAGCAACCCTCTTTTTTGTACCTGACAAATAAGATTACTGTACAAAAAATAAAATAAAAAGTTCAAAATGTCAAAATAAATTGTGTAATGTTAGGGAGTCCCCGGCAACAATGCTAAAATGATAATGTGATTTTACATGTGCTAAAATGTGATATTTTACGAGCGTCATTATGCACGCACATGAAAATCGAGATATTCAGATAAAATTTATTCAAGTACAAGACAATAGATATTAAAATATGCATACGGAAAGTAGAGGATCGATCCATATGGACTCGGACATTCTTATTTTTAAGAATGCTTTTCGTAAGGGTTTGGCTGAGGTTTGTGCACCCTACTATTCTCCTTCCTCAAAGTACTTTTCCTTCGTAACTTGAAAGAGTACTGAATGCTCCTATGTAGGAGTCTCTAGACTTGATTAGATAGAAAAGCTTGACTCATTAGTCTAGGCTGTCTAGCTGTTCTATTTCACATATCGCCCAACAGTTCTGTAAGACAATTCATTTCCACGTAGTATCTGGGTTCATCGCAATAACAACAAGATCTTTTCCCACAATTAAGTAGGGCCGGCTACATGGATTTTTTTGCCTCCATTTAGTTCTATTTTGGACCATTCTCGGGTTTAAATCCAAATAACAAGATCCCTCCGGATAGTATCACTCCAACACATGTAGTAGCTGAATGTAGATATTAATATGGATCAAATTATCGACATTAAGGCCATTTAAGAAACACCAGGATTTATATGCATTATGCTTTCTTGACTATTAAGCCGTTAATTTTTTACTTAAAATTCCATTCTAGTATGGTTCAACAGAGCATATTTATAGCTTCAAATTAAATACATGTAGTTGAAATCGCCTATCTTCATGTTGATCATTTATCCAGGATCCTTGCTATTTCCATTGGAAGTTCTTACAACACTTGGTTAAGATAATCTGTTACACATACTATCTCACTCCTTATATATACATTTTCTTGCTTGGTAGAATTAGGAACTCGCTGTCAAATAGGGTTTTTGGTAGTTTCCATTGGAATCACTTATCTAAACATTATGTTGGTGATTGTTGTTTGCCTTTGCAGTTGAGCTTTTTTTATTTGTTCACAAACTATTTGCTGTATTTCATCTTGAGATTTGAATTTTGCGATGGCAGGTCTGCATGTCATTCTGATAATGGCCACTGGATATATGGTGGGCTTCATAGCATTTAGATCATTATTTAATCGGAATCCAGTATTGGTATGCTGCAAATCATTGGCCTTATGCTATTTTTTTCAACCACGGATGCTCATTTCTTTCCTCCCTCAACATCTCACTGGCAGAATGCTGCTGGCGGTATCTGTGGCTTGGTGATTGGTATGATGCTGGAAACACTTTTGTTTATTATAAGATCGTCAAGTAGAGATTCTGCTGCTTCAAGAACCAGATCAAAGCTGAAGAAGCATTAGTTTTGAGTTTTTCACCACACATACTGTATTACATTTCTCCTGTAATTTTTCTTGGTGTTTGTATTATGTTTTTATTTTCTTGGCACATCAGATTTTCCTGTTTCTGAACCTTATTAATTTCTGGGAGTAGTTCTCTACAATGTAGATTAAACCAGAATGCTGATTTTGTTTTTAAAAAGAAATAGAAGTGCTGACTGGCATCAATATTCATATATTCTCTAATTGTCATATCCTATGCTTTCTTGAAATGACCTTTCATAAGTGACGATGATGCTGAACTCATGAACTGAGAAGAAGGTAACCATCAGTTGTTTGATGCTTGAGATTACTACAGGTAAATGTATTTCATTACTCTATTTTGGCGTCTATATATCCTACTTCGTTCATAATGTAATAATAGCAATCAAGCCCTTTCCTGGGGTTTCTTACATGGTCTCTGTTGGGAGAAAGAAATGAATTTCTTATTCATGAGGTCTTAGGTTCTCTTATATATGAAAAAAAAGCAAACTACATAGAGAAGACAAAAGGAACAAATAATGCATAAAAGAAACAAAAAGATAACTAATATCTCAACACTCCCCCTCAAGTTGGAGCGTAGATATCTATCATGCTCAACTTGGAACAACATCTCTGGTAAAACCCTCTGGCTAGGGCCTTAGTAAGTGCATATATTGTCTATCTCCTGAGCTAACATTAGTAGTGAAGATGAGACCCTTTTGTATCATGTATCGAGTGTAGTGACAGACTTCCTTGGTATGCTTGGTCCTCTCATGAAAGGTTAGGTTGTTGGCGATGATGAGAGCAACATGGTTGTCGCATTGGAGGTGCATGGGAAGAGGCACCTCAATTGTTAGGTCAGTAAGAACAGATCTGACCCGCATCATCTTTGTACTAGCCTATGCCATGGCCTTGTATTCTGATTCGATACTACATCTTGCAACCACCATCTGCTTCTTGCTCTTCCATGACACCAAGGAACTCCCTATGAACACTGCAAAATCAGAGGTAGACTTCCTATCCTTGAGACACTCACATAATCTGTATCTGCACAAGCTGTAATAGCAAGGGATGTACCTCTGCTGGATAGAAGATCAATGCCATGTTATGCCTTCAAATACATCAGAATCATATGGACTGCATCCATATGTAGCTATTTAGGATGCTCTGACTCAATTTGCTTACCGCAAAGGATATATCTGGTTTGGTGATGATCACGTACAGGAGCTTCCCAACAAGCTCCCAGTATCTCCTCTTGTCTACCTCCTTAGTGTCATCATTAGATCGCTTCATATTCGGGTCCATAGGAATAGTAGCAGGCATGCGGTCTGCCATACATGTCTCAGAGAGATGATCTGTAACATACTTTCGTCGGGTCATCACAAGACCTCGTTGGTTCCTAGTAAACTCCAGTTCAAGGAAGTAGCGTAGACTGTCAAGGTCCTTGGTCACAAACTGTTGACCTAGAAAATCCTTGGCAGCCCGGATGCCCTGCTCATCATCAATTGTAACAATGATATCATCAACATAAACAAGTATGGTAATTGTACCTCTCAGAGTCCTCTGAACAAAGAGTGAATGATAGACAGTAGATTTCACAAACCTTTATTGCTCTATCAAGTTAAAGAGCTTCTTGAACTATGCTCTTGGACTTTGCTTAAGACTATAGATCGCCTTGTAAAGCCTGCAAAGCTTCTGACACTCCCCCTTAGTGAAGTAGTTGTTGCATGTAGACCTCCTCTTGTAGGTCACCATAGAGAAAAGTGTTCTTCACATCTAGTTGGTAGAAGGGACAAACTCGTGTCAATGCAACATAAAGAAGTATACGCATAGTAGAATAGTACCTAACCACTGGAGAGAAGGTATCCTGGTAGTTCACCGACTCCACCCCATATGTCTGGGTGAACCCACATACTACACGTCTTGCCTTGTAACGATCTACACTACCATCTCCTCGATGTTTCATCGTGAACCCCCACTTGCATCCAACAACAGACGCTCCAGTAGGAGCTGTAATAAGGCTCCAAGTGCCACGCGACTGTAGCGTAACCATGTCCTGCATGGCATCCTAATATGTTCGTGGTATCTCTACGGTTGATAATACCACGACAAATCTCCTGAAGTCCTCTGAGAGTCTGCTCAAGGACATTTGGGCTGCAAGAGGATATGTAGCATAAGTATGTCTCTGCTTCCGCAGAGCAATATATACATCTAGATTATCTGACATCTCTTGAACATGTAAACTGCCCTCATGAGAGGGTACATGCTCATCCTGTAAAGAATCATGCAATATAGACAACTCAGTAGTGCCATCCGTAGAAACAGTGCGCTCATTACATACCTGGGACGTGTTGGATGATGGGAAGGCCCATGAGCAGGGGGAACAATGTAGGATATGCAGTAAACACACGTGTCAGAAACTGAGTCAAGGTATTGGGTGGCGCTCCAGGGGCAGCCACAGGAGCAAGTGTAAGTACTGGAGGTGGTGGTGGTGTAGGTACTTGAATTGGTGCAATCGTAGGAGGAGGAGGCATGTATACCTCCTTATCAGAGTTAGAGGGGGTCAACCTGTCACCTGTAGGAGAGATATACATAATAGACTCAAAGAATGTGACATCAACACTGACAAAGTATTTCCGTCGAAGTAGGTCAAAACAACGATACCCCTTATAGGTACAAAAGTAGCCAACAAATACACACTTGACAGCTCTAGGGGAAAGCTTGTCACGATCAGGCGCTAGATTGTGAACAGAGGTCACACAACCAAACACTCGGGGTATAATGGAGAATAGATTTTTCTCGGGAAACGTAGTTGAGAAAGGAACATTTTCTCCTAAAACAAAAGATGGCATATTGTTCACCAAGTAGCAAGTTGTGAGGACCGCATCACCTAGTAAGAGTGAGGAGCACAACTCTGAATCAAAAGGGTTCGTGTCACATCAAGCAAATGACAGTGTTTGCATTCAACAATACCATTCCGTTGAGATGTATAGACACACAAAGTCTGGTGTACGATGCCAAGAGACCTGAGAAACTCGGATAGCTGTAAAGTGTAGAACTCTAAGGCATTATCAAATCACAAATACTTGACAGTATCAGAGAAAATGTCCTTTATTTCATTAATAAATGTTTTAATGACATACCTACTCTCAGACTTATTCTTTAACAAAAAGACCCAAGAAAGTCTAGAGTAGTCATCTACATCAACAAGATAAAAACGGTGGCCCTGATGATCAACACATAACTTTGAACTCAAATGTCTAAGTGAATGAGTTCAAAAAATTGAGAACGGCTTCGTCTCTGACGAGATGGAAAAGAAGAGCGGTGATGCTTCCCAAACTAACAAGTCTCGCATTGGAAGGAAGATCACGTAGAGATCTGTGGGAGGACATGATATAACTTTCGTAAAGGAAGGTGGCCAAAACGAAGTGGCCCAAGCATGGTGAGACTGGTCTAGTAGGGATAGTAGAGACAACAACATGAGGAGGTTGGACCAATATGTAGAGCCCATGCTGCTTACGGGGACAAAGAGAAAACACCACCATTTTTATCTGACATGATGATAAAGAAAATCGAAATGGAACTCGACTGGGGAAATATACTGATCCGTGCGAGTCTACACGATCATATAAAGTATTTATTGTATGCGTAGACTCATACAACCATCCTCGTCAATCCTCGATCCATGCTAGGGTCAGAAAATGTGTTATTATAGGTTTAATCACTTTTTTCGGTCAAAATCAGATCATTTCAGACTACTATTTGTGATGGAGATGAGAGAAATTGACATGCGGGTCATAGGAGGCGTTGCGATAGCGCATGGCTGCTAACAGGGAGGTTGGATGGTGGCTAGGAGGGCCCACACGGGTCCTAGCGGAGCCTAGCAGTGATGATGGTCCTCCGGCGGTGGCTGGGAGGGCCCACAAGGGTGGCGGCTGGGAGGGCCCATACATGTCCCAATAGCAAGGCCCTAAATGTCGGTTTCGGTCACCATTTCGGTATCGACCAAAACAGAATTTCGGTGGAATTTCGACCAAAATTTTGATCATTTCGGTCATTTTTTGTACTAGGACCCCCATATTTCGGTCATTTCGGACATTTCGGTCGAATTTCGATTTCGTTTGGTTATCGATATTCGACAGAAATTCGACTGAATTTCGCTGAAATTTGAGGCCATGCCTAATAGCACCTAGCGACGGTGCTGGATCTCCGACAGACCGCTGACGGTGACTGCAGCCCTTTCGGGTGGGCAGCGCTGTTGGAAGCCACACAGGGCCCCCTCGACGGCGACTAGGGCACAGTGGGGCTAGGGTACGACGAGGCACGAGAACTTCGATCTAAGACCATTGTTCTGATACTATGTTGGGAGAAGAAATGAATTGCTTATTCATGAGGTCCTAGGGTTCTCTTATATAGAGGAGAAACATGTTGGGAAAATTACGTAGAGAAGATAGAAATAATAGATGATAAATAAATGGAAGAAAAAGATAACTAATATCTCAACATCCTCATTGCCTCCAAAGTCCGAACGGTTCAAATTTGGGTCATGGCTAGCCGGTAATAGATCTAAAATGTTAAATCTTCTCACACCTTATGACTAGTGTATAGGCTACTTTTGTCTCATAAGATATTATAAAATTAAAAAGGAAAGGGACAAGGGCAGTTGTCGTTTGGCGTGAAGGCTGCTGGAAATGGGCTAGGGTATGGTACTAAAGTCCTCGGATTTCCATGCGATTTTTCTTTTTTGGGGGTCATGTAAACTCGTCGGATCTCACCAATACATCCTCCCATAGTTTTTGTTTAGATAGCGGTCGGAAGTAGATTAATACTTGCCCGGGGCCTAATAGAGCCCTACGTGATTCCACCAAGTTTACAAAAGATTAAAGGTGCTCCTAGGTACTTCATAGGGCGCTATTGGGTCTTTCACGAGCTATGGCCCCTCCATAAGGGGAGGACAATAGGGACGAGGCTAGCTATTCATAGGGGAAAGATTTCTCACTGGTACCCCCTCGTATGGTTAAAGTCGGCAATTGTTGGGATGCCTTATCTGAGAGACCGGCTCACATGCAGGTTGATAGCCCATCTAGATAATCGGGGGAGGACTTGTAGTGGAACATGGGTTGGCACGCTTCACTTGTTATTGCTTCTAGTCTACTTGTTCCATTCCTTCTTCAATTATAGACTATAGTGAAGCCGCCTGCTATTGTTCGCTTTGTCTCATGGACTTAGAAAAGTATCAATTTCACTCTTCTCCCAAATATGAATATATATAGTCAAGCCTAGGGTAAATAGGACAAATTCAAAACATTCAATATAGTTGACATAATTAAATCTTCAGATTCCTTCTTTCAGTTAATGTAATGAACTAATGATACGGAAATGGAGGTCTGACAGGTATATTTTCAGCCTACATGATGACTTGGCATTGATTTTCTCAACTGTTTAAAAGAGTGTACTCCACAGTAAGTGTTTAAGATAGTAAGCCTGAGATTTGCAGCTGAAAATAAGACCGAGTGTCATTGTACTGTACTTTAACTCAAATAATGTGTTGGATATTTTGCCCTTTCATTTGCTAGGTTGAGTCTTCCTGAACTGAAATGCATCGACTTACTGAGTGAGAGATGTATCTGGTTCATTATAAGAATATCCATGCCTTGCTGCATTTTCCAAAAAAAAATCCTTTTCTAGCTAACATCATGTGTCAACTGTCTTGCAACTAATAATTGGCTATTTAATAATTAGTAACACATTATTTGGGCTATACACAAGGAAGTACTTTACATCGATATCCCTGAATTCTTTTGCAATTACACATACTCGTATGTCAACATTGATATTTCCATAAATGTACTGTCTGCATAGATACCCCTCTGTACATTTGTTGGTTAATAGTGTTGAAAAAAACAAGAAACATAATGACCATGTTGTAACATTTCCCTATTCCTTTAATCATCTTCTTTTATAAATACCTCCTCTCGACTCGAGTTGTTAAAAAAATATGGCTAAGTTTTGAAGAGTGAGGGCATTAAGTGGACATTTGAATCTAGATGGATCCAAGATCCATTTACATTGAAAGTGTCCTAGCCTCCAAGGCTCCTAGCTTAAGATACCGAGCTCCTATTGAAACACAATCAGGTGGAAGATGTTAAGGGGAAAAGACATCACCTTGGTCATGGGATGCAATCTGATGGACAATGGATGGTGTAGGAACAGTATCACAGGAATTCATTGCCGTAAAAGTATATAAAGACGGGATTTATACCATTTAAGAAGAGACTGAATCGTGGAAAGAGTTGTTCTATGTGAAATGTATTGTGATTTCAGGTCATTGAAGACGGCACAAAGTTCTGAAAAAAAAATCCAGGGAACTATCCCAAACAAGGAGTTCGAAAGCATTACATCTGTTTACGGGGATCGAATCGGAGATAGCCGAAAATAGCTTGCATGCTGACATAGATGGCAAACACACATCATCGTCTGAAGAAGTCAAAAATAATTGGAGTGCAGTCTCAGGCATGCTCCAATCAAGAGCTGATTAAAGGTCACAGCCCATTCTTGACACCAAACCCTGATGTGTAGCAGAAATACTGTGGGACTTATTAAGTAATTTTCTATCCAGGACCTGAAATTATCTTCAGATGATTCAGGACTCGTCTCTATTCATAATATTTTCTGTATGGTGGCTGCTGAAAAGAGTTGGAAAAAGAATATCAGATATGAGGAAATATGCTTTGTAGCCCTTCTTACTACGATTCTCGGTTGGTCGGGCATGCAGGATAAGGGTTCATAGTAAGATATCATGTTCTTCTTTCAAAGGACATTGATACTATTTGTGCCAAGTGTCCTAGAGCATCAAGGCACTTATGACTAGAAAATAAATTATCATGTTTCAACAGTAGGGGAACATGGAGATATGGTTTTGCATTTCTGAAGCCAAGTCCATATCGAAGGTCAGACTGATTCTGATGAATTCTCGATGTTTGGTGATGAATGAATCGAAGAAGATAGAGGACTACAGAATATAGTAGATGGGAGGCACAAGGGTCGCATTCAGTACTAAATCTGGTTAGAACTTGACGTGTACCGATATTGTGTTGGCCATGGAATAGCAGGACACACAACTGAGAAAGCTTATCGAGAGAGGGACAGAGTACCTGTTGAGGGGGCACGGTATCGCAATAATTCTCATCTAGACCCAATAATTCTCTTCTAATTTTAGTCTGGGCTTGAATTATCCAGTACTGTTTTGTTGGCCCTTAAGTAGAACAAGAAGATGCATAAGCTTAATGAGAGGGATTGGACACCAATTAGTCGGGTTAACAATAATTCCTGTTCTAATTTCAGGCAGAGCTTGAATAATACCAATGCTGATGTTGGCCCTGGAAACGTTGAGCTACATAGACTTGGTCGTTATCCATATTCAACATATTATTGATAACTGTTATGGTAAAATAATACTCTGATGTGTTATTCCATAGAGCCCTCGGGTCTCTTATATAGAGAGAAAACCCTTGGGTAAATTACAGAGTCTTACAAAACATAAGTAGTAATTACGAAACAATAAAACGTAACATAAATAAGTCTCTACACTCCCCCTCAAGATGGAGCATAGATATCTATCATGCTCAGCTTGGACGAACATCTCTGGAAAGGTCCTCTGAGCAATGGCTTCGTGAATATGTCAGCAGTCTGGTCCTCTGAACTGACATGAGATGTGGAAATGAAGCCCTTCTGAATCATGTCCCTAGTATAATGACAATCCACCTCGATGTGCTTTGTTCTCTCATGGAAGGCTGGATTGTTGGCAATAAATAATGCTGCCTGATTATCACATTGAAGGTTCATAGGCAAGGGGACATCAACATTCAGATCTTCTAAAACTGCTTTAACCCACATCATCTCCGTGGTTGCCTGAGCCATGGCTCTGTACTCGGATTCGGCACTGGATCTCGCCACAACAGTCTGCTTCTTGCTTTTCCACGAGACTAAGGAGCTTCCTATGAAGATAGCAAATCCAGAAGTAGACTTACGATCCCTTGGACATCCTGCATAATCTGCATCTGCACAGGCTGAAATAGACAGATCTGTATCTTTCTTGAACATCAACCCTGCGCCTGGGGAAGACTTCAGATATCTCAATATCATATGCACAGCATCCATATGAACTTGCCTCGGCTGCTCCATGAATTGACTCACCCGGTTTACTGCAAAGGTAATATATCCGGTCGAGTTATGGTAATGTATAAGAGCTTACCCACCATTTCTCTGTACCTTCTCTTGTCCACCTCCTCTGTATCCTCATCGTACAGCTTCATGCTCGGGTCCATGGGTGTACTTGAAGGTCTGCATCCAGTCATTCCTGTTTCAGCTAGCAAATCTGTGACATATTTTCTTTGAGTCATCACCATTCCTTGTGCATTTCTTGCAAACTCTATCCCCAGAAAGTAACGTATTGTGCCAAGATCCTTTGTAACGAACTGGCTCCCCAGCATGGACTTGGTTCTCTCAATCCCCTGAGCATCATCTCCTGTGACCAATATGTCATCAACGTATATCATAACGACAATAGTACCTCTAGGGGTCTTCAGGACGAACAGTGAGTGGTCCGCATTTGATCTTCTGAACCCCTGCTGTTCCATAAGCTGGGAGAGCTTTTGGTACCATGCCCGAGGACTCTGTTTAAGGCCATAGATAGCCTTATGAAGTCTACACACCATCTGAGTCTCCCCCTCAGCAGCAAACCCGGGTGGCTGCTGCATGTAGACTTCCTCCTGTAGGTCACCATACAAGAAAGCATTCTTGACATCAAGCTGGAAAATAGGCCAGTTACGTACCACAGCAACAGACATAAGAATGCGTAGAGTAGAGTGTCTCGCCACCGGTGAGAAAGTATCCAAATAATCAACCCCATATGTCTGAGTAAATCCTCGTGCCACGAGCCTTGCCTTGTATCTGTCTAGACGACCATCCGCATGATATTTTACCGTAAATACCCATTTGCAACTCACCACGGAAGCACCTGGAGGAATGGGGACAAGAGACCAAGTCCCTCTAGAACGCAAGGCAGACATCTCTTCCTCCATCGCTAAACGCCAGCAGTCAGTCTTCATGGCATCCTGATATGTCCGTGGAATCTCGACTGACGACACGGCAGCTGCAAACCGCTAGAAGTCCCCAGTGAGACGATGAAAGGAGACGTAAGAGGCAAGGGGATAGGAGGCACACTGTCTTTGCTGCTTCCTGTGAGCAATGGGGCGGTCCAAATCATCCAGGACCGTTCTAACTGGTTGATCTTCCTCCTGTAGGAAAGGCTCCTGCACAGGTGCATTATCTAACCCATCATTAGTGTTAACATCAGAACATACCTGAGGCGTGTTGGATGGTTGACTTGTAGCTTGAGCAGGGCCTGTCCGCCTCGAATAGAACTTAGTGAAAGGGACAACTGGAGGTGGTGGCAAGAGTGATGGTGGTGGTGGTGGTGGTTTCGGTGGAGGAGAGGATTGACCCAGACTTGGAGGTGGAGGAACATAGACCATGGAATCTGGTGATGTGGAGGAGACCAATCTGTCACCTGCAGGGGAGAAGTACATGACGGGTTCGAAAAATGTAACATCTGCGCTCACGTAGTACTTGTTATGAACAGGGTCATAGCAACGGTATCCTTTTTGTGTTCTGGAGTAACCCACAAACACACACTTGATAGCCCTAGGAGAGAGCTTATCAAGTCCCGGAGATAAGCGGTGGACAAACGCAACAGTGCCGAAGACCCGAGGTGTAAGGTTAAACAAGTCTCTGTCGGGAAAAAGAACAGAGATCGGGGACTTTTCCCCAAGAACAGTTGTAGGCATTCGGTTGACCAGATAACATGCTGTAAGTATGGCATCTCCCCCAAAAAGATAATGGAGCACAACTCTGAATCAGTAATGTGCGAGCAATATCAAGAAAATGTCGATGTTTTCGTTCAGCAACCCCATTTTGTTGAGAGGTGTAAGCACATGTTGTTTGGTGAATGATGCCTTTAGAAGAAAGGAAACTAGCAAGAGAGCGAGTGCAGAATTCTAAGGCATTGTCAGTACGCACATACTTAACAACAGATGAAAAAACATTCTGGATTTCATTAATAAGATTTTGAAGAACATTTCCTGCTTCAGATTTATTTTTCAGAAGAAAAGTCCATGAAACTCTAGAAAAATCATCAACCACAACCAAATAGAACCTGTGCCCCTGATGGTTCGGGACACGATTTGGACCCCAAATGTCTATATGAAGTAATTCAAACGGGGAGCTACTGCTCCGACTCTGACGACTGGGGAAGCTAGACCTATGATGCTTCCCTAATCGACACGCTTCACAACGAAAAGAGGAACTCGGAGAGACTTGAGGCAGAAGATGACGTATTTTCTGCAGCGGTAGATGACCCAACCGAAGATGCCAGGTGTACGGAGATACGGAGCCTTGGGAATGCAGTGAGACACCAACGTAAGAAGTATGGACGAGACGATAGAGGCCATTGTGCTCAGAGCCACAACCAATCACCCTGCCCGTTAGTATATCCTGAAAAATAACAGACGATGGATCAAAAATAGCACGACAGTGCAAATCACGTGTAATCTGGCTAATCGACAAGAGATTCATAGAGAATTCTGGAGCATGAAGCACATTCTGTAAGTGCATAGAGGGAAGCAAAGCCGTCTCCCCCTGACCAATGATAGGGGAATGAGTGCCATCAGCAATGAGTACAGAGCGACCAGGCTGAACAGCTCTGTAAGACTGCAGAATATCTCTCTCACGGCATAGATGATGAGTAGCTCCGGAGTCGACAATCCATCCTGTGAGATCATGACTAGTAGATGAGACTGAAGAACTACCTGAGGCACTGGCTGAGGCAGATGAACTAGCTGAAGCTGAAGCCGCAACATCAGAAACCTCAGCACCCTCTGACGACGATTGTGGCATGATATCACGAAGTCGTGCCACCAACTCCTCGAACCTGTGATCTGGAGTAGATGCAGATGGACCTTGAGTATGATCCGCTACCCGTGCAGAAGGAGGGAAGCCATGCTTAGAATAGCATGTATCCTCCGAATGACCTGTACGGCGACAGAAAGTGCACATGGAACGAATGCGACCTCCACGGCCACGTCCACCACTTCCTCTGCCACGAAACGAGGACGAAGCACCACGTCCCCTGGAAACTGCCATTGCGGATGGAGATGTATTCGCCGTACTAGACGGAACAGGGACTCGACTGAGCCTCCTGTATACCTCTTCTATCGGCGGGATGGTGGCATCTGCTAGGATCTGGGATCGTGTTGCCTCGTACTCCGGATCAAGGGCAGCGAGTAATACGCCAACCATAGTGGCGTTGCGGAACGTCTTCTGCTGTTCCGGCGTGGCTGTGAGCGGAATGGTGCTATAGAGCTTCTCGAACATTCCACGAAGCGACGTGTACAGGGAATGAAGAGGCTTCCCATTTTGCTTCGTGGTAAATATGTCGTGCTGCAACTAGAGCATCTTCGTCTCGTTGCGCACCTGTGAGTATGTCATGGCCAAAATATCCCACATCGCCTTGGCGGTGGGCTGGTGAAGAACATCATTCGCTATCTCCGACGTGAGCGTACCTGAGAGCCAAACCTTGGCGTACGCATCATCAGCCTCCCACGAGGCATAGATCCCTGTCTTCTCCGGCGGTTCGTCCTCGGTAAGAATATGCTTCTTACCACACGACTTCATGAGACTAAGGAACTGCATCGCCCACAGTTCGTAATTTGTCCCGTCCATTTTGACGATTGGTGCCGAACCCTTGAAAGCACCTATGGCGGGCATGTCGAGCTTTTGTTCTGACATAATGCCGGAGAAGAACAACCACTGATAGACCAAGAAGAAAGTTGTCTACCAAGACCTTTTAGGATTCAAGTGCATATGTAGACGTTATGCACTTGAATCCAACATCTATCCGAGACCGAGTGAAGAAGTGAACCCCGGTGACGAGTAGAGGCTCTGAAGGCCTCTACCACGAAGAAACGGCGGCTAGGGAGGTCCCAGCGGCAAACTGGAGGCCGGGGGGCGGCTGGGCGGCTACGGCAGGGGGCTGGGCGGTGCCGGGAGGAGGCTGGGCGGCGCCGGGAGGGGGCTGGGCTGCTTCGGCAGGGGCTGTGCGGCGGCGAGTGGAGGTCCTGCGGGCGGCGGTGGCGACGGGAGAGGCTGGAAAGGCCGGCGGCGGCGGCGGAAGGGGAGGGGGGGGGCGGCGGTGGAGAGAACCCTAGGTTAGGGTTAGGGCTCTGATACCATGTTATGGTAAAATAATACTCTGATGTGTTATTCCATAGAGCCCTCGGGTCTCTTATATAGAGAGAAAACCCTTGGGTAAATTACAGAGTCTTACAAAACATAAGTAGTAATTACGAAACAATAAAACGTAACATAAATAAGTCTCTACAATAACGTTAACCCGTTTCTTGTTTGTTGGCTTTTACTTTTCACTCGTATCGGTTGAAACGAAATTTTAGACTGGCTTTCCTAGATTGCAGGCGCATTGCAGGGTTCTGTAGAAGAGCACGGCTTGCCAGGACTATACAGGAAGCAGCGAAATCTCAAACCAATACACTGGTACTAATGTGCCGGAAACAATGACATCTGATATCCTATATTTGATCTGCAGGAATAACAAACTACGTGCAGAAGTTCTCATCTGTTACAGCAAAGTTCGTTTGACTGCATTGGTGCATCAATCCATTCTCATTAAATAGCCGCAGTTGAACTGAAATCGTGCTTAGGCAATCCATGATCCAAGATGGCTCATCAAAACATGACAACAAAACGGGTCAGTAATGCCGGATATTTTTTACAGTCTTTATATGATCAGATGCTACTGCAATGCTACTTTTTATACTTTGAAATCGAATGATTATACAATTACACACATTCTCATAATTTTTATGTAAAAAGTTTTATACGAATTATTGCTAGTATGTAAAACAATAATCAGGATGTATAGCAGCAATGCCCAAAATATGTATTACAGATACGCCACAGTTATGTAAGGTTTTTAAGGCCATCAACTATCCCTTATCTGTAATTGCTCAGATGAGAAAATGCCCACGCCAAACTGTGCTACAAAGGGGCATGACAGGGAGCTAATTAGAGCCCCACTCTTAATCCAGCCTGTCCACATCGAGCTATACCCACTGTCTATTTCATGTCGAGCATTCCAATCAACATGAGGCTGCACTGCATTACCGTCTCCATGCAGTGTCATTAGCAAGCTTTGTTCGCTTAACAACATCTACGTAACCACATACCATATTGTACGGACCAATACACTCTCTGTGAGCCTGCGTGCGTACAACGAGCTGTCATGAATTTATTGTCTACTCCCAAGAAGTTTGATGTTCCCCTTTCCAAGACTTCCTCTGTTTTTTGAATGCACAATGGAAGCAGGAAATATGAAAGTATTACCCACCACCAAAGATGGCTTCCTTCTAAGAAGAACCATTGGACTAGAGTCACCTCCCTTAAGCCCATCCCTTTATGTCTAGACACGAAGGAGAAGGTTAGCGGTGCTGCCGTCATCAGGGGTCACGTGGAGGAGGATGGAGGCAATGGTGGGAAGGGTAAAAACAAGAGGAAGACTGGTGGTGGAAGCGAGAGTTACTTTTACTTGTATCTTTATTGCATTTATAAAACTTAGATTTTAAATAAAGTTACTATTATTGAATAATAATAATAATAGCTACATCATTATAAATATTTGATATTAGATATCTTTAAATACATTTGTAAAGTTAGAATATCAAATGGAGTTAACGGAGATATCATAGTGAGAAATGTAATGGAAAGGGTTCATTTTACTAAATTATGCCCAAAATCTTAATTATTCTTTCTCTATTTATTTAAATATGGAGTTTTTGGATCTTCTTCTGTTCAACACAGAACAAACATCATAGAGCCAACATATTAGGATTTATACTCTAAACACACGAAGTTGTTGGTAACTGATTCGACCATCAAGACACAGGGAGGAAAACGATCGAGAAGAAAACACACACAATCACATCATAGAAGGATATATAGTGGTTCATGTGCGTACTCTATTGCTCACACATTCTCTTTCTCTCTCTCTCACGGAAATGTTGTGTACGAGAACAGTGATCGACGAACCATGAGGGAAATCTTGTACACCAATGCTTGGTCACAAGACTACATGAAATTACCAACATACTCCTTGATCAGCATATACAAAATCCAGTATTTTGCAAAAGTCGGTATTTGGTAGTCAGTTGGAAGGGTCACTGGGAATAAAATGTATTCGAGTGAGAAATTATAAATATTTTATCAGATCTGTTTAGTTATTTTGAATACAAAAATTATGTCTATACATATCTTATATATTTAAAAAATGGAAAAATGGAGCGGGAGGAGCTAGGTTGGATGGAGCTAACATGGGACTTACTTGGAGCCCATATATATGGAAAAATCGGGCTGCCTTTGGATGGAGCTAACTTGGAGCCTGAACCACATTATCCCAATTTTTTATTTTTTTTGAAAAATAAATTTGTGGAAAATCATCACTACATCTCTATATTATATCATTCAAGTTTCGTGCGAAATAGAGACGTCTTCCATCAATACAATCATTTTTAACGGTTGTAGGATAATTGAAATCGACCTCCCTGAATGGAGTAACAGGAGTCTTTATTTTGCACAAAATTTGAATGTCATAATATAATGATATAGTTATAAAAAATTCATGGAAGTATTTTAAAAAATAAAAAAATGAGGAAAATGGGACGGGGGAGCCAAGTTAACTCCCACAAGGGGCAACCTCATATGGGTAAAATGGGGCTGCCCCCTACGGGGAGCTAACTTGGCTCCCCCTGCCACATTTTCCATATTTTTTTTTAATTTTTTTAAAAATACTTTTATGATTTTCATAACTATATCCTTATATTATGTTATTCAAATTTCATGCAAAACAGACTCCTACAACCTCCATCCAGACGGGCCGATTTCAACAATTCTACGATTGTTAAAAAAATACGGTCTAGATGGATGTCACAGGAGTCTCTGTTTCACACAAAACTTGAATGATATAATACATGGATATAGTGAAGAATTTCTACAGATTCATTTTTAAACAAAATTAAAAAATGGAAAAAAATGGGGTGAGGGAGCTAAATTAACTCCCCTAGGGGCATCCTCATTTCCCCCTATATATATGGGTAAAATGGGGCTGCCGCTACGTGAGGGAGCTAAGTTAACTCCCCCCGTGTCATTTCGTCCATTTTTTTATTTTTTATTTTTTGAAAATTTCTTCCGTGGATTTTCATCAATATATCCCTATATTATGTCATTCAAATTTTGCGCGAAACAGAAATTCCTACGGCCTCCATTCAGAAGGATTGGTTATAGCAATTCTGTTACCGTTAAACATAAACAGAGATTCTCTATTCATAATATTTTCTGTATGGTGGCAACTGAAAACGGTTGGAAAAAGAATATCAGGTATGAGGAAATATGCTTTGTAGCCCTTCTTACTCCGATTCTCGGTTGGTCGGGCATGCAGGATAAGGGTTCATAGTAAGATACCATATTCTTCTTTCAAAGGACATTGATACTATTTGAGCCAAGTGTCCTATTGCATCAAGGCACTTATGACTAGAACGTAAATTATCATGTTTCAACAGTGGGGGAACATGGAGATATGGTTTTGCATTTCTGAAGCCAAGACCATATCGAAGTCAGACTGATTCTGATGAAATCTCGATGTTTTGGTGATGAATGAATCAGAAGATAGAGGACTACAGAATATAGTAAATGGGAGGCTCAAGGGTCACATTCAGTACTAAATCTGGTGAGAACTTGACCTGTACCGATATCATGTTTGCCATGGAATAGCAGGACACACAAATGAGAAAGCTTATCGAGAGAGGGACAGAGTACCTGTTGAGGGGGCACGGTATGGCAATAATTCTCATCTAGACCCAATAATTCTCTTCTAGTTTTAGTCTGGGCTTGAATTATCCAGTACTGTTGTGTTGGTCCTTAAGTGGAACCAGAAGATGCATAAGCTTATTAATGAGAGAGGAATTGGACATCAATCAGTGGGGTTAACAATAATTCCTGTTCTAATTTCAGGCAGAGCTTGAATAATACCAATGCTGATGTGTTGGCCCTGGAAAAGTTGAGCTACATAGACTTGCACGTTATCCATATTCATCATATTATTGATATAGAGTCATAGACAACCCTTGTCTTGTTTGTTGGCTTTTACTTTTCACTCGTATCAGTTGAAATGAAATTTTAGACTGGCTTTTCTGATTGCAGGCGCATTGCGGGGTTCTGTGGAAGAGCGTGGCCCGCGAGGACTATACAGGAAGCAATGAAATCTCAACCCAATCCACTGGTACTAATGTGCCCGAAACAATGAGATCTGATATCCTATATGTGATCTGCAGGAATAACGAACTACGTGCGGAAGTTCTCATCTGTTACAGCAAAGTTCTTTTAACTGCATTGGTGCATCAATCCATTCTCACCAAATAGCCACAGTTGAACTGAAATCGTGCTTCTAAGGCGATCCATGATCCAAAATGGTTCATCAAAACAACATGACAGCAAAACAGGTCAGTAATACCGGATCTTTTTGACAATCTTTGTTGGAGTATATGTGTCACTTGTAGTGATGGGCAATCGGATCCCTCCAGGGTCCAATTATCACATCCAGTGGTTTAGTCCCATATCTGCGAGTTGTGGGACTTGGCGAGTCGGTGGGGGCTATATAAGAAGCCCCACACACATTGTATCAAATGAGAGAAAGTTCAATATAAACATCAGACCTTTGAGACGTTCTTTCGTGGTTCCGTACCTCCCTTCATGGAGTAGGGTTCCACGTTAAAATTCCGGTGTGGTTCTTCGTTGTTCTTATTATATTTCTTTGATATTACGCTTTCGCATTCTCGATTTCTAACATGGTATCAGAGCGGGTCAATTCGTGAGGATTATTTTTATTTATTGTGTATTCATGATTTGATTGAGATTCTCAAGTATTCGTCAGTTTCAAAATCTAGGGTTCAATTTCTGAAACCCTAGTATTGTCTCATGCAAGTGATTCTAGCAAGTTCCAAAAATTGTAGGATTTCTGTAAACCTAGAAAACTGTGATTCGAGCAAGGGCGTAATCCATATTGATCTCTTATGTGTGTACTGAACATACACCTATGGTGATTCCAATTTGGAGTCTCCGGGGACTCCAACAGTGTGTGATTTGAAACTAGATCATTCAGGCACAAGAACAAGAGAAGAAAAAGATGGGTCTCTTGCATGACCTGTTTTGCAAGCAACCATAGTGCAACTCCAGTACCATCGGAAGGCAATTAACCCTCCCACTGCAGAGATTCGTGCATGGAGGTTCCTTCACGAGTCAAGCCAGCCTTCTTCCAGGTCGATGGTAGTGCCTCTACAACTTCTAGGGGGTACCATGCATTGCATAATCTCCGAGCACTGCTCCTGAAGCCATGCCCTATGAAGCCCCATCACGAGGGCCACCTCTCCGAACTCGTGAGGGCCTCCAGGAAGCACTGACAACACCATCAGGACCCCCACCTCCATCTGGGCAATGGCGTGATCCTCCGCGACGACTCTTGGCGATCTCTTCTTTGCACGCGCAAACTTCGACGATTCTGAAACTTCCAAGTGACATTGCACAACACACATCTTCCCTTTCACCTATAGGCGATGATGTTGGTCCATCTTGGCAGCAACGAGCTCCAACAACACTAGGGAGCCTCATCAAGGAGTGGCGTCGTTGATCACGAGATGGATTCCCAACAAGAGAACCTTAATCTTCATGCGTTGAGAAGAGAAGAGCCATTTGTCCCTTCTATATAAAAAAATGGGGGATGTTGCTTCCATTTTAGGCCCAATGGATTTCAGACTGTACAGATTATTAGATTCATACTTTTCATATTGTTTCAGAGTCTTCGGGTGTACATGTGTGCATTCATCAGTTGAGAGGTCCCTATATTCGATTTGGTCGGCTTAGAGTTATGTGATCTACATGGAACACCATAGTAGAGATCACATTCTCTATGCCATTGTGGGCTAGGATTTTCATGTGGTTTCATAGGGACTCTAGAGTAGAGATCCCATTCTCTGAACTACTACGAGAGAGACCCAGTTTTTCGACGAGGAGACTTCCAGGCTCCATTCTCCAACGACCGTGGACTTCGTCGAGGATGTTTCCACGATTTTTCCAGTTCGAACCTTCAGAGAGATGGAGTAGTTGCGGGTCAGAGTTATTCAAGTGGAGACTCATTCCAGTTTCAGTGACTCTTACATGCGCAATACATAGCACATATTCTCCAACGAGGATACCTAGTTCAACTAACACTCCAGCCATTTTGTTCCTCCTCAAATGCACTGCATGAGAAGCAACATCCTCGACAACAATCGACACTAGAATATGCTTCGAGTTGATATTGTCTGTTGTGTCTCGTATTGTGAGTTTGAGATTTCTTTCTATTTGTTCAAGCTGACACTAATTTATTGTCTACTCCAAAGAAGTTTGATGTTCCTCTTTCCAAGACTTCCTCTATGTTGTTTGAATGCACAATGGAAGCATTAGGAAATATCAAAGTTGTCCCCATCAGTCACCACCAAAGATGGCTTTCCTTCTAAGAAGAACCGATGGACTAGAGTCGCCTCCCTTAAGCCCATCCCTTTACGTCTAGATGCAAAGGAGAAGGCTAGCGGTGTTTCTGTCATCATGGGTCATGAGGGGGAGGATAGAGGCAATGGTGGGAAGGGTAAAAACAAGAGGAAGACTGGTGGTGGATGTGAGAGTTACTTTTACTTGTATCTTTAATTGTATTTATAAAGCTTAGATTTTAAATAAAGTTACTATTAGTCAATAAAAAAAATAATAATATCTATATTGATATTAGATATATTTAAATCCATTTGTAAAGTTAGAATATCAAATGGAGTTAAAAAATGAGATATCATAGTAAGAAAGTTAATGGAAAGGGTTCATTTTACTAAATTATGCTCAAAATCTTAATTATTCTTTCTGTATTTCTTTAAATATGAAATTTCTGGAACTTCTTCTGCTTCAACATAGAACAAACATCATAGAACCAGCATATTCAGATTTATACTCTAAGCACACGAAGTTGTTGGGAACTGATTCGATCAGCAAGACACATGCAGGAAAATGATCGGAGAAGAAAACACACACAGTCACAACATAGAAGGATATATAGTGGTTCATGTGCATACTCTATTGCTCATACATTCTCTCTCTCTCTCTCTCTCTCTCACGGAAATGTTGTGTACGAGAATAGTGATGGACGAATCATGGGGAAATCTTATACAACAATGCTTCGTCACAAGATTACATGAAATTACCAACATACTCCTTGATCAGCATATACGAAACCCAACCCAGTGAATAAGGAATGAAATGTATTTGAGTGAGTAATCATAAATATTTTATCAGATATGTTTAGTTATTTTGAATACAAAAATTATGTCTATGACAAATCTTATATATTTATACATGTAAATTCATTTTAACAATTTAAAAGTACTAGTTAAATTACAACCAAACTATCACATCTAACTTTTACTTTACATTGAGGGAAAATATGAAATTATTATTATTGTTGTTATTAAATCTTCATTAGTTGGCCGACTATTAGGCCAGAGTTATTCTATTTGGTCATCCCTCCGAATAGCATAGCCGGACGGACTAATTGATCCGGTCGAGCGACTATTGCAATATTGAAGATGCCAATCAGTCTTCACAGGAGAAAAAAATCCAACGGTAGCTTTCAAATCTATCAATTACATCGATATAGTCCGCGTATTCACGTGATTGCTAGATTTTGAAGGCTGCTTGGTTTATGACATCTCTTGGTCATGGAGATACATATATATGATCCTAGCAATATCAAGAGGAGGGTCCATTGGGACCCTAAGCTAGATCTGAATGCATAGGAGTGAACGGGCAGAAATATTTGAAGCACTTAAATAATTTGGATCAACAACGTTTCTTAGCAACCATATTAGATATGAAAAGGACAACCCCATTCATATAGGTTGTTGATGTCACATCAAGTGCATTTTCACAGCATCAAGTGTCCTGACATGGGACACTTCCAAACCCTAATTATTTGTCGTCATGTGAGACTTGAGTCCATAGATCAATTGAGAACATTGTGATTCCCTTTCAGGTGCTAATGTCATTTTTTTGGCATGATATTGAAGATTCTTCATTTATCTTCATGTTTGAAATGTATAACGATGTATATTATTAGTTGCAGAATTAATTTTGATTTGTATAATTCACACTGTAATAATCGTTGCTATATTTTTAGCAACGTATTAGATAATAATAGTTTAGGTATCGAGAATTTTTCTTCAGATTATTGCTAACTTAGCAATGGTTCATACAAAATCTAACGAATATGCCAACAGGTTATCGTTACGAATGTGACATTTGTTGCAAGTTCCAAGAATTATATATCATTTGACAATGAGTACTATTTATTGTTATATACTTAATATCGGATGATAAGAGAAGAAATATTCAGATTATTCGTAGTTATATGTCAATTTTTTGGTGCGTTAGAATGATATCATCTATGAAAGAGATAATATCGATAGCTTTAAATATATAACAATGAATATTATTCGTTGCGGAAGTATTTTTAACATGTTGGTATTTTCAACGAATTAATTATTTCCGCTTTCAAATATTCATATCGGCTTACAATCGCAATAATCATAATTAGTGAGCATCACAACAATTGTCATTACAAGGAAAATCACTTGTGGCAACGTCGACACCAATTATGGTAATGGAATTTTCCATCGTCATATTTATCGAACATTTTTTTGAATTGTATTTTGATAGTTAGAGCAAGTTTTCGCGACGGAAATTCCGCGGCAAGAACTATTATAAGAAAACATGTCATGGCAGTGGGACTTTGACTTAAGACTATTTAGTATAAAATTCGTTCTTAAACCTAGATTAGAAAAGGACTTGTATCGAATTTCATCTAATATAATTTTATTTCTAATAATATTCGTTATTATATCTTTAGAAGCGATGGAATAGTCATGGTAGTGACGGGTTGAATTTGAACGAGAGAAGCAATTGATGAGATGCTTATTTTGTCTTTAAGTGTCTTCCTTCCATGAATAGCGATATGTGCTAAAAATGGTGAAAGTGACTCTTTGCGATGTTTGACATGCCAATCACCTTCACTTAGTCACGTGACAACCATCGCTCCGAAAGCTTCCCATTTGACAAGAAATTTCCTACGTGTCAACCAGGGTTGTCAAAAAATTCTCGGATTTTGTGTCCATTCGTATTCGGTTCATTAAAAGTTTGATGAAGGTTTGATTGTGAAAAATATGTATCAAACTTAAACACAAGTTTAGATTCGTTTTTTTACAAGCGAATCAAACCTAAAAACAATATATTTGCGTAAATTCAGTTAGTTGAAGGTTCGACGTATAAATCTACATGCCTATGCATGAACATGTGCATGCATGTATATATGGAACTTATGGAGAAATAGTTACCACTTATTAACTATTAATTATAAAGCTTCTTATATATTTAGTTAGCTTTAGGTTAAGTAGATCAAATCATTTTCCACAGATATAGCTTTAGGTTAAGCATATTGATCGATGCTTCGCAGAAGTTTAAAAGAATATATAACATATGTTGACGAAGGTTTGTTCTTAAACATATGCTCATCGTTGTAATGTTTGTTCTAAGTCCATTCTTTAACAAATGGAATCAAACTTTCGCATACTAGTATTGAACCAAATCGAAACTAAATTCCTTTTTCATCTTATCGAATTGGATCGAACTAAAACCTTTACATATGCTAAATGAACCAAATCTGATCTGGTAGGTTCGCTTACACGAGTTAAGACCAAAGCTATCTTTGATCTCTACACATGTTTTAGTTATGAATCCTATTTGAGGAATATTAGTCTTGACAACTCAATAGATTCAAGTTCAAATGAATCCATTGACATCTACTCAAAATGTTTATGCTCAAGTTATTAAGGTGTCTGCCTCCATTTATGTAATTACACCCAACATGTCATGAGTATTTGGCCCAACGTACTCGTCGTGGTACGGATTATAAGTAATATATTAAAGCAAAGATTCAAATTGATGGTTTGTAGTGAAAAAGTGTGGATTTGTGCGACACATGCATCATGAAGAATGATAGAAGTGCTAGTCGTCGACCGATGAGAAATGTGATGTTGCGATGAATATGGTGGGGGAGATTCATTGTGGCTTTGTTGTAAGAGGAGAGGGAGGACATTATGTGTTCATAGGTAGCAAAGATTGATGGGAAGACTTGAGGACTGAAGTGATGTTACTTATGATCGTGAGTTGTCACATGGTTCCTCTTTGTGGTCCTTATCTAGATCGTGGATATGTAGGTTTATGGTTTTGGATTGAGGTCAATCCAAGTTTGATTCATTTATTTAATGCATGAAATGTATGGTGTAAGCCAAGTCTGCTAACAATCATGCTCGAGTTTAGGCCGGACGTGTGGGTCAGATGCATGGGTAAAGTCCATCTAGCTCAATACTCATTCCTACTCCTATGATTTAGTTCTATCTTTTGGTAACAAAAATGTGAAATCCAATTTCTTATAAAGACCTTGACAAATGGGAAGGCAAGCCCAATAATATTTGTGATCTCATCTTATCAAAAGATGACAAAATGCATTTATATACATTATATATTCACATAGTACAAGGACCAAACTAGTGACAGCCCAATATATATCATAGCATCTCTCTATATGTGTGTGTTCGATTTCAAACTTGTTATATTTTGATTTCAAGGTCTCCCTTCAAATTGTCATCTATACCATAGATTAGGCATGATTTATTGGGTTCATCTATAATTGACCTACATCCTTACACGACATGATTACACAAATCTTTTGTATTTATATGACAAATCATGATATGAAATGATACAGATGTGTTCTTTAGCTTTACATATTCTATCTATAGAGACCTCTGTTCGAGACAGAGGGTGAACAACTTAGACTGACAGAGGAGTTAGGATTCAAGGTAACAAAGCAACATTGACATCGCGTCGTTATCTATAGGAATTTTTAACTTAAGGGCAACACCTACCCTAAAGGTGAAAAGGACACATTTAATTGCATGTATACTCAAAGCTACATTGTAACAAAAGGGAAAGAAAAAGAGACTAAAGTTGAGACATCGACATATTAAGATAAGAAAATAGTTTTAAGGAAGTTTCTATGTTTGTACTCGATGAAATCTAAAATCTTCTACGATAACATGACTGATGAATCTGTTATTTATCATGTTTTTATACCTTTATTAAGAAAAAATCATGTGTATCAGTTGCATTTTCATTTATTTGATGCATAATTTTCATTTCATAATTTCCGCATTCAAAATCTTCTGAAATTTGCATAACATTCTTTGTAAAATATTTCTCAAAAAAGAAGAAAAGAACAAGTATGATAATTCTTATTTTTAAATTTATTTTGTCATTAAATATGGGCCCTGGGCAAAATTGAAGTGTCTAACACTTTTCTCTCTATTTTTTAGGGTTTCTTGAAGAAGCTCAATAGGGTTCTCATCTCATGTCTCTTCATTTGAAAAAATATATATGAAAAATTAGTTGATGTCAGCCTGACATCGACATCTAATTTTTTTAAAAAAATATAAAGGACGCTGACGTCCACTCCTTGCTCCAACCAAATCTGATGATGCCCCCTCCATTTTCCTCGCGCGCCAACGACCACTGCCGCCTCCATCTTCCTCTCAACTCTAACCACCCACGGCTCCTCCCCATCCATGAATCGCCGCTCCTCCCCTCCTTAAACACGATTATAAATAGGGGATGGCGACGATCATGGAGAGTAAGAACCCAACTTAGGGCTTTTGGCCTAAAGCTCCTCCATCTCCTCCATTCTCCACAGTAGGTTGTTGTTCCTATCGTGTGTCGCCTACACCATCGCTTCCCCCGTCACCGCCATATGCTCAAAGAAGGATTTAGTCCTAGTGATCCCTTCGTAATTTTGGATTTCTTGTAATTTTTTAACATTTTGGACCTTTTAGCAATTAGTTAAACTCTAATTATTTTATGCAACTTGCCCAATTTTTTTATTTATTTACTACAAAATTACAATTTCTTTATTCCTACTTGTCATATTTGCATTTTCATCCTTCTAAAAATTATTTGTAATACTTTAAACTCTATCAATTTCTATATAATTTCTTCTATTTCTTTGTTATATTCGGTGGCATTTGACTCTTTTATTGAGCTTATTCTTAATTTAATTTCAGTCATCAAAAGACCTTTCTATAATTCTGTACATTTTTTTCTCTGCATATTGACATTAAACAAATGACTTGCAAAATTTTCACTTCCGCCCAAGATTATTCTAAATTGCAATATACCCTCACTATTTAGTTTTATTTCCATTCGAGCCCTTAGATTTTCAGAATATTACACAAATGCCTCGGCCAGTGCGGCCATTTAGGGGCCTTTGCTATTAATCTGGGATGTTTCTCTCTCGATGATGAAGCTTATCTCCCATCATCTCACTGGCTGACTTTAACCCCTATTTGGGGTCATATCTAGTATTCGAAGTTTGCCTCGATTTGGTACCGCTCTCGCAACCCGCACCGCAACGACCGACTTGATCCTCTTCCCCAGGGATCTTAAATGTTGGAACCCTACGAGAGCCACCGACTCCAACTATCCTCGATGTACAATCCATACTAGATCTAACCAACTGCCCATCCTACCTCCTCAATGTTCTTGATAGCCCATCTTTGTCTCGGTAGAGCCTTTTAGTGCCATGTTTCGATCCTTTTCTCCGTTACATAGAAAAAGTGAGCATCCAGTTCAGGTACAAGATACTCGCATTAAGGGAAGCATCTTATTATATAGAAACTTCGGATATGGAGAGATTAGATATTGCGATCACCTTCCCATGCACCAATGCAAGACCCAGATGATGATCTTTCGAGTATGCCTTTGTTTTCAGTGCTAACCTCTCACAAGTGCTACCGTAGATCTTCCAAAAATCACCAAAAATAGTAGAAAATATGTATTATTCTTAGAAAATTTATGTGTGATCTGTCTAGAACCTAGTGACAGAGATTTCAACATATTTTAAAGTCCCATGAACGAAAGTAGAAATAAGATTCGATTTGAGTCAATAAAGTCAAAAATACTTTTGTAAATAAAAAAATCATGTAAAATGTTCGAGTCCTTGTAGATCGATCATCTACTTGTCCTTACATTATTTGATATATCTTATCTTGTAAATGAATAACTTTTATACGAACATCTCAGTTTTCGCGTGTGCATACAATGACACTATAAAAATCACTTTTTAACACACGAAAAATCGTGGTTATCATTTTGGCATCTTTGTCAAGGACTCGGTAACTTTACGTAATTTATTTTGACATTTTGATCTGTTTATTTTAATTTTGTAAACTAATTTCATTTGTCTTTCATTTCAGGTAAAAAAATTCAAAAAAGGATGGATGTCGCTCTCACTCCCTTATTCTCTCTTATTATCTCTAGCTCCAAGTCTGAATCTAACAAGCTGCACACTGTAAAAATTTTCCAATCACTTAGACATTTTTAGGCGCTTGTATTTGTGTGCTAATTTTAAAAATTCCCAAAAATCATAAAATCAACTTCTTCTTGCTACGTTAATCTCGATGGTATCTCTCCGTCTCTACTCACTAATTAAATAAGAGCACCAAATTATTGCTCACATAAATCAGATAAGGTCTGGAGAGTTACCACGTAACTCGGATGAAAGAGGATTGAAGTGATTGAATTATTGCACTTTTAACATAATTCCACATGCATAAATACAATCCTAGTCAAAGCCCAATTACTTGTGAAATTTTGACTATTGAAATCTAAAGATTAGCTACTTCTCAGTGAGGGAACTACGATCTCCCGGCCTTAGCAGATTGGATGGTTCAAGGACAATACACAAGGCATCGTCCTCAAGTAAACACGGGTAGTCATTGTACGGTTCGTACTTAAACACGGGTCCCACATCTACTAGTTATGGGACTTGAGGAGTAAGTGGGAGCTATGTTCCCATTGTATCAAATGAGAGAAAGTTCAAAAGAAACATCAACTTTGAGATGTTATCCCATGATTTCATCCCGCTCCTCATGGAGTAGGGTTTAACATTAAAATCCCAGTATTATGCATTGTTCTTATTATACTTCTCTGATCTTATGCTTCTACATTCTCTATTTCTAAGTCTTTATATGATCAGACATATAGAATGACGAGCAAGATTACCAGGGTGCTTAATATCTATATGACCCACCATACACCACTGACCTCAGCTCCGTGCGAGTAGTAGCCTCTCTAAGAGGGTGAGTGAATACCCCTACTCAAGATACTGCAATGCTACTTCTTATACTTTGAAATCGGATGCTTATACAATTTACACCCACATTCTCATAATTTTTATGTAAAAAGTTTTATACGAATTATTGCTAGTATGTAAGACAATAATTAGAATGTATAGAAGCAATGTCCAAAATATGTATTACAGATACGCTACAATTAAGTAAGGTTTTTAAGGCCATCAACTGTCCCTTATCTGTAATTGCTCAGATGAGACAATGTCCACATCAAACTGTGCTACAAAGAGACACGAATTCATGGCGAGCATTCCAATCAATATATGGTGGTAAAGTGGTGGCTATGTGGTGCCAACGAAGTCGTAAACACATTTTACGATCACATGTAGTAGCAAAATGTGTGGTCGGGCCAATATGGTCGCAAAATATCTACGATCACACCTTAGTCGTAAGATGGTCGTTCATTTAGTCCATGTAGAGGCTACAGAGTCACAATTTAGTGTCAACTTTCGGTTGAACTCTGACTAAAGACACACCATGTTGTGACCACATTGCCACCACAGGGAAAAATTTTCACGACTACTTAAAGATCATTTTACCACCACTGTATTTACAATAACGATCATGTTACTACTACTTTATTACTATTGTAGTAGTAAGTTAGTCACAATGTAGTAGCAAATTTTATTTGTGCAATCACATGACTACCATTTTGCTAGTACAATGATAGCAAAATAGTAGCTGAGTAGTCGCAAATTCTGCAATCCTGATAAACAAATAACCTGTAGTGTTATGATTCCCCTGTACTATAATATAAGCTAATATAATCATCCAAATTCTTGAAATTCTCTAATCAATAGTGTAATATAATCAACTATTAACTGTAGTTACAATCAAATATAATCATCTTTAAGAAAAATCAATCTTGCTTGTATATAGCTAAAAGTTCAAGACAATAGAAAGGTACACATTCAAGAAATGATTAACATCTGTAAGTTGAAGACTATACAAAGCAACAGTTAAAAAACTATAAGATCAAAGACACGTAGCTATAAGTTCAAGATAATAGAAAGTTAGATACAAGTTGAGGACAATATAAAGCGACAAGTTCAAGTGCATAAAAACTACAAGTTCATGAGTAACATTTAGACACTAAAGTGCTTAACATTACAAGATTGTGACAATAAAATATCATTATATAGTCTGCAGTTTGCATTAAAACTTCCTTTTCCTCTATGTCAAGAAAACACATTCCTTTGCCTTTTCCTTCCCCTTGTTCTTCTTGTCTTTGTCAGTTTTTTTGGCACTTTTCTACTTTTTGTAGGTTCCGAGATTACAACCCCTTTGCGAAACGAGACTTTATATATGGTGGCATCGTCTTTGTCCTCGTCTTCATCCTCCTCTCCATCCTCCTCTACGTTCTCATCCTCCACCTCATGAACTTTTGAAATTGTAGTTCTATTATTTTTAAGAAGAAAAGAAGCCATTCATTGGAAATATAATTAGAAAGATGAATTAATGTATGTACTAATACATAAATTAGAGTATAAGGCATACCTTAAATAAGTTACATCCTCCTTCAAAGAGACCATTCCAGAAGATAAATTTTGCAATCCAAAAGACATGGTATCAATTGTGGATACGAGTGAATTCATGGCCTGTGATAGTTGTATAAACTCAGCTTTAGATACCCCCGACTGAGATTTTGGAGTGTTATACATTGAGGTCATCCCCAAATAAGTGGACGTTCTAGTGGAATCAGAAGAGGATGAGAACTTGGGTGGCAAACCACCAAAGTTTGCCTTCTTTTAGGTCCCACTTCACACTCTTTATATAAGGACTTGCCATAAGCTGGCAACAAAGTCCAATTCGCCTTCAGATTCTGGGACACCAAACCTTTCTGCATACAACTTCTTGTAACGAACCTACAAGAGAATTCTTTTAGTAATCTACCAAATAATTATAATTTTATAGCAATAGTAATATGCATACCATCACCGCCTTTGCTTCAAGTGTAGACCAATCACCCCTACTTGTATGCGTAGCAATCCACCATTTTTCTAATGATGGGGGTGATTGTCAGCAACACTCTATTATTGTCCATATGTTAATTATCGGTAAAAGTTGAAACTTAAAAAAAGTATAAATACTTGTACATACCTTTTCAATCCTCACAGTTCCAAAATTTTTTGATCCACTAGTGGATCTGATTGACTGCTTCCCCATGTTTGTCTTCCCTGCTTTCAACCTTGCTTCCCACTACTGGATCATTCAAAGAAGCATGGTTTTCGATTATGCTCAAGTTGAAATGCTCTCGTATTTTCCATGCAACATGGAGAGCTTCTTTTCCCATGTGTACTCCATAACGATAGCATTTCATATGTTGGAAAGTCACTAATTGTCCCCAATAAACTCACTCTCATCTGAAATTTACTGCGAGTAACAATGTCATATGTCTCCTGATCTTTCTCTCATAGTTCCTTCAGTTCGTCAACTAATAGTCTAAAATAAACATCCAAATATTTTCCAAGATAGCTTGGACCAGGCACAAGTAAAGTTAGAAACATATATTGCTTCTTGTTGCACGACCATGATGAGTTGTACGGCGTGATGATAACTGGCCAACACGAGGAATCTTTCCCCCGACCATGTGGGTTAAATCCATCAGTAGACAACCCAACCACGATGGCAGCGACAAGGAGGTAGTGGAAATGGGGAGGAGGGACGGTGGCTTGGAAACAAAGGAGGAGGTGGTGGAGAGGGGGTGACGATGGCTTGGAAACGAAGGAGAGGAGGTGGGAGAAGGGTTTGATAGGGATTGTGAAAGAAAAAATCAGGGTTTAGTTTGGCGAGGCCGCCTAAAATTTCCCAAGGTCGCAATGTAGACACAACTATTTACGACTACATTGTGGTTGTAGTGTAGTCGTAAAAAAAGTCGCTATAATGATTGCGACTACATTCCCACCGAGTGTAGTCGCAAGAGTCTAGTCGCAAAAATTACATTTTCTTGTAGTGATTTTTTTATGCTGGTGGTCAGCTACCTTTATAAATATCTTTAATTGTATTTGTAAAGCTTAGATTTTAAACGGAGTTATTATTTTTGAATAATATTCTCTATATCATTATAAATATTTGATATTAGATATCTTTAAATCCATTTGCAAAGTTTAGAATATCAAATGGAGTTAAAAATGAGATATCGTAGTGAGAAAGGTAATGGAAAGGGTTCATTTTGCTAAATTATGCCTAAAATCTTAATTATTCTTTGTTTATTTGTTTAAATATGAAGTTTTTATCCGCACCAACATGGAACCAATATATTAGGATTTATACTCTAAGCACACGAAATTGTTGGGAACTAATTCGATGAAAAAACGATTAAGAAAAACACACACACACAATCGTAATATAGAAGGATATATAGTGGTTCATGTCCATACTTTATTGCTCACACATTCTCTTTCTCTCTCTCATGGAAATGTTGTGTACGAGAACAGTCATCGAGAGCACTGAGGGCAACCTTATACAACAATGCTTGGGGTCACAAGATTACATGAAATTACCAACATAGTCCTTGATCAACATATACAAAATCCAATGTTTTACAAAAGTCGGTATTTAATAGTTAGTCGGAAGGGTCTTTGAATAAGGAATAAAATGTATCCGAATGAGTTTGAAGAAATATTTTATCCAATATGTTTAGTTATTTTAAATACAAAAATTATGTCTATACATATCTTATTTATTTATACATGTAAATTCGTTTTAACAATATAAAAGTAATCATAACCAAACTATCCACATCTAACTTCTGCTTTATAATGAGAAAAGTATGAAAGTAATAATATTTTATTATTAAATCTTCGTTAGTCGGTGACTCTTTGGCCAATTAATCATCCCACCGAATATCAATAATTGATCTGGTTTGGCGAGTATTGCAGTAATGAAGATGCCAATCACTTTTCACATGAGAAAATCAACGGTAACTTTCTTGAATCCCTCGTCACGTTTTCATTATTTTTTCAAAAATACTTCAATAAATTTTCATAAATATATCTCTGTATTATGTCATTTAAATTTTATGCAAAACAGAGATTCATACGGTCTCCATCTAGACGGAGTCGATTTCAACAATTTTATGACCGTTAAAAAATGACTGTCTAGATGAAGATCGTAGGAATTCCCATTTCACACAAAACTTGAATGACATAATATAGGGATATAGTGATGAATGTTCACATATTCATTTTTCAAAAAAAATAAGAAATAAGAAAAATGGGGCGGTAGAGCCAAGTTAGCTCCTCCCAGAGACTGCCGTATACACTACAACAAAATATAACTATAGCGACAATTAAATAACAACAAATATTTATATTCGTCGCGATGTTGATAAACTCACATATATAACGACATTTGTGCATATGTGTCGTTAATTATATTCGAAATAGTGACATTTCCTTACATTCGTCGTCATTTTTATATAGCAACGGATAAAGCGTTGGCCAACTTTTAGTTAACAACGAATATATTTTCAACTTAATTCGTTGTAATATTTATGAAAAAATAATATTATATATTATTCATTTTCTCATCTAAGTTACTCTAACTTAACGAACTATTTTATAAACTTTTAAAATATACAAAAGTTGAGTTGTTGCTAGAACTACTATTACTCAAAGCTTTGGTTTCTGACCTTTTTGCTTGTGACGATATAGTCGAATCTTAAGTTATTTGAATAGTGTAATATTTTTTATTAACCTTTACTTTTCTCCCAGCGATGTTTTTCCGCCCGTTTAATTTTTTCTGCTCGACAGTGACTCCATCCCTTCCTCTCCGGCCCTATCGCCACACCTCTCGTTAGCGACTTCCACACAAACCGTTGTGATCGGAGGAAGAGACCGAAGTCCATCCTCTCTCTATATAAATCTATCTCGTCTCTCTCCCATCGTCGATTGGCGCCAAGACATCAAAGTCCCGTCATACCGCAAGAGTTGAGATCACGAGTTACGATAATGCCGGAGTCGAGGGCTCGAGGTATGAATTAGGGTTTACGAGTTGGAATTTGGATTGAGATCTCCGAGATCGTGATAATGCTTGAATCTGTGAAGGAGAGAGAGAGAGAAGGTATGCTCCTCCCAAATCTAGGGCTTTGATCACTCTTGGTTCTCCTGGGATCTAGATTTATTAATGACATATGATGGGCTTCGGTGGATCATCGGAGCATCGATGATGCCTTCAATCATCTCCAGGGTAAATGTAGATCCAATGACTCTGTTTATTGTTTATCCTGCTATTATCATGGGATCCTTTTTATGTAGTTAGATCTTAGTTTTCCGTATCAGATGTGTATCGTCATTTGATTCCTAGAGCTTAACTTGTTTTTGGTTATATATTATGCTCTTAAATCATATCAGGTGAAATATGCCCATGAATATATTATCGTCTCTGTGCCTCAATTGACAAATTGATATTGTTCTCTGAATTTGTATTTTGGTGCAACTAGATTACATGGGAAAAATTTCCTTTGAAGTCAATTTCAGATTTGTAGAATGCAATTGGAGTGCGTGGAGTCCTTTTCCACATAATAAGATCATGCTTTATGATTTCTATGTATCAAGTTGTTGGAATTAGAATCTAATTTTGTTTGCAAAGATCAGTTAAAAAGTTTTTGTTGCATTATATAAAAATTCATAGGAAATCCTTCATGGTGACACCATAGCAATGAACTATCCTGGTGTTCCACTTTTAAGACTAGATATAAGTAATTACTAGTTATGAAATATTATCAATAAACTGGTATAGTAGAGGAACACCCTTTGGCTGGGAAGAGCCCAAGAGGATGTATCATCATATCCTGGGTGACTAGTATCTCTGAGATATGGGCCAGTATAAGGATAGATTGTATAGAAATACCCCTCACGTGATATTTGAAAAAACACCAGTTTTCAAAGGACGAGACACATGCTTATTTTTTGTCTCAAGGGTTTCATCATATTCCTTTGCCTTACACATGTATAGAAATTGTCATTCATTATTTATAATGTATACAACTTGTTCTCTTTAATAAGTAGATGCACAGTATTCAAATGTAACTTTGATTACTTTTTTTATTTCTTCAAGCTCTTGTATTATTTGGTAAACTTTACAGATGATACCTACATGAAGATCACATATTTTTTAAAAATTTTAGTTGATCAATCAGCTTTCAAGTTTGTCTTTTACACTATTTTCTGAGAAATATAATATTCGAATTTCTATATTCAATTGTTATATCAATTTTTAAGATATATTTATTTGCTAGTGGTCTTCTTTTCCTTTTATTGGTGGTTAAAACATGTATCTTCATCAAATGTAATTGTCTCCAACTACCTAAAAACACCTTTGTATCCTTGTATTACTCAAGGGAAAGAAAGCTAGGTCAATCTTACATGGCAAATTCTCATCAATTTTATGATCATTTGGCATAATAACACACGTTTTTGACTTAAATTTCCTTCTCCACGGACTATTAAAATAAACATATGGAAATTAACATACATTTTTCAATAGCTATTTTGTTATTAGTGTTATCATTATTAAATACTACATTGTCTTATATGAATATAAGAAGAGCTTTTATTTTTTAGATGACACAAATGATTGTTACATTTGCTGACAATCTAACCCACTCCAAGAACTCTGTGGACTTCAAACTTGAAACCAAGGCTAAAGTAAAGACACCCCATGTATTGCCAACTCATTCTTGCTTCAACTTGTAATCCTAGTTAGAAGAAGATGTGCTTTGTAAATTGTAACTGATGTTCCCACAAACACACTGTTTAAAGGTCCAATCTTTTGCTTGCCAAAGCCTATATGTGGAATTAGCATTGAGTGTGCAAGACTTCTTATACATGTTTGGCTGAATTATGTCCCATTTCATGGTGTCATTTTTAGAATTGATAACAAATCATTCAAGGGTCTCCGTCATTGTATTTATGTTTGTTTGTATATATCTGGTGTAATCTTAAGTTATGGACACATTATACATTCAAGTAGTTTATCAACTGGTGCTCTTTCTAAGAATGCGAAGGCTGAACTTGTTTAATTGCTTTATCTTCTAGTACGAAAAACACTCTCGAGCAGCATCTAGGAGGGGTCTTGTTGATGTTGAGCTTGCATTCTTTGCGTTGCGGGTCGGTGTATCATGACTTTCATCATAACACATTGTGCATAACTACTAAGATGATTTATGGTGGAATTTTCTTTCAAAGAAGGTTTATAAGGGAAATATGAGATAGTCACTACCATTGTATGATGTATGAAAGACACAAATAATGAAATTTTCTACCGAGTTCACCTCTCGTCAGGAGCATGCAATCTTATTTTGCCAAATAACATTAAATTTGTTTTTTTCTTCTACTAAATTGTGATTATGTAGATATATATCAACAAATAATATTGGATTGATTCATCGTATTCGTCACTTACAAAAATATTAACATGATGAATTTATATTTAAGCTGTTGTTCTATAGGTCTTATTGTATACTTAAGTATCTACATTCTTAAGTGACATGTGTTTGGTGCTTATCCCACAATTTGTTAAAACTTGTCTTTATAGATATTGATTGTTTCAAATATTAATAAACTTACTAATTATGGATTATTTCAATATTTAGTACAGTGACCATTTCTAACCTTGCGTGGGGTTCTGAACTGTGTTTGAAGACATCCGAAACCGTCCATTACCTTTGGATTTATGAGGTATGTGAGCATTGATGTTAATTGTTTAGTAGTAATAGTGCAAAGCACAAAACCATGAAGAAAATAAAATGGGCAACAATTGTTGTGCTCTGCACCATATCTGTTGCTTCTCTGCATTAGTGCTCCTTCTTTATGTGCTATATGATATGTAATTTATACTTCTTTGCTAATCCATAGAAACCAAGTAGGCATTAATTTCATGTTATCGTTGAACTGTATGAAATGTGTGTATTAGATTAAATCTTATGGAGTCATTATCATGAGATATTCAAAGTTTTGTTTGAAACCGGAGTTCTTAGTTAATTTACATTCTTGTTCAACTGCAATTCACATCTGGGGTAATTTTTGCAAAAAGTAATGCTAACCATCCATTTTACACATTTTCTCCAGAAGACTATTATTTTGTGTGGATTGCATAAGTTTCAAAATTCAGAATGCCATGATTACTTTGAATCATGTTGTTTCATATTATGGTTTATGTCCATAACTTGCCATTATCATATTCTATTTATATCACTGCAACCAGTTTCAAAGATGAAATGTGAGATTTTATAGTAAAGACCACCTTCTGATATAGATCAGTTCCATGTCAATATCTCTGTAGATCTAAGTGCATAGGCATTTGGTAATGCTATGAAATATTACTACATTTGGTAATGCTATGGGACATACAGAAAAGAACGGTTGAATATTAAAGAATTTGATCATGGATTAGCCCAATTTCTGTTTTAGACTTGAACAAAATAGTCAATCTTGCACGTTCAAATCAATGTCTAGTTTCCTTCTCTTATTTGATTTTCAAGTCTCTTTTATGACAAACATTGATACATGCTTCAATTTCTGGATCTTTGTTGCATGCACAATTATTTTTTTATGCTCTAAATCTTAAATATCTAGTGTGAAATCTAATTTAAATAGTAAACCAAGTAACTGCTGATTTTTTAAGTTGATTCTATGCTAATAATACGAAGCATATAGGGGCATAATGCCTTTTTGAAATATAAATACACAACCAACATATCCTGAATTATGTCCAAATTATATCTATATCTATCTATCTATCTCTCTCTCTCTATATATATATATAATATGTTCGTCGACAAGTGTACTCCAAACATCAAGAATATAAAATTTGTTACTCAAATGGTTGATAATCAACCACTTAAAGTGCACATGCCTTATTTGTATGCTTTTGATTTCGTGTCTTATCATCATTTTTTGTAGTAAAAAAGACATGATGAGCTAACACGGTACTATTGAATTGAGGAACATAAGAAGGGGGTGGGCACATGTTGCATGTCCTGTCATGAAGGTAATATTTACATTCTTAGTAGTTTGAATTTTTCTGTTTCAACTGTGATTTTTAGGAACTCTTAAGAGAACTTTGCTCATTTGAGTTATTGTCCATTAAAGGTATTTTTTGGATTATCTAGTGATACCCAAATGGTTGATAATCAACCACTTAAATTGCACATACCTTAATTGTATGCTTTTGATATCGTGTCTTATCACCATTTTTTGTAGTGAAAAAGACATGATGAGCTAACATGGTACTATTGAATTGAGAAACATAAGAAGGGGGTGGGCACATGTTACTTGTTATGTCGTGAAGGTAATATTTACGTTCTTAGTAGTTTGAAATTTTTTTGTTTCAACTGTGATTTTTATGAACTCTTAAGAGAACTTTGCCCATTTGTGTTAGTGTCCATTAAAGGTATTTTTTGGATTATCTAGTGATACCCAAATGGTTGATAATCAACCCCTTAAATTGCACATACCTTATTTGTATGCTTTTGATATCGTGTCTTATCACCTTTTTTTGTAGTGGAAAAGACATGATGAGCTAACATGATACTATTGAATTGAGGAACATAAGAAAGGAGTGTGCACATGTTGCATGTTCTGTCATGAAGGTAATATTTGCGTTTTTAGTAGTTTGAAAATTTTTGTTTCAATTGTGATTTTTAGGAACTCTTAAGAGAACATTGCGCATTTGAGTTATTGCCTATTAAAGGTATTTTTTTGGATTATCTAGTGATATACTTAATCCATACAGATCAATGAATAATATATATCACTTTGCCAATTGGGCCTACTTGAATAATCATCAAAATTAGGACCTACTTGAATAATCATCAAATATATTGATATGTAGGTCCTAATTTTTTAATTCTTTGTTGAGAACATATCAATATATTTGATGATTTTATTTTGGAATTTTATCATTAAATAGGATTTTACATTTTTATCATTAATACTATGATGTTGGATTTTTAAACTTTTTATAAACAAATGGTGATCGCACTCATCAAGTTGGTTTTCACCTATATGGTAGTAGCCCTTTTTCTTTCACAAAAACGCTCATCAAGTTGATTTTCATGCCAGAAAGACTCTTCCTAGAACTTCCCTAGTTGTAGAAATTAATCAAGAATGACGATTATTATGGAAAGACTTGTAGAAATCGATTCAAAATCATCTAACCCAGTTTAAAATCATTAGAAAGCTGCTGAAAATAAGTTGAAATGACCTGTTTTGTGAAGAGATATGCATGGAATCCTAAATCACCTTGAGGTTGCCAAGAGCCTTTTCTGCTCTGGTCCTCTTTTCTCCCCTCCAGCATCCATAAAGATAGAGGAAGAATCTCAAAGCTATTTTATATTTTTTTCCCTAGTTATTTAGCTCATTTAATCCAAGTTTTGCGATCTCTCAGAAGTCTGAAAGTCAATATCCGGTAGAGTCGAAGTCTGAAGATCTATTAAAGGATAAAGTGGGAAAAAGTCATAATGCTTTTTTGGCAGCGGTCTATGTATCAGTCCTTATATCAGGTATCCCATTTCCATAATGGAAGTAGCCACCCCTTGTGGCTGTGTCTATTATTTTCATAATTCTGGTGGGTGCTATTTTGTACGGTGTGTTCACATTGGCAAAAATAACAAAGAAGTCATGTTATTTTCGAGTAAACAATTTACTTTACATATTAACGACATGAATGTTTCTTGGCTAATCTTAGTGATCAATTTGGTTGTTGGAATAGTTTTGGATGGCCAACTTCCATGCAGGACAGACAACATGGGTTGTTTGGCAAAATTTTCAAAACCTTGCGGGCAGTAATCTCTAGTAACAGAAAAAAGAGGGAAGAGGCCGATGCATTACATCTTTGAATCCAATACCACCTTCAATCACATGCTTGCATACTTCACCCTGCCTAACCAAGGGCATTCCCCCTCCACTGAAAAACATTTTTGGCATATCATCTGGTCTCTTTGATATATTTATAGGTAACACAATGGGGGAGATGAAGTATGCCACCAAGGATCCAAGTAGTATCAATCTACTCCCTCCTAATAGTAACTTAGAGGGCCAACTGGTGAATGGTCTCTATATTTTTTCTAGGATAGGATTCTAGTCATCTGATGTAGCCATAAAGTTCATTCAAGGGAAATCCAAGTAGGTAGCAGAGAGGCGTCCAAGTGGTGTAGTGAGCACCATCTAGCAAACCAAGGTCATAGAATCTCTCTTGTTAAAGGGTATAAAACATGACTTTAACGACCCTTAATGATATCATCCATGTATTGCGTAAAAAAGATGGGAGGAGCTTCTGCTATGATAATCTAAACCACTGATGTTATGTTTTTCTTTGAAACCCTTTAGTTCTGGCTGCTTATGGATGTCTCAAGCCTGATAAAATCACACCAACATTAGGGATTATATGGCATGAGTAAGGAGCTCATGTTAATTTTGTAAATGTATGAGCCCTAACTAGTAAAATCATATCAAAAAGTTGATAGATAAAGGGACATAACTGCTTTCAGTGAAGAGTCCATTGTGATACCGATGACAGCAATTGATCTGCTCTGATCTCCAAGGAAATAACCTCATTTTATTATATTTTAGCAGCATTTAAATCCCGCAAAATGTTCCATGAGTTGTTTCCTTCATCAAGAGATTTATGCTGGATTCAAGTCCATATTTACCGTATTTTACATATATTTGGTATTTGATCACAGAAGCAGGTCTTTCAGGTATCATGCAACAGTCATCTGACTTGCAACCGAGAAACTTTTGGTAACTTGTGGTTTTCTTACTAACTTGCTTGCTGCCATGTATTCATGATATCTTTTTAAATGTCATTGCAAAAGCAGTTTCGATATTTCTTCTCAAGTAAACTTTGACCTTACACATTTTGTCATGTTTTAATATGCATTCTTAAGTATATTTTGATTTTTTATTATAGTGATAAAATCTCCTTATATTTGTTAAAAAAGTCTGAAAAAGTGATGACATAGTTTGATGGAATAGGAATGTTATTTTACTTATCTCCTCACAGTTTATCTATTTTTTTTAATAATTATATAGGATGGATTGAGCTATTTTACATGATTTAGGTCAGATGATTCTAGTTTGTCCCTTATCTCCCATAATTTTCAGGTAAGACTTTTCTACAATCAAGATGCTTGTTTGTTTCATATTGTCATATAAAGTTATTTTTTATTGCAATTATATCGTCATATTAGAACTTATGAATTTATGCTTTTGAAAATACTCTCATTATTTATGATAATGATCACTTTTTTGATGTTATAGGTTCATGATTTATCAAATGGACTGTTTACAAGCTATTCAAGAAAAGAGAGCAATGGGATGCATTAAAGACATCAAAATTTGTGATTGATGTTAATGGCGTTTCAAACCATACTATAACAAAATATTGATATATGATTGTTGGTTTAATTCTTTCACAATAATGCTTAGTTAATGTTTGATTGTTCTTTTAGGTGAGTTCTGAATTACTGGTTTTTATTTGGATATTCGTGTGTGATGTCATGATGAAACAATTTATTGAATCATTGCTCAATATATGAAATTATATTCCACAAATAGATGGGTATATTAATTTAGATAACAACAAATAAATCGTTGTTAGGTCAATCCATGGTTTTTTGTGACAAATTATTCGTCGGCATTATGGCAAATAGTGACGAAAAAAATGTTGTTATACATAGATGAGTCAAATAATAACCTTTGTATAGTGACGAAAAAAGTGTTGGCATATACCAATGATGACGGTTTTTATTTGTTGTAAGAATTGAAATTAACAACAAATTGTATTCGTTGCGATTTGAAATTTCTCAACGGTTACTAATCGTTGTTAAAAATTTAACAACGGCTTATATAGCAACGGTTCTTACGACAAATTACGAATTCGTCGTGAGATTGTATAGTGACGTTTTATTCGTTGCGCTCTTAACAAAAAAAACGTCACTATAGGTCTTTATTGTTGTAGTGATAATATGTGATTTTTTAACCCGCAAACCCTCTAAACTTTGTAAATTACATTCTCGACCTCTGAAACAATGTGGTTCTTCCCTCGACCCTGTAAACTTGCTAACTCTTATTCCACATACCATGTGGTTAACTCACATCCATTTAACCGTTAAACATAACCAGATTCCATTTAAAATTGGTGCATATTGCCATATTTCTTTACCAAATTTATAGAAGATGCCCTCCTTCCCCAACACCACTCCCCTCTCTGCATCACGTGATCTCCGACCCCCACCCCTCATGTCGTTGACCTCCACCCCTCCTCATGCATCACCTGACCTCCCACCTCCTCCCCAACGCCGCCCGATCTGCACCCCTCCTCCTGCCCCGCTCGACTTCCCCCTCCCCCCACCCCCACCCCCTTGTGCCTCCTGAAGCTCCAAATGAACGAAAGCCGTGGTCGGCGGCATCGCTCACGGTCAGCGGGAGGAGAACACGAGGGCACGACCATGGTGTCGTGTACGATGCATCCGCGTGGAGGGGTGGATGAGGATGGGCGGCGGACTCAAAGAAGAGCCTGGAGGAGTAACTGCCTCCCTGACATCACCCTCCTCCTCCTTGACCTCCGCCTCACCAACCTCCCCCTCCTCCTCTAGGTTTGTTGTGAGGGAGCCCTCCTCCCCGACCTCTCCCTCCTCCTGGCCCGCCATGAAGGCAACCTCCTCCTCCCTGATCTCCACCTCCCCGACCTCCCCCTCCTCCTCTCGGTCTCTCGCGAGGGCGCCCTCCTCCTCATCGACATCTGCCTCTTCCTACATGCCCGCCTCCCTCCAGGTCCTCCACAGCTTCCGGTTTGATTTAGTAGAAGAAGAGGATGAAGAAGGGGGTGAGAAGGAAGGAGAGGGAGACTTGAGATCCACCGTCTGATTTTCTTTGATTAGATTAACTCAAGTTTAACCCAAGTACTTGACTCCAATAAAGTTTAAGTTGACGGTAGGGTTTGTGGCTAAGACAGAGTGAGTTTATGGAAGTCGAATATGGAATTACGTTGTTTCAAAAATTGAGAAGATAATTTACAAATTTTATAGGTTTGTGAGGTAAAAATCACTATATATATGATTTTAGCAAGAGAAGGATCCATTGGGACCCTAAGCTAGATCTGGATGCATAGGAATGAAAGGGCAGCAAGATTTCAATCACTTAAATAATTTAAGATCATTAATGTTTCTTAGCAACCATATTAGGAGACCTCCTAAGCCCGCTTCTTTTTACAATTGGAATGGAATTCCTAACTTCTCTGGTCGACATTGCGTCGGCTAAAGGTCGTTTCCAACATATGCGCCATGGCCATTGTCAGGCACCTTCCCATCTCATTTACGCCGATGACTTGCTCTTCTTCTGTAAGGGCTCGCTCCGTTCCCTCTCAATGATAAAAGACATTATGCTTGACTTTGAGGCATTTTCCGGACTCAAACTGAACCCTATTAAAAGCAAAATTTTCAGGCCAAAGTGGGCTGCCAACGATTTCACAGTCAATCTTCACTTGGGGATGCTTCAACAATCGCTCCCCACCTTGTACCTGGGGCTGCCCCTTGCCTCCTCCTCCTCTCGCTGTTGTGACTCGCGTGCGCTTGAAGACCGGATATGCAGGCTATTCGATGGTTGGGTGGCCAAGTGCCTATCTATGGCTGGGCGCGTCCAATTGCTCAATTCGGTCATTCGTGGGATTTTGCTATATTGGCTTGCGGGGACTCACCTCCCTTCCTATATGATCAAGCGCATGGATATGCTTTGCGCGCACTTCCTTTGGGGCCGCACCCGACACGACATTTCTTGGAATAACTTATGTCTTCCTAAGAAGGAAGGAGGGATGGGATTGAAATCTCTTCGCTCGCTTCAGGATGCCATGATTACCTCTTGGGTTTGGAGGTTACTCTTGGCAGACAATTCCATCTGGGATGAGTTTTTGAGGACTAAATATCTTAGGGAAGCATCGTTTTGGGATACTCATGCTACATCTTCCTCCTCAATATTCTGGCGCACTATGTTAAAGAGCCGCGAGGATTTGCGTCCTGCTATCCTTGGAGATTTTCCTAATGCGATCTGGATTCATTCAAGCAGGGGTTTCTCCTTCGCTAAGGCCTTCGATCTCCTAAGGCCTCGTGATTCCCCGGTCCCCTGGTTTCCTGTGGTATGGAACAAGAACATTCCACCTTCCTTTGCCTTCACATTGTTTAGAGCTTTCCGCGGCAGACTTCCAACCTTGGATAGGCTCTCTAAATTCGGGCTTAGCCTCTCTACCACATGCAGATTTTGCGACCTTGAACCTGAATCTCATGAACATCTGTTCCTTCGATGCCCTTACTCCTACTCCGTGTGGATGAACGCTTGCAACAACCTGCTCCCTATCCCGCCATTTGTTCAGGTCTCGCTGGATGTCTTGGTGGACTGGATTACGTCTTTGCATCCTCATCGTCAACGCTCCTCCTATGCTATTCTACTTGCCATGGTGGTGTGGCATATTTGGCGTAAGCGCAACTGGCTATGGACTACTTCGACATGTCAATCCACTGACCGCACCATTGCTGATATTATGAGCACTTACAATCAGATCAACATTATGGATGACTCCTGAGTTTTTGCTTTCCTCAGGGTCTTTTTCTTGTACATTGCATCCTTTTTGTTGATGTTCCATTTTTGGCTACGAATGATAGCCTAAATCTTTTTTGTATGGTCCTCTTTACCTGTGAAATATATAGCTTACATTTACCGAGAAAAAATATGAAAAAGGACAATCCTATTCATATAGGTTGTTGGTGTCACATCAAGTACATTTCACAGCATCAAAGTGTCCTGACATGGGACACTTGCATACCCTAATTATTTGTCGTCATGTGAGACTTGAGTCCATAGATTAATTGAGAACAGTGTGATTCCCTTTCAGGTGTTAATGATTTTTTTGCATGATCTTGAAGACTTCATTTCTCATCGGTATTTGAAATTTATAAAAATGAATATTATTCGCTACAAAAATAACTTTTGATATGTGTAATTTACATTATATTACTCATTGCTATATTTTTAGCAACAAATCACATAATTGAGGTTGATGTTTCTGGAATTTTTCTTCCCATCATTGTTAAATTAGCAGGTATTGATAGGAATTCCAATAAATATGCCAGGATCATTATGAATGTGACATTTGTTGCGAATTCCAAGAATTATATATCATTTGGCAATGAATACTATTGGTTGTTATATACTTAATATCGGATGATACAAGAAGGAATATTCTGGTTATTCATAGCTATGTATCCAGTACGTCAATTTTTTTGGTGCGTTAGAATGATATCATCTATGGTGATTTGAGGAAAGAGATAATATCGGTAGCTTTAAATATAGGGATTTTTACTTCTATAACTCTGAGTAATTCCGCAATTACAATCATAATCCTGCATAATCATGAATTTCATGAAAAATCCTGAGTAATGCTTAACTCTTACATGACATAACTCTGTGTTATATGCTGTTTGGAATCCTTGTTATTTGACGATTTTCGTTGAAAAGGACAAAACTGCCCATAAAGCTCATTCTTATTTAAAAAACATGGCATCCTTTCTTCATGCCTGCTCCTCTACCCTTGGTCTGTCGATCCTCCCCTTCCTCATGTCGATCATTTATTGCAGCCAGCACCGACAACAACTCTCCCTGAAGCCCCCACCCCCAACCCAACCCCTCCCTCCCTCCCCCCGATCTCGACGTCGACCTTCTCCTTCCTCGCTCCTCCCTTGCTCGAAGCCGTCGATTCCTCCTTGAATCCCTCCACCCCTAAGTCGAAGCCCCGTGCGCCGCCAAAGCTCGAAGCCTCCCCACCGACAGCCGCCGCTTCCTCCTTGCACCCCCCACCCCACCCCATAGGTCCCCCAGTTCGTGCCTTGCTTGAAGACAACCGGCCCTTCCCCCCTTGCCGATACTTCCCATGCTCAAAGCCTGCCCCCGCTCGCTCGCTGCCAAAGCTCGAAGCACCCCCCCGGCCCGCCTCTGACTCCTTCCACCGATCTGCAACGAGCTGCCCTCCCATCGTTTGCATCAGTCTGCAAGCCTACCTCCACCTTCATTTATTTTTTTTCCTTTTTGTTTTTTTATTTTGGCTAATCCTAGTCGTTAGATCATAGGATGGTTAGATTAACTTGCTTATAGGGTTGAGTTAACATATTAAACTAACAGAGGGTTATGAGTGTGAGACGGAGTGACTATCAAAGGTTTCTCATGTAATTCATGATTATGTAGGATTATGATTGTAATTGCGGGATTACTCAGGATTATGAGTGTAAAAATTCCTTAAATATATAGCAATAAATGTTATTCATTATGAAAGTATTTTTAATATGATAGTATTTTCAATGAATTAATTATTTCTGCTTTAAAATATTCATATCCACTTACAATAATCATAATTAGCGAATATCATAGCAATTATCTTTACAAGAAAATCACTTATGGCAACGTCGACACCAATTATTAGGGATGCAAACGGACGAGTATGGATACAGATATATGTACTACCATATCATTATCCGTTCCAAAATATGGATACGGAAACGGATATCATACAATTTCGAGAATTGAATACCGTATCCTTAAATATGGATACAGATTCAGAATCAAATAATCATGATTCGGATATGGATATTTAAAAAACGGATACGGATTATCCTATAAATATTAAATGACTCCTTATACTTTTAATTAGAAATGGTGTCTTTACGAACTTGTAATTAATGGATGACTAATCTTAAATTCAATAAACTTACAATGTTACATAATAAATAAGAAAATAAATTAAAATATTGAATGAAATAAATTGAGTAACATACAATAAAATTGTACGATGACGTATCTATGTCTTCCTTCATTTGAAATGTTTCCAAAATGTAGATAATATTGTAACATTGTAACCAACTAATAAGATAAAAGTAATATGGTATATTTCGTAAAACGACATATGATAAATTATAAAAGTTAACACATATGCCAATCAAGAGATCTATATTAGCACATAGATGTACATGTCATAGGTGACTCGACAATATGAATATCTGTATCCGTATCCACGAAAAAATTATACATCTGTATCCGTATCCGAAAAAATCTATAATGGTATCCGTATCTGTATCCGCATTCGCAAAAAATTAAAGCTACTATCGGTATCCATATCCGTATCCGCTAAAATCCAAAAATGAATATTTGTATCCGCTTAAAAGCAGATAAAGTAGCGGACCGATACGGATATATCCACATCCGGTTGCATCCCTACCAATTATGGTAATGGAATTTTCCATCCTCATATTTATCGAACAAATTTTGAACTGTATTTTGATAGTTAGAGCAAGTTTTCGCGACAGAAATTTCGTGGCAAGAACTATTATAAGAAAACATGTCATGGCAGTGGAACTTTGACTTAAGACTATTTAGCATAAAATTCGTTCTTAAACATGGATTACAAAAGGACTTGTATCGAATTTCATCTAATGTAATTTTAGTTTTAATAATATTCATTGTTATATCTTTAGAAGCGATGGAATAGTCATGGCAGTGACCTGTTGAATTTGAATGAGAGAAGCAATTGATGAGATGCTTATTTTGTCTTTGAGTGTCTTGTTGGAATTTAATTCCAAAGATGGACTTATATGTATATATATTCATAATCGATAATACTGTCAACTTTGATAATGTGTCCCAATAAAATAAAAGGTGATCACATAAAGGATTTGGAAATTATTGGGGCATTAATGTATTTAGGCTACATGGGAATGCATTCTGTAGAGACCTAAAGTGTAATTTGTATTGCTATGATGGGTAGGAATGCAAATTACAAAAGCGGTTATGGAATGGGTCATGGTCCCCAAAACAACCAACATGCAAGTTTATCTCCTTTTTGAAATCACATATTCATAGGGGAAGTTATGGACCCCTTACTCTTGATATAATAAGAGCCTCTTTTGCCGTGAGAAAGAGAGATAGATTATCGAGAGAAGGAGAGGTGAAGGCAAGGGTTGTTGGCTTGTTTTTGGAAGGCCGCCTACAAGCTTTGATGGCGTCCATGCAACCAGGTATTACTTTCTTTGCCTTACCATATTTGTTTCTCCACCAAATATCATTGATCATCATTCACACGTCTCTTTATTTTTTAAAGATCTTTATGCAGATAGCATGAATTTCATTAATTAGAAAGTGACATGTGTGTAGTTGAAAGATAATTCATGCCTTTCTTCCTATTATTCACACGTTATAATTGTCATTTGTTGTAACATTCCTTGATATAGTTATTCTCATGTTGTTAATGTTTTAATTAAAGCCCTTTGTCATTAATTTTGCCAACTTGAGAATTGATTTATCATCGTGTTTAGTTTATATATGTCATGCTTCTACACGCAAAAGACATTAAAATTCTTGTGATTGATTTAAAGTTTACATAATTTATTTTTGTTAAGAAAGGAATACCCATCATGTTTAAGATTTAACAATGGGTTATGGGCCTACAGTTTCCCGTTAGGGCATTTTTGTTGTTAAAATTTAACAACGGTTTGGATATAGGGATGGATTTTTACATATTTCGATATACATTTATTTAGACAATATGTCACCAAAGTGACCAATGTTGTTGAAATTAATGTGTGATGAAATATAAACGGCTATATATTATTAATTTATATGGATGATATTTACCCAAAGGAAAATTGATATCCATTGGAAATTATGTATATGGTTTAGTATTAAATATGTGATGATTATTTGGTTATCGTGCAAATATTAAATCCACCCAAAGGTAGATTTCTATTTGATACGTTATTATCATCAATATTTGTTACTACGTCAAGATATCGTTCACAAGTTATATTTTTGTCCAAAGATAAAACTATAATGGAGTGGTAGATATCTTGAGATGGAATTTTACCTATATTCAATTTTCTTTATTTGTAGTTATGTGAGCATTTATGTTATTTTTTTCAGATATAAATTCCTCCAATATAACTGTTACCATCAATTCGATTCCAATGTTAAATGGCTCCAATTTTAAGTTATGGCAGGAGAACTTGTTGATAGTTGTCGGGGTCATGGATCTTAACCTTGCGATAAGGATTGACTCTCCTCCATCACTTACGGATAAGAGTACCTCTGATGAAAAGAGGGATAAAGAATAGTGGGAGAGATCAAGTCGCATGTGCATGATGATAATGAAAAGAGCCATTTCAGAAGCATTCAGGGGCACTATGTCTGAGAAAATAAGTACTGCTAAAGAATTCCTTGCCGATATTGAAAAACGATTTGCCAAGAATGAAAAGGCTAAAATTGGTACACTCTTGGCTAGTGTGATTTCAATGCAGTATAAGGGAAAAGGTAACATCAAGGAGTACATCATGGAGATGTCTCATCTTGCTTCTAAGTTAAAAGCACTCAAACTTGAACTCTCTGAGGACTTGTTGGTGCATTTGGTTCTGATATCTCTTCCTCCTTCATTTAACCAGTTTAAGGTGAGCTATAACTGTCAGAAAGAGACTTGATCTCTGAATGAGCTAATCTCATACTGTGTTCAGGAAGAGGAAAGGCTAAACCAAGATAAGACAGAAAGTGCTCATCTTGCCTCCACCTCTAAGGGAAAGGGAAAGAAAAGGAAGCAGGAAAAGGAAGTTGTAGTCACAGTACCTCATAAGAAACAACAAAATAAGGAACCATCTGCTACGGGTTGTTTATTTTGTGGAGATGAAGGACACAGGAAGAAGCAGTGCACAAATTATCATGCTTGACGTGCTAATAAAGGTATGCTTCATAGTTTGGTTTGTTCAGAAATTAATTTGACTTCGGTACCACAGTACACTTGGTGGCTAGATTATGGATCTACTACTCATGTTAGTGTCTCCATGCAGGGCTGCCTGAGCTACCGAAAACCCAGTCAAGGTGAAAAGTACCTCTACGAGGGGAATGGTGAATCAGTAGATGTTGAAGCAATAGGAAAATTCAGATTATTGCTGAAGAGTGGCTTTTATCTTGATCTAGATGGAACTTTTCTTGCTCCTTCTTTTCGTAGAAATTTAATTTCAGTTTATCTTTTGGACAAAGCTGGTTATTCTATTTCTTTTGGTGATGGAAAACTTAGTCTATTTCAAAATTCTATCCTCATTGGTTCTGTTTTCTTATCTGAATTTGATCGTCTTTATTGCTTGAATACGGTTGCCTCTTATAATAAATCATTTCTTTCTATAACACGAGGTATGAAAAGAAAATCTACAGATACAGATTCAACATCATTATGGCACAAATGATTAGGGCACATATCCAGGTCAAGGATAGAAAGGCTTGTGTCAACTGAAATTTTAAGTTCCTTAGATTTCACAGATTTTGATGTATGCGTGAATTGTATAAAAGGAAAACAAACCAATAAAAAGATATTTGAAGCCAATAGGTCATTAGACGTCTTAGAACTTATACATACAGATATTTGTGATCCATTCCCTACGGTTGCTTGGAATGGACAACAATATTTTATAACGTTCATAGACGATTTTTCTAGATATGGCTACATATATCTCATTCATGAAAAATCTCAATCCCTTGGATGTGTTCAAAAATTTTAAGGCCGAAGTTGAGAATCAACTCGGTAAAAGGATTAAAAGCGTTAGATCTGACCGTGGTGGTGAATACTATGGCAGATATGACGGTTCAGGTGAACAACGTCCATGACCTTTTGCAAGATACCTCGAAGAATGCGGTATCGTCCCATAGTAGACCATGCCAGGGTCACCGACCATGAATGGTGTAGCTGAAAGACGAAACAGAACACTTAAGGATATGGTGAGGAGTATGATTTGTCATTCTATCTTGCCAGAGTCTCTTTGGAGAGAAGCACTCAAGACTGCGGCATATATCCTAAATAGAGTTCCAACTAAGGGCAACTATTAAAACTCCATATGAACTTTAGACAGGCAGGAAGCCCAGTCTAAATCATTTTCATGTTTGGGGATGTCCAGCTGAGGCAAGGCCTTACAAGCCAAATGAAAAGAAACTGGATGCAAGAATAATTAGTTGTTACTTTATTGGATACTCTGAAAGATCAAGGGGGGTACAAATTTTATGATCCAGAAATTAAGTCCATTTTTGAGTCTGGTAATGCTAGGTTTTTTGAGGATGTTGAGTTTGCGAGGGAAGATAAAAGTAAAGACTTTGTCTTTGAAGAGGAATATGTTGACATTCCCTTAGGTGTAGTTAGCATCGATAGGTATCACATTCCTATCATTTCTGATGACACAAATATTCAAGACAATGTTACTGAATCAACTCAAAATGAAATTATAGAGGAAAAACGTCAACACCTCATGAATCTTTGCCATTAAGAAGATCTACTAGAGAGAGAAGAAGTGCAATATCGGGTGAGTATATTGTATTTCTCCAAGAACAATATGTAGACATTGGAGTGATGAAAGATGATCCAATCATCTTTCATCAAGCCATGTAAAGTGTTAACTCTCTAAAGTGGATAGATGCCATGAATGAGGAAATTAAATCCATGAAGGATAACAATGTGTGGGAACTTGTCCCATTACCTGAAGGTGTGAAACCCATTGGTTGCAAATAGATATTTAAAACCAAGAGGGATTCAAAAGGTGATGTGGAAAGATACAAAGCCCACCTTATTGTAAAAGGATTTACACAAAAAGAAGGCACTGATTATAAAAAGACTTTCTCTCCAGTTTCTTCGAAAGACTCTTTCAGGATTATAATGGCATTAGTTGCATTATTTAATTTAGAATTGCACCAGATGGATGTAAAGACAATATTTCTCAATGGTGACATTGACGAAATAATATATATGGTGCAATCAGAAAATTTTGTGTCGGGAGACCCAAAGAATATGGTTTGCAAACTCAAGAAATCCATCTATGGATTCAAAAAGGCTTCAAGACAATGGTATTTTAAATTTCATCATGGGATCATCTCTTTTGGTTTTGAGATGAATTTGACTGATGAATGCATATACCATAAATTTAGTAGGAGTAAACATATTTTCTTAGTATTACATGTTGATGACATCTTGCTTGCTAGCAATGATATGAACCTTTTACAGAATACCAAGAATTTTCTTTCAAAGAATTTTGATATGAAAGATCTTGGTGATGCTTCTTTTATTTTGGGTATTGAGATATATTGGGATCGTTCTCAGCATATCCTTGGTTTATCTCAAAAGAGCTATATTGAAAAGGTTCTCACAAGATATGGCATGCAAGATTGTAGACCATCTGATACCCCCGTGACTAAGGGAGATAAGTTCAGTCTAAATCAGTGCCCTAAGAATGATTTTGAGAAAAGGGAGATGCAAAGAATTCCTTATGCATAAGCAGTTGGAAGTCTAATGTATGCGTAAGTTTGTACTCGTCCAGACTTGGCATATATTACAGGGATGTTGGGCAGATATTTGAGCAATTCAGGATAGGATCATTGGAAAGCAGCTAAAAGGGTCCTGAGATATCTACAAAGAACAAAAGAATATATGCTCACATATAGGAAGTCAGACCAACTTGAGATCATTTGTTATAGCGACTCCGATTTTGCTGGATGTCAAGATAGTATGAAGTCTACATCAGGCTACATCTATCTACTTGCTGGGGGTGCTATTTCCTGGAAGAGTGCTAAGCAGTCTCTTATAGCCTCTTCCACTATGACAGCAGAATTCATAGCTTGTTACGAGGCATCCAATCATGGAATTTGGCTGCGTAATTTTGTCACTGGGCTGCGTATAGTTGATGGTATTTAAAGACATTAAAGTTATTTTGTGACAACAAATCAACAGTTTTGTATTCCAATAACAACAGGAGTTCGACAAAATCTAAGCATATAGACATCAAATTTCTGTTTATTAAAGAAAGAGTACAAAGTGGACAATTATCAATTGAGCATATCGGTACAAACTCCATGATTGCGGATCCGCTTACTAAAGGATTGCCACCCAAAGTATTTCATGATCATAGCATGAATATGGGGTCATTTTAGTTAAAGATATTCAATTTTAGTGGGAGTTTGTAATTTTGAAAATGCCTGTAAATAGTTTTATTTGGTATCTGGGAAATTCAGTTAGGACATTATGGTTATTGTTTTTTGTAAAACAATTATTTTATTTTCACTATATTATTCGTCAAGTCTGATCTCATTCAGTGTACCAGTTGGAAATTGATATGTTAAGATCGCACTGCATATGATTTCCATGCTACATACCCATGTTCTTATCCTTGTTATTATGGATACTCATAAAAGTGGTGACAGAAAGGTTGGGCTCATTCAGATATTATGTGATTATAATATCTACACATATAGTTCAAGTGGGAGATTGTTGGAATTTAAATCCAAAGATGAACTTATATGTATATATATTCATAATTGATAATATTGTCAACTTTGATAATGTGTCCCAATAAAATAAAAGGTGATCAAATAAAGGATTTGAAAATTATTGGGGCATTAATGTATTTAGGCTACATGGGAATGCATTATGTAGAGACCTAAAGTGTAATTTGTATTGCTATGATGGGTAGGAATGCAAATTACAAAAGCGGTTATGGAAAGGGTCATGGTCCCTAAAACAACCAACATGCAAGTTTATCTCCTTTTTGAAATCCCATCTTCATAGGGGAAGTTATGGACCCCTTACTCTTGATATAATAAGACTCTCTTTTGCCGCGAGAAAGAGAGATAGATTATCGAGAGAAGGAGAGGCGAAGGCAAGGGTTGTTGGCTTGTTTTGGAAGGCCGCCTACAAGTTTTGATGGCATCCATGCAACCATGTATTACTTTCTTTGCCTTATCATATTTGTTTTTCCACCAAATATCATTGATCATCATTCACACGTCTCTTTGTTTTTTAAAGATCTTTATGGAGATAGCATGAATTTCATTAATTAGAAAGTGACATGCTTGTAGTTGAAGGATAATTCATGCCTTTCCTCCTATTATTCACACGTTGTAATTGTCATTTGTTGTAACATTTCTTGGTATAGTTATTCTCATGTTGTTAATGTTTTAGTTGTCATTAATTTTGCCAACTTGAGAATTGATTTATCATCGTGTTTAGTTTGTATATGTCATGCTTCTACACGCAAAAGGCATTAAAATTCTTGTGATTGATTTAAAGTTTACGTAATTTATTTTTCTTAAGAAAGGAATACCCATCAAGTTTAAGATTTAACATGCCTTCCTTCCATGAATAGCGATATGCGCTAACAATTGTGAAAGTAACTCTTTGTGATGTACATACCAATCACCTTCACTTACTCACATGACAACCATCGCTCCCAAGGCTTCCCATTTGACATGGGATTTCCTACGTGTTAGTAGAGTTGTCGAAAAATTCTCAGGTTTAGTATCCATCCATATTCGGTTCACTAAAAGTTCGATGACGGTTTGATTCTGAGAAATATGAACCAAACTTGAACACAAGTTTAGATCCATTTTTTACACGTGAATCAGACTTGAAGACAATATATTTGCATAAGTTTAGTTAGTTTGAGGTTCGACGTACGGATCTATAAGCCTATGCTTGAACATGTGCATGCATGTATATATGGAACTTATGGAGAAATAGTTACCACTTATTAACTATTAATTATAAAGCTTCTTATATATTTAATTAACTTTAGGTTAAGTAGATCAAATCATTTTCCACAAATCTTAATCGATGCTTGACAGAAGTTTAAAAGAGTATATAATATATGTTGATGAAGGTTTGTTCTTAAACATACGCTCATCGATGTAATACTTGTTCTAAATACGTTCTTTAGCAAATCAAATCGAACTTTCGCATACTAGTATTGAACCAAATCAAAACTAAATTCCTTTTTCATCTTATCAAATTGGATGGAACTGAAGCCTTACATATTCTAAATGAACCATATCCGATCTAGCAAGTTCACTTATACGAGTTAAGAACAAAGCTATCTTTGATCTCTATACGTGTTTTAGTTATATATCATATTTGAGGAATACTAGTCGTGACAACTTGACAGATTCAAGTAAAAATGAATCCATTGCCATCTACTCAAAATGCTTATGCTCGAGTTATTAAGGTGTCTGCCTCCATTTATGTAGTTACACTCAACATGTCATGAGTATTTGGCCCAACGTACTCACCGTGGTATGTTCTTTAGCTTTACATATTCTATCCATAGAGACCTCTGTTCAAGACAGAGGACGATCAACTTAGACTGACAGGCGAGTTATGATTCGAGGAAACCAAGCATTGTTGACATTGTGTCGTTATCTGTAGGAATTTTTAACTTAAGGGCAACACCTACCCTAAAGGTGAAAAAGACACATTTAATTGCATATATACTCAAAGCTACATTGTAAAAAAATGAAAAGAAAAAGAGACATGTAGTAAAGTTGAGACGTCGACATATTAAGATAAAAAAATAGTTTGAAGGAAGTTTCTATATTTGTTCTCGATGAAATCTAATATCTTCTACGATAACATGATTGATGAATCGGTGATTTATCATGTTGTTATACCTTTATTGAGAAAAAATCATGTGTATCAGTTGCATTTTCTTTGATATGATGTATAATTTTTATTTCATAATTTTCATGCTTATTGCATTCAAAATCTTCTGAAAATTGCATAACATTCTTTGCAAAATATTTCGAAAAAAAGAAGAAAAGGAAAAAATAAAATAATTACATTCTTATTTTAAAATTTATTTTGTCGTTAGTTATGGGCCCAGACCCATTTGAACTCTCTAACACTTTTCTCTCGATTTTTTTAGGGTTTCTTGAGGAAGCTCTTAGGGTTCTCATCTCACGTCTCTTCATTTGAAAAAAAAGCATTACATGAAAAATTAGTCGACGTTAGCCTAGCGTCAGCGTCTATTTTTTAAAAAAAAATAAAGGACATTGGCGTCCACTCCTTCTTCCTCCAACCAAACCTTACGTTGCCCCCTCCACTTCCCTCACGCGCCAACGACAAATGCCGCCTCATTTTCCTCTCCCGCCAACCACCAATGTCCCCTCCTCCTCCATCAACTGTCTCTGCCTCCCTTCCTTCGACATGGCTACAAATAGGAGATGGCGGCGATCAAAGAGAGGAAGAACCCAACTTAGGGAATTTTGTCCCGAAGCTCCTCCATCTCCTCCATTCAATATAGTCGGTTGTCATGATCTACCGTCTCTATCGCTCCTCCTACCGTGTGTCGACTTTGTCGCCGCTTCCCTCGCCACCACCATCTGCTCGAAGAAGGAAGGGGTCCCGGTGACCCCATCGTACTTTTGGATTTCTTGTAGTTTTTTTAACATTTTGGACCTTTTATCAATTAATTAAAACTCTATTTATTTTATGCAATTTGCCAAAGTTTTGCTATTTATTTACTGCAAAATTATGCTTTCTTTACTCCTAATTTTCATATTTGCATTTTCATCCTTCTAAAAATTATTTATAATCTATCAATTTCTATGCAATTTCTTTGTTATATTATGTGATATTTGACTCTTTTATTGAGTTCTTTTTAATTTAATTTCAGTCATCAAAGGACCTTTCTACAATTTTATACATTTTTTCTCTGTAGTTTGCCATTAAACAAATGACTTGCAAAATTTTCACTTCTACCCAAGATTATTCTAAATTTCAATACACCCTCACTATTTAGTTTTATTTCCATTCGAGCCCTTAGATTTTTAGAATATTACACAAATGCCCTGGGCAGTGCAGTCAATTAGGGGCCTTAGCTATTGATCTGGGATGTTTCTCTCTTGATGATAAAGCTTATCCCCCATCATCTCACTCGCCAACTTTGACCCCTATTTGGGGTCATATCTAGTATTCAGAGTTTGCCTCGATGTGGTACCGCTCTCGCGGCCCACACCGCAAGGGTCAACTTGATCCTCTTTCCTAGGGATCCTAGATGCAGGAAACCTACGAGAGTCATCAACTCCAACTATCTTCCATGTACAATCCATACTAGATCTGACCAACTACTCATACTACCTTCTCTACATTCTTGATTGCCCATCTTTGTCTCAGTAGAGTCTTTTAGTGACATTTTTTGATCCTCTTCTCCATTACATTGAAAAAGTGAGCATCCGATTCAGGTATAAGTATTCACATTGAGGGAAGTAAATTATTATGTAGAAACTTCGGACATGGAAGGATTAGATATTGCGACCACCTTCCCAGGCACCAATGGACCCGAGTGATGATATTTCGAGTATGCCTTTGTTTCCACTGCTAACCTCTAAAAACTACAATCGCAGATCATCCAAAAATCACCAAAAATAATAGAATAAAAAATTCTTAGAAATATTATGTGTGATCCTTATGATGTTTAGAACCTAGTGACAGAGATTTCAACACATTTTAAAGTTCCATGGACGAAAGTAATAATGGGATTTGATTTGAGTCAATAAAGTCGAAAATACCTTTGTAAATAAAAAATCATGTAAAAATATTTGAGTCCATGTGGATCGATCATCTACTTGTCCTATACATCATTTTATATATCCTGGCTTGTAAATGAATTAGTTTTATCTAAACATCTCAGTTTTCACGTGTCCATACAACGACACTATAAAAATCACTTTTTGCACACCAAAAATCGTGGTTATCATTTTGACATCTTTATCGAGGACTCAGTAAGTTTATGAAATTTATTTTTACATTTTTGATATTTTTATTTTAATTTTGTAAACTAATTTCATTTGTCTTTCATTTACGGTAAAAAATTTTAAAAATGGTGGATATCTCTCTCACTCCCCTGTTCTCTCCTATTATCCCTAGCTCCAAGTATGGATCTAGCAAGCTGCACACTGTAAAAATTTTCTAATCACTTAAACATTTTTAGGTACTTGCATTTGTATGCAAATTTTAAAAATTCCATAAAATCAACTTCTGCTTGATGTGTTCATCTCTGTGGTCTCTCTCCCTCTGCTCACAAATTAAATATGATCACCAAATTGTTGCTCACATAAATCAAATGAGGTCTGGAAAGTTATCATGCAACTCGGATGAAAGAGGATTGAAGTGATTGGATTATTGCACTTTTAACATAATTTAACATGCACAAACACAATCCTAGTCAGAGCCCAAATACTTGTGAAATTTTTGACTATTGAAATCTAACGATTAGCTACTTCTCGACGAGGGAACTACGATCTCCCAACCTTAGCAGATGGAGTGGTTAAGGACAACACATAAGGCATAGTTCTCAAGTAAACACAAGAGTCGTTGTGTGGTTCATACTTACACCCATAATGGTTGAAAGTAGATGCAACTAGTTGCATGAATTCGAGACAATCAGTATTGCACATGTAGATATCTTGGATAAATGTGTGCTTGATTTGTGAAAATTAAAAAATAACCTCTTTGCGGCAACCTGTATTGTGTTGGTGAATCAACATCTATCTAGTATTTGCGATGGATACAAATTTTGATGCCAGTCCCTCTTGGGTCTTTGACTAAGTTTTCAGTTCAGATAACGTGGTCAATACTCCACATGCAAATAGATTAGAAACCCTTATCTCCATAGATTTTGCAAAATAACGAATCTTCGAGATGATACTTAACTCTTCCCTGCTAACCAAGCAAGGATCCAAAATTCTATGTTCAGTGAAGGGTGACATTAAGGAAATAACAAGACTCTTGGAAGAGCAAGAAAAAAAGAAAATGTCCGCAAAATCAACTAGTTTGTTAAAAGTCCTCCTTGACGGATGTCTCGGGGATGGATTTTTACGTGCCACTAAATCCATCCATCCTTTATCTTCTTTCATATCACCTGATTTTTTGGAAAATTCTATTGATGAGAGGTATCGTTTCGAGGATTTCAGTCGATCATATCTCCCTCAGAAAAGACACCGAAACCTTCTCAAGAAACCCAAACTCCATTTTCGACCAATAACTTGACCTATAACACAACAACTCTAGACCAACATGATCTGAATTTGAAAACCATACTCCATGAGGATTTCTCTATTACATATTTGGATAATTTTGAGAATAATCATGTGGAGTAATTTTGAGGAAGTTCTAATTGAGAGAAAAGCTAGTGATTGTAATATAATCTCTCAATTTCAAAAGACAAAGTCATACTTTGATGAGTTATATTTCACTATTATTAAGGAAGAATTTATTGAAGATACCTTGGTGATTCTTCAAAATCTCCAATTCATTAACTCTGGTGATATCCCTGATTTTTGTCATTCACAATCGGAGCATGCTATCATCGAAATTCCATTGATTTAGAATCTGAACATATTAACTCAGAAGAAAATGTGATGTATGAATGTTGGGACTCCGAAGGGTATGTTCTAGACATTGATTTTGGAGATAATCATGAGAATGGATTAAATTTTGAAAAAGAAGAAAGTGTGGCATTCTTGACTCAAATAAATCACAATGAATTTTACAAGTCAAGGGATGTACTTTCTGAACATGAGATAATTGATGAGTTTGTAAGTTATCTTGGGAATGATTTAAATTTTGGAAGAAAGAAAATGATGAAATATGATTTTGTGGGTGCATTAAAATTTGAATGCAGAGATGAGAATGAATCTGAACTTGACACAATTTTCAAGAATGGTTTGAAAAGTGATATTGATAGAGCAATTGATGAGACCATCTTCCCAACAACCCCTGACCAGGTGTCAGAAGTCTACCCCGATGTCTCTCTCAAGAATGAGAAAATTATGTCTACCTCCATTTCCTTTCCACTATGAGAAGAAGAGTTATATCACTCGATATATGATTTCAATACACATTATCTATCACCGAATCAGTTTCAGGTCATGACGACCTTATGTGCCCCAATCCGTTCTGGATCGAAATCGAGGAATACCTTCATACACTTGAGGATGATTGACCCACCAATTCAGAGGATCCATCTTGGTTGGACTCATCGTATGTAGTCATGTCCTCATTGGTAGCTAATATATAGTAAAATCATACTGATTACACACATACTTCCTCTGAGCCCTCCCTCCCTCTAGTGCTTCAAATAATTGAAAATGTTGATGTTGAATCCCTATAGCCTGATCTAAGTTTTGATTTGAAATATAAAAAATTGTTATATAAGATAATTATGCAGTATCGTGGAGGAAGAAGATTATGAATCACAATTGATGTTCGAGGACTTTGTATCCAACTCCATCCGCCAATTCTACACATTTCATGTCGTCAGTGATGCAATCCCACTATACCATCTCCAGCTACTGGCCTCATCACGATTTTCTAAACAAGGATGTCACACATACGCGAGATACATGGTATTCCTAGCCTTGGAGCCCGGCTAGAGGCGTTAAAATCAACAAACATTGTGGGATACCTCCCATAGTTATCTTTCGGGTATTTTCTCTAGCTTGCATTGTTTTCTACTTTATTTCTCGTAATTGGAGTAAACATATGTATAGGGAAAAATCCCACAAAAAATGACCAAAATCAATTAGAAAATAATGGAAACAGCATCTTTGATCACTTGCATCTTGCATTCTCTCCACTCGTGTTGTCCCACATTCTATGCTTCCATGGTTTATCACCATGTGGGAATGACTCATGCTAAGCATAGGGAGAGGGTTTTATCGCATTTCGTGCATGTCATTTTTATCACATTTTTTATAAAGATCCACAACATTTTAAGCATTCCATTTTTTACATTGATTTTATTTTAAAAAATCAAAAATAATTTTTCGTTGCATTAATTTTTTTAAAAAAATCAAAAAAGTAAAAAAAATAACATTATAAAACAACATTGCATCATTTTTGACATTTTTCAAAAATTTTAATTTTTTACATATACCAAAAATGTTGTAAAATTTTGCGAAAAAAACTCATTTTAAAAAAATAGGGATTTTTTGTCACGACCCGTCCCGCTAACCGGAACGTGCCGCGACAAAGATATTTCAACTTCATTATCCTCAAGTACACATGTGGCAATCTCATCAAACATAAGTATTTCACGTTTACATTTCAAAGAAGTGTCTTAAACAAATTCTATCTATTACAACTCCTTACAAAAGAACAGACAGTACAAAAAAACACAACGAAAATCAAAAGCCACCTCCTCCTAGTGTATAAGTGATCCTTTCCCCTGCTAGTCGTGATTCTGCTGATCTATACATAATATAATATAACGGGATGAGTCCAAACCCATTTATGAGATTAGACCCAGTGAAAGGATCTCAAGCTTTTTACATATAGTTAAAATATGAAATATGAGCATCATGACAAAAGTTTATGCTGAAAATTGTGAAATAGCTTGAAAGAGACTTTATGACAGAAATTACATATAAAACATGCTAGTTTTGCAATTGAACGCTGAAATCACTTCGAAAGCAGATAAACTGAAACATAATCATCACTATCAAGCTATTTGTACTAATCACCACTGTGGCTAATTTATTGACTCATGAACGCTGAAACAAAGCTAAATCATACACGCAGACGGTCCCAAAGACCAAAAACACCCTGCATACGGCCCAAAGCCTATATGTATACAGAATTCGGACCCAAAGTCCTCTTGATACCATATCTAATGGTTTGCCATATCTAATGGCGGTTTCAGGGTCATATCTAATGACATCACCATATCTAATGGCTAGTTCATGATTTGTATAAAAGAGCTACTGTGGTGCTTATATTCTTATTCTGATTCTTTTCTAGTCACTAATAAACCGTACTTTTGCTAATTCAAGCTCATAACAGCTAAATCATGAACATAAAATAATCTTGACATAGCATGCATATTCTGACAACTAAAACCATTAAGAACTTGAAATCCGATTCATATTGCATAGTAACTGCCCACAACATATTTCTTATATAAAAAGCTTGAATCTAGGTAGTGAAACTTACGATTCGTATTCCACAAAGAATGAAATGCTTAAAAACGTGCTATCATGATAAAACACCTGAAACGACGTCTGAAATACGTTCTAAAGCCCTGATTTCATATCAACTGTATGGTACTTGTAATTCATGGGTAAAAGCTTTAGAAAACATGATTTCATACTTGTTATTCAAAACCATGCATAAAAGCTAAAGACTAGTGCTTTAAAATAGCGCTTGGGAATCCCTCACCTGATCAATATCTAACTCGAGTCATGATCGCCTTCTTTAGTGAAATCCCCCTCCTATAGTCGTCTTAGATTGAATACTACGGCTTGGTGCGGATAGAATTTCGTTACGGCTTTAAAAACGCTCTCGATCACCGATAGGGCTTCGCCGTGGTTCCTCTCGTGCTCCTCCCGCAACCTCGGCGGCCTTGCGGCTCTAAGGTGGAGAGATGGGCGTGGGATGAAGTGAGGAGGAGTATGGGGGACATGGGTATTTATAGGCCTCCACCCCCTTTACTTGTGTGACATGTGTCAATATGTAAGGGAGCCTCTAAGCCACATGTTGCCTCTCTTCCATGTATGACGACACATGGCATGCCACATCTCTTATTCATGAGAAGACTTGTTGCCTAAGTAATAGGTTTGGTTTATCCACGAGATAACTTGTTGCCCAAGCAAGGTTTGGTTTATCCATGAGATAACTTGTTGCCCAAGCAAGATTTGGTTTATCCACGAGATAACTTGCTGCCCAAGCAAGTGGTTTGGCTTCTACACGAGATAACTTGTCGCCCAAGCAAGAGACTACACCATGACATGTGTTAGTCTTAGGATGATGACACATGGCACTAATGAGGTTTTGACACTTGACCTGACTATATAACGACACGTGTCCCATGATTTCCTCTCCATGTGTCCACTTTTGTTAATGACGCTTAATTATCACTAACGACGGGTAATTAGCACTAATCATACTTAACTAGTCTTAATGATGTGATTATGGCTAATGAGTATAAATCTATAACATTATGGGCACTATGCAAGTAGTGGCTTCTACTACTTATAAGGTACTACCAACATTCTAGATTACTAGATGTGGTTTATATTTTGAGGTGCTACACAATTCAGAGAACCTTTTGAAGTCCATTTTTATACAAGATGGTCTCTGATATAAACACAACAAGTTTCAATGAAATCATTGCATCAAGGCGAATCTATTGACTATGGTATCTGTAAAGTGTGAACACTATCAATCCAATATTTCCTTGAAATAACACTAGATAACATTCAAAAGCATAGTCTACAAAACGCGTATTACATTTTTATCCAGAAGACCCTGTAATCTTTTGCAATTACCGCCACGACCTTCGAAACATCGTAATTCCTCCCTCGATCCCGTAAACTTGTTAACTCTTACCCCACAGACCCTGTGGTTAATCCCCATCCATTTGTCCGTTAAATTACCAGATTCCGTTAAAAAGATGTCCATATTACCCTCTTTATTTATTTAATTTACTAGGAATGCCATTCCCTCCCACCCTCCACCTCCAGCTGCCCTCCCTCCCTCCCTCCGCCGCCGCCCCTGCTCGAAAACTCCTCTCCTCCGTCGGCCGGCGTCGAAGCTCCCCCCCCCTCCTCCCCATCTAGTCGCCTCCTGCAGAGCCCTGCCCCTCCGGGGTCCCGTCGCTTCCCCCTGCAGAGCCCTCCCCCAACAGTCGTAGAAGCTCCCCCCTCCCCGTCTCGCCGCCCCCTGTAGAGTCCCCTCCCCCGAGTCCCGCTGCTTCCCCCTGCAGACCCCCCCCTCTTGCCGCAGTTGAAGCTCCCCCCTCCCCGTCTCGCCGCCCACTGCAGAGTTCCCTCCCCCCCGGGTCCCGTTGCTTCCCCTTGCAGACCCCCCTCTCATCGTCGTTGAAGCCCTCCTCCCCCCGTCCCGCCGCCCCCTGCAGAGCCAACCCCCTCGGGTCCCGCTGCTTCCCCCTGTAGACCCCCCCCATTCTTGTCTCGCCGCCCCCTGCAGAGTCCCCCCTCCGATCTCGCCGCCCGAAGCCTGTGCAGCACAAGCTAAACCCGCCATGGGAGATCGGATGGGGAGGGGTCGGCTACGGAGATCAGAACTGGACTGAGATCAGAGTCACCGCCTGCTCCTGGAATCGCACGATGGAGCGCAGAACAAGAGGCTCACGCGGAAGGGGCTAGCGCGATGGAGCGTAGGAGGAGCTTCATCGCCTACATCGCCACCGATTGGAGAGCCACCGCCTGCTCCGATCTCGCCGCCGTCAAAGCCCCCCCACCCCTGCAGAACACTCTTTTTTATTTTTTTTATTTTTTGGTTAATTATAGCCGTCCGATCATAGATCGGTTAGATTAACTCATTTCTAACTCAAGGAAGTTAACTTCAGATGTGTTAATTGAACGGTAGGGTTCGTGGGGTAAGACAGAGCAAGTTTACGGGATCGGGGGAGGAATTACGATGTTTCGAAGGTCGTAGCGGTAATTGCAAAAGATTACAGGGTTTGCCGGGTAAAAATCCCAAAAAATAACAAGTTTTTTATTCAAAAAATCAAAAAAATATGTTTCTAGTTTTCTCCTTGCTTTTTGGGATTTTAAATATGGCTTTTACAAGTTTTATTCTTATACCAAGAAGATCTTAATCCACTTAATTTCATACGACTTCATTAAGTTTAAGTATGCGGTTATTCAAGTCTTTCTCAAATTTAATTCCTTGAGTTCTGCTAATGTTATGCAATGACCAAAAGTTGTGTCTAAATAAATTATCTTGACAACTATAGCACTTTTTTATTCTTGATTGACTTTTGTGCAAACTACACCTTGCACCTTAGTTCAACTTAGTTTGCTTGTACACATGATTCTTTCAATATTTACAGGGAATGGAGTGACTATGAATCTTTGATTAAAAAAATCAGTGATTTAAGTTCAAGAACCGCGTATTCTCTATAAATCGAGGTCTATCAGCAAACTTACCTTGTACATATATTTTGTTAGTTACATTTTATACATGTACACTCTTGGTAACCAATGTCAAAAAATCCTTTAAAAAAGAAGGCTCAATAGAGGATGCCTATTCAAAAAGTGCAAATGCAAAGCAAAGATCTACGAAATGAAATTCTACTCGATTAACCCAGCTCTACCAAACAAGCTAAGTAGCATACCAATGTTGCTACTAGTTTAAAAGAGACCAAAAGAGGACCATGGTTATTCTTTGCAAAAAGGAAAAAAAGAGAGCAATGGACCAAGGTCGTCTACGAAATACCCCAGAAAATCTGAGTTATCTACAATTTGCACCCATCTTCTTTTGCTGACTGATTCAGGTGAAATGAGAATAAGTCTATACTTAGAGAGAATACAGGTTTTAGATTTTTGAATCTCCTAGTACCTTACTTACTGTTGTACTATATACTTGTCTTACAAGTTAGGAAGAGTTATAACCTCCACACAGTTCAAAACTAACTCAAGGTTAAAGAGAATATATGTTGATTAGGATGATCTGACTTGACTTAAAAATAGAACTGACTAAAATTAATAGAACTTGAGGGTTGTTGAATTGAATACTTGAATGTAAGGGGAGTTCAAATATATTATTAATCTAAAGGTCGACTCAATCTTTATTTGTTATTTCTTCAAGTCCGATTTGAAAATCTCAAGACTTTGTGTGTGTATGTTGCAAACCCCCCTTGTGCATTCTTTAATTAGTTTCTATTTCTCTTTGCATACCATTTTTTTGCTCGGCAATATCAAAAGTTAAGTATGAGGGTATGATGAATCAATGATTTATCATGTTTTTATACCTTCAATTGAGAAAAAATATGTGTATCAGTTGCATTTTTCTTGATTTATTGTATAATTTCATTTCATAATTTTCATACTTATTGCATTTAAAAATCTTTTAAAAATTGCGTAACATTCTTCGCAAAATATTTTCAAAAAAGATGAAAGGGAAAAAAATAATTGTATTCTTATTTTAAATTTGTTTATTAATAAATATGGGCTCGAGCCTATTTGAAGTCTGTCACTTTTCTCTCTATTTTATTAGGCTTTCCTGAGGAAGCCAGATAGGGTTCTCAGCTCATCTTCATTTGAAAAAAAAAGGAAAAAAATTACATGACAAATTAGTTGATGTCATCCTAACATCAACATCTAAAAAAATTATTGAAGAAATAAAGGACGTTGATGTCGACAAGTCGTCAACTCCTTCTTCCTCCAACTAAACCCGACACCACCCCCTCCACTTCCCTTGCGCGGCTATAGACACTGATGCCCCATCTTCCTTGCCTGCCAACCACCCGATGCCCCTCCCGTTTCATCATCCGCCGCCCCCTCCCCTCCCTCGACCGACCGCGGTTACAAATAGAGGAGGGGGGCAATTGAGGAGAGGAAGAACCCAACTTAGGGGTTTCGATCTGAAGCTCCTCCACCTCCTCCATTCACCGTAGTGTGCCGTCGCGAGCTGCCGCCTCCACCACTGCTCCTTCCGCATGTTGCCTCTGCCATTGCTCCCCTACCGTCGCCATTCACTCGAAGAAAAAAGGAACCCCTTCATAATTTTGAGTAACATTTCTGACCTTCTTGTAACTAGTTAAAACTATGCTCTATTTTATACAATTTGCCTAATTTTTGTTATTTTATTTACTACAAAAAATGTATTTTCTTTATCCCTATTTTTCATATTTTCATTTCATCGTTCTAGGACCTATATGCATTTCTCTAAATTCTATCAATTTTCTCTATAAATTTTCCAAATTTGTTTTTATATTCTGTAACATTTGCCCTCTTCTATTAAGATTCTTCTTAATTTCATTTCAGTCCTCAAAGGACATTTCTGTAATTTTGTGCATTTTTTATTTTTTTCTACAGTTGTTCATTAAACAAATGACTTCCAAAATTTTATTTTTGTCCTATATTATTTTTAATTGAAATTATACCCTCATTATTTAGTTTTATTTCTATTCAAGCCCTTATGTTTTTAGAACAATACACAAATACCCCTGACACTTTCAAAAATAATAAAAAATAACAAAAAAATCTGAAATAAATCCCATAAAATTCGTATGTGATCCGTATGATGTCTAGAACCTAGTGATAGAAGTTTTAATACATTTTAAGGTCACATTAACAAAATTAAAAATAGGATTCAATTTGAGTCAATAAAGTTGAAATGCCATTATAAATAAAAATTTGCATAAAAATGTCTGAATCCCTGTAGATCGATCATTACTTGTCCAATACATTATTTGATATATCTTAGCTTGTAGTTGAATAAATGTTTATATGAACATCTCGATTTCCGCGTGTGCGTACAACAACACTATCAAAATCACTTTTTAATACATAGAAAATCGTGGTTATCAGTGACAACCGTGGAAATCTTTATAATTACACCACGATCCCTTTAAATTTTATTTATTTGACACATATGCCCTTGTCCAAGGGTTGTGGTGTAGAAGTTGGCAAGACTACATGTAACATCCTAGGTCCTAAGCTCGATATGTTATCGGATATTACCGACCCAGACAACTTATTGGGGTTGGATCCAACTAGAATCCTTGACCACAACCCAAAATGTTTAAGCTTAGCTTTGCTAGTAGTAGCCCTACTACTTATTAGCTACTACCTACCTTTGTAATTAATAAAAAAGATATAGTTCTATGTTAGGGGTGCTTCAATCACCCCCACTTATATTTGCAATGTTCTCATCATGCAAGGACTCATGTTATATTCCCAATGATAGTGGGGGCTTCACCTCTAAGGTAGCCCTTTCCCCCCAACTCTATAGTATAGGTGGATCCACCACTTGGGTAGCCCTTTCAACTATTAGAGGAAATCTGCACTGATATCATTTGTGCCATCTTCCGTAAAAAAATCATTTGCGATGTCATGTGTCCTAATTCTGGTATGTTATCAAGGATTACTGGCCAGACAACCTGTTGGAGTTGAGCCCAACTAGAACCCTTGAACACAACACAAAATATTTAAGCTCAGATTATTCAGTAGTAGACCACACTACTTATAAGCTACTATCATACTTTGTGATTACTATATGTGATATATATTTTGGATGCTACAATCTATAATAAAAAATAAAAGAGGATTGGGTCTACAATATATAAGAATAATAAGTATCCTTTATTTATTATTATATATTAGCACTTTTAGCGTATTACCACATCTAATAATCACAAAGTGTGGTGGTAGCTTTTAAGTAGTAGGTACTACTACCTGCTGAGCTTAAGAATTTTGGGTTATGATCAAGGATTCTTGTTGAGCCCAACCTCAAAAGGTTGCCTGGACCAGTAATCTTCGATAACAGATCGGAGTCAGAGTCCGGGACGTTACAAATAGTATATATCAGAGTAGATTCCCTCTAATTATGGAAAAGTTGTCTAAGAGGAGGAAAGAGCTACTACCCAATAGGTAAAGCCGTCACTATTAATGAGAATAGGTCATGATCCATTACGCAACGAGGACGTTGCGAATACATGGTGATTGTAGCACTTCAAAGATAATACTACATCTAGTAATTACAAAGTATGGTAGTAGCTTATAAGTAGTGGAACATACTACTAAATAACACGAGCTTAAGCATTTTGAATTGTGGTTAAGAGCTATAGTTGGACCCGACCCCAACGAGGTGTCTGGACCAGTAACCCTCGATAATGGACCGGCTTAAAGCCCAGAACGTTATACTACAAGGGTAATTAGACAAGATTTTTAGTTGTCGTTAGGTAAAAATCCCTATTTTTTTCACTTCCTTTTCCATTTATTCATATTTAATTGCTTAATTACTTGAATATCGAACTTTAATAATATTGACGTAGAAGTCAATAAACAACAACTTTGGGAAATGGACGTCACGTAAATTTAACCAACGCATGAAAATGGCATCCAAACGATTGCGATCGGATGAATTGATAAACTATGTAGAACGTGTCCATCTTTGATTCGACTATTTGATTCTTCCAAAGTTGTTTATCTATATGTTTTTGGAAGGATACATGTAAGCATTGTTTTAAAAGTTGGACCGGTAGTTGAACGGATTAGTCTTCGGTTTAGTCAATCAGGTCGGATCAACGATCCCAAATGGTTGGATCGGTGATGATGTCAGCATGACGTCATCATTCGTATCGGTTCAGAAAAAATCGGACCGAGCCTGATTTACTGGTCCGATCGGTCAAACTGATTTTTTGAACCGCTAAAACCAGATATATATATATATATATATATATATATATATATATATATATATATATATATGAGGAAAGGGAGCCTACTTTGTGAAGTAGGTAACTTACCTACTTCACATTTCATTTTTTGCAATTTTTTTTATTTTTTTTGAAAAATGCCACCGTAGATTTTCATAATTATATCCCTCAAATATGTCATTCAAATTTCATCAGCAATGGAGACTCCTACGACCTTCATCCAGAACATGTAAAATACAGCAAATCTGTGACCGTTAAAAAATGACTGTCTGGATGGAGGCCGTAGGAGTCTCTATTTCTGACGAAATTTGAATGACATATTAGAAGGATATAATTATGAAAACCCATGATGGCATTTTTGAAAAAAAATAAAAAAAATTGCAAAAAATGAAATGTGAAGTAGGTAAGTTACGTACTTCTCAAAGTAGGCTCCCTTTCCTCTCTCTCTCTCTCTATATATATATATATATATATGTATTTATATTTCAACGAAATGATTGTTATAATGTCAAATCTTTCAATAGAATAACATGATTGTCTATTTCAAATAAAACTCTACAAAAGTTAGTCACATATCCTAGCATTATATATGAATGCAATATTATAATCATTTATTTATAGTTGCTTATAGAAAATTACTCAAAGAAAGTAGTGATGCAACTTATATTAAAAAAGAGATGGCTATAATTGATATTGCAGAAGTAGTTAAGAAGGGTACAAGTGATAAAAACTCTATTATTTCATTATTTAAACTTTTATTTTTTGAAAATTGACCAAACCATCAAAATAGGGTTAATCCCTGTCAACTCGGTCCGACCACTGATCGGACCCGATTTTTTATTTTTCTTTTTTTAAAAGAAATAATTACATAGAACTGGCTGAACCGACCAAGTTTGGGCATGCTCCCAGTCCGACCGACTGGTCCGGTCCGATTTTTTAAACACTGCTTGTAAGTATTGTAAGTTGATTAGGGTTACTAATAATCTCCCTTTCGAAATCAAAGTTTAACTTTGATCAGTTCCCATGTTTAATACTTATAATGATGCAAATCGAGATGGTAAAGCCCATGGTTTTGAGATGTCATTTATAGAGATAGCAAAGCCCATATATCGTGGAGTAAAGCTGAGGATAAAATCTAATGAAATCAAGGAGATATAAAGCAATGAATGTTGAACAATTGGATCTTCTGTTATTTTCTTGAGAGTAGAAAGTCCTATATATGATAGGCATGGGGACCAACATATCATGTAGACATGTATTTGTATTCCTATACACGTCTCCATACCATAACAAATATAGTAGTATAATTAAATACACAATATTTGGTTATTTTCACTGTAACAACAAATGTTCATTCAGGTCATGTCGAGTAGACCTTGTCATTTTGAGAATTCTTAATTCAGAACTCTCCAAAACAAGTATCGGGTTGCGTCATACTATCAAAGAGTATATAACAATGATGTAATTAAACTAGTTGCTAATATTACTTAATTGAGTTTTTTTAATATTTCTTTTTTCAAAGGTTTCGCTCAGTCTCTGAAAGTAGAATTACTATTTTTTGCAAATAATAATATTATTTTGTGTATATACATAAAAATATCATTTCAAGTAAAATACGTACATAGAGCATGCCATAAACCGTTCATACACAAGGGAAAAAGGAATGGAACCAATATCATCGTCATGATTGATGGAATTTCGTGGCGCGGAAAGGCTGCTCAACTTGTTTGTACTCCTCTTTGTTGCCTCACACCCTTTAAGTAAACCTTTACGTCTCTTTCTCGATTTTATTTAGTTATTTATATTTAGAGAGAGTGGGGGAAAATTTTGAATTCATATTGTCTTTTATGATCATGGGAAATATAAATAAAAGGAATGAGAAGAGTAGAAGAAGGGTAGAAATGACTCTTCTTTTTGGTATCATCTTAAATTAATGCAAGAATAGGGTTCATTTATATTCCTAATATAGTAGATGCTATGACACATACAGTTACTCAATTCGATGGAATTATTTGATTTTAAAGTGGATCTTCTATAATTTCGCACGTGAGGGGTTATTTCTTGGTTTAGTCCAGTCGTTAATAACTTGATTATTTTTAGATAATAGTAGATAGAAACAACGCTCGTAAGGAGTCCTATTGAAATCAAGAAATATAGGCCCGCTGCCATCCACACCAGAATAGATAGATTTTTCTGGAAAAACCTGCTAGTGGAGGAAGATGAATTAATTATTAGATCTTGTATTTTAATGAACCTCATTTTGAGAAATTCATGAAATAATGAATCGAGGAAAAAGATATGACTATACCGGCTACAAGAAAGGATCTCATGATAGTCAATATGGGTCCTCAACACCCACAATACATGGTGTTCTTCGACCGGTCGTTACTCTCAATGGTGAAGATGTTATTGACCGTGAACCCATATTGGGTTATTTACACATAATATTTACAGTATCCCTATGAATATGATCAAACCTTATTCCATGATATTTCCATAAGATTCCTCTTTCTTAAGCAAGCCCCCGAGAGGGCTTGGTTGATCCATGATTTATGTTTCATCTTTCTTTTCCTTTTTGTTTGTTTCGACAAAGATATCCATCAATTCTGATTCTTTTCCGATCGAGATGTATGGAGCCATGGATCTATGTATCTATATGGATCATGTTCATGGATTAACGAAAATGTGTAAAAGCTCTATTTGCCTCTGCCATTTTTCATCATACCCTCCTTGTATGCACTATTCACATAAAGTGGTCATGTATGAGACCTGGGGATACAAATATGTTGGCGTGATGCATCTTGAAGAAGTCGTTCTTCTGATCGAACCGTCATATGGTGGCTTTCCTGGAGGTCTTTCATGAGCTTGTTTGGTTACCTGATTACCTCGGGGTAACTTGATTCACCTCTCTGCATTCCTGAATTGGAATTTCATCACAAATCAATATGACATCACATCACATTCCTCATTCCGACCCTCTTAACCATTCAAACAACTACTATTCGTAACAGGTTACTCCAACCCAACCTAAGTAAACGGGTCCTAGAGTTCGATTCAAGACAGGTAGCAGGCACTCTGCGCGAAGGGCAAGTAGCCAACTGTAATTCCCTGACAATGGAGGGAGCAGAGTGCAAAGTTCCCGAACTTTTATCCCTTTCCCGGACTCTGGTTTCTCGGATTTGGTTGGTCCCTTCACGTCCTTTCCGGAGACGTGGGCTTATGGGCCCACCTCTCTACTTGTAGTTGCCATTTTTCAGACCCCTCTCAACTTTCCATTTACTCACATTTTTATCAACATGTGTATCATCTTGTTTTCCTCAGCAGTCAATAACCTCTTCCACCTCGACAGTCATGCTAATAACCTAAGTCGTAGCAGGACCCTCTGTCTTCCGTATCTATTTGTAACGGAACAGATCGTGATAACTAGCAGACGCATGTAATAAGAGATCGTACGATCGAATCGTTACTGAAATATGCATGATAATCAATAACCAGAGATAATATCAATTTCAAATAAAGTCCATAAAATGCATTCAAACTGAGAGTTTCATTATTACAATTCTAATTGGGGTATTTTTGTAAAAAGTACTCTAAGAATGAAAATAACATCTCGACAGTTCATGCGGACATACAGATATCCTCAAAATATTCACGAGTTGAATCGTACTACGTCAGGAATCCTGAGGAGTCCGTAGCACGATCCCGAATAAGCAATCAAGAATGTTCTCCACCAGAAATTGGCAAACATAATTTTTCAGGAGCCTAATGCTCGATGCATGAGAATTCTAACGATCTTTTAATCGGTTATAATGCATGAACCTGAGTTTTCATGGATAAGCATCATTACAAAGCTAATTTTTCTCATGCATGTCTAGATTCGATCCCTAACTTATGTAATTTGGATTCTTATAACCATGGGTATGCATATGTAAATTGCATAAGAAAATATGGTATATATTTCTTTTATCGTGTGGGACATACTTTGTACAATTCATAACATGTACATGCTTCTTATATCATATAAATCACTTTGAATTTTAGCCCCCATGACTTTGAAAGTTTACATTTCTTAAACCAATTCATGTATAGCATGTAATGGTTTATTCTTTATTAATCCATTTCTTGTATAATATATAATCGTTTATCTTTAATTAAATCATTTTCCTGCATAATATATAATGGTTTATCTTTATAAATCATTTCTTTCATAACTTGCAATGATTTATCTTTACAAAGCATTTCCTTGCATACGTGTAATAGTTTACCTTCATAGCCACTTATTTCATGACTTGTAATGATTTGTCTTTATAAATTATTTCCTTGCATACTCGTATTGGTTTGCCTTTATAAATAATTTATTTCATGACTTGTAATGATTTACCTTTATAAATTCTTTATTTCATGATTTGTAATGATTTATCTTTTGCCTCTGTGGTTCCTTGCAATCATACCCTTTTTGCGGCATTGCTCCTTGGGCTAACACGACTCCTTGCGATCGTCCATATAACTCTTTATGAATATGTACCTTAAATTCTTTAGTGTCTTCATTGAACATAATGTTTTCAACTTGTGCAAGATTATAATTTTTATAATGTACCATTTCTTTTCCACCAACAAACTTTTACATAATATTTAGAATAACTCTACCTATTTGGAGTCCTTGTTAAATTCATTGAGACTTCATAAGTATTTGTCCTGATGGTGGGTCATTATTACATAATTACATCATATATATTGGGGAAAATGGGGTGCCCTTAGAGGTAGCTAACTTAGCTCCCTCCACCCTATTTTCTCTATTTTTATTTTTTATTTTTAAAATTTCTTCCGTGAATATTCATCACTATATCCCTATATTATGTCATTCAAATTCCGTGTGAAACAAAGACTCCTCCGACTTCCATCCAGATAATCATTTTTTAACGATCGCATGATTTTTAAATCGACCCAGTCTGGATGGAGGCCGTAGGAGTCTCTGTTTCGCATGAAATTTTAATGACATAATATAGAGATTTAATAATGAATTTACACGGTTTTTATTTTAAAAAAAATATAAAAATACGTGAAAAATGACACGGTGGGAGCTAAGTTAGCTCTCCCTAAAGGGCATACGCATTTTCCCATATGTATAACGCTTATAACATTTATATAATAGCCAATTCCTATCAATACCACAATATCGATTATAGTATATGTAACATGTGACAACATATAATACAGAGATATACGATATCAGTTTTGATGCATAATCATACAATATAAAATATTTTATCTATAATATGTATGATATATAACTTTTAAATAGACCACGATTGTCCATAAATGAATCTTCCATTCACATGAAAGGTATCGTATATACTATGCACTAAACATTTACTATGTTCTATACACATGAGATTATTTATAGCCAAGATTATATGCTATATACCATAAATTTTTGTATGATGAAAATGTACATTAGTTATATTGCATGCTTAACTCATAATTGCATCATGGAATCCCTATTTATCTCACTCATTCATCACCAACGAAAGATGCAAGCCACATATGCATGTTTATTAATGATAATAGTTATTAATATTCCTAATATTTTGATCATTGTTTTGGTACCTAATCAGTTTCATACCACTTCGGTTACATAACAAGATATTCCTCAAATTAATATACAATGATCGAGTTTCTAAGAACATCTAAATGTTAATAAAAAACTTGCAATGAAATCGACATTAGACAATATCATGGGATCATCGTAACAATACAAGTCGTTAATCTGTGTATGATTCAGGCATCGATGGCTATAGTATGATATGATCCTAATATTTCATAGCTATATTCAGACATCTAATCTGGATAGGATTGTTATTCATTTGCATTGATCTATGAATCCAACAAATACGACTAGAGGATATTCTATATTGAATCGATGTATAGATTTAATAATCTCAGGCCAAGACACATTATAAATCATAATCCCAAACCGATGCATACCTTAGATCCGATGTGTATCCCTTGAACCCCAAACACATACGCGTGGCTCCTCTGACATCGCGAGCTCTTGCGCTCCTTCAAGGCATCATTGTCATTTCCTACGAAGGAGAGAAGTCTTTCGACATGCCCTCTCTTTCTCTCTCTAAATCTCTCTCTGATACACTAAGAAAGGTAGGGGCGAGCGACGTGGGAATTGGGAGATCATAGAGTTTTTATGATGATTAAAGAGAGGGATTAATGAGTATTAAAATATCTTCAATTGAAAATGAATTCACCCTTAATTGATATTAAAATTTAATCATAATTAGTGATTGGAAAAAAAGGAAATGGTAGAAAAAATCTCAATCGTTATAGATTCGATCCTAGGGTTAGAAATCACCCTTGCCTAGAAAGCCATGCACACCTTCCGCACGATAAAGTGCCCATCAGGTAGTGTCCACAAGCCCGGGCTCTTCACTAGCCCGTCAACCGCAGACAACAACTCGAGATGCATTCAAATCTCAACAAGATGTTGGGCTAATAGATCCGCATGGAACCGATGCAAACACCCCATCAACTTCCTCATACTCCCATACAGGGCAACTCCCATCGACTGCCAGATCAAACATCTGCGGAAAAGTATATTCTAAGTACACACTCCCAATCCAATCCTCCATCCAAGACCGGAAGTTACCACCATCCCCCATAGTAAGTCTCATGATTGGGGTAGATCCTTTTGTAAATAGCAATTGTTTAGATCTTTAGGAGGGTTGGAATGCTAAATGTGATAAGATTGTGAGTGTCATTTATGTATTATATCGATCAATATTTGTTATTAGAATGTGTTTTTGATGTTGTTTTGTCAGGTTCGAAGATGGTTAGAAATATTGCAATAAAGGAGAAATGGGATCCGCAAGCTCACCTCTCACGCCAACACATGTCAAGTGTAGCCTATGCAACCCCCATCTCCCTTCGCCTAACCTATACTAGTGTGTATATCCGCGCTGTGCGGCAGAATGGAAGAAAGTCATTAACCATTGCCCCCTAACAAATATTATACAACTCAAATAAATATCTGAATCCAAAGCAAACTCTATGCTTAATCTCATCAAAATTTAATTGATTCTAATGAAAGAATAAAAAATCACCTCACCGTCCATGAAATAAAATGATCAATTATATAATATATGGGTGAAAGTGTGGTTTGCATACTCATTATAAAAAAATGTCTGTCAAATGACAACATAAAATATTCAATTGTGAAAATGATCTCGGAGAAAACCGCTTAAGATGCATGATCTTTTATGATATCAAATGTGAGAGGGCATAATCAAACAGACAACTCAATTTCCATTATCAAAACCATATAAATACATCAAAAAAATCTGGACGTTTGAAAAAATAGTCGTACATACAAATTCAACAATTTTATTACTGGATAACATGAAATTACAATAATCGTTTTAATGTCAATGGTAGAAAGCTGTAAGGTGGATTTAGCGAAGAAAATCCACTTTTTTCAATTTTAACTGAATAAACATATTTACATGTAATGATAATTTTATCAATTGCAATCTGCACGACTTAATAATATATTATAAAGTGAACAACTTTTTTGATAGAAAGAATATTTTTTTAATGTAAATGCATTAGTTAGCGAATGTGGTCATGCTAAAATAAAATATAGCATGAAGCTAAATAGAACATTCAATTAACAATTACTATTAGATGCACACAATTTTGAATGAATGCGCATCACCAAATCAATAACATCAAAACATATAATAACAGGTAACTAAATACATGTTAATTTATGTCTGACATTTAATTTAAATCTAGGAATGTCTATTGATTTTTTAAAAAATATATACATCAATAGTACATGGTAAAATACTAATAATCAAGAGAACATTTTTACATGTTTACGAAAAAAACAATCAGACACACGTTCAATTGTGTTTGATATACAAAGCAAATTTATGCAAATATATTCGCACTTTAAAATAAACATTCACAACAATAATACAGAGGAAGGAGAATAAAAAATAAAAACGCATCGTTATTGCGTGAGTAGCAGGAGGAAAAATCGAAGAGAAAAAAAATCTTGCAACGATGAAGCGGGAAAAAACAGACGGAGGGGAGAAGATGGCAAGGAAGAAAAATGCAGGAAGTTAAAGATAGTAAATAGATATATGGCATACACATGGAGATTAGAAAATAAATACGTACCGTTATTTCGTCAAGAGCGGGAAAATTGGAGAGACAATTTTTTAACAAAAGCCAAAACAAAACTAAAAAAAGGGATGGAGGAGAGAAAATTGCCACGAAATGTGCGTTAATGGTGAAGAAATAGCAGTCTGTGATGCCACTAGTCAAAAACCGGCTGAAAATCTGAGCTTTAAATAAGGTACTAGTTTATGAGCCCGCGCTTCGCGACAGATTGAAGCAAGTACATTTATTTACAGTATTTATAAAATTATGTAAATTAAGCAAAGTAAATTAAAATTATTTTATTACCATTTAGAAATAGAGAATGGTATATCTTATTTTATTAACCATTAGTACAATGATACATGATTAAACAAAATAATTACATAACAATATTTTTGGCTGAAAAATGAATGAGTGATGCATATCTTCGTGCATTACATGGGTTGGACATAGTTTGGACTGATGATGCCGAAAAGTATATTACGAAAGACAATATAATAATAATTATTATTATATATACAATATCTCTAAGATATATCGGAATCATGTGGAGCATATCTTCAAATCAAGAAAAATCCAATAAAATATTTAAATATCTCAAGATCATGATTAAGAATCAATGTAGTCGTTAACATTTTGTATTGATATTTTTCAATTTATAAAGATATATACATGTTTTGTGATATTTTTTTGTGTATAATATATATTTATATTTATATGTTTGATATTAAAATTCGAGTTTTTGTATTGATTGGACCCATTTGATTACTACACAATTAAGCATCTACAAGCATATTTACGTCATAAAATTTCCAATGCAAACAAACTCGAACATGTGCCTATGTTCCATAAGAATCAATTAGATGCCCACGACCATCAAACCATCACATGATCTGATCATCGATGCATCTCAATTTAGGAAACTAAAATCCTAATAATAATAATGGAAGTCAACTCACGTATTTCTTGATTGTAACATGTATATTTTAAACAAAATTAACCAAACATATCTAAATAATTAACTTGTGTATCTAATTATTGTTTTAATACGTGGTGATAATTCTCTTATTATGGTTTTCTTTTTATTTTTTGTTAATAGCTCTCCTATTTATAGACATATGAGAAATTACAACTTATTCAAAAAACACGTGATGATGTTTCACATGACCGTATTTTTAACTTTTTCATGGTTTTAATGCTTGTAATCTCTTGGATCCTTTTATCTCCTTGACTTGGAAAACGATGAATCTCACTCTTCTCTTTAATATAGGGTTATAAAGCCATACTTCTTAAATAATATTATTATATATATGTAAGATTTTTTTCTTAGTGTCCAAAAAATTTGTCAAAATATATTTATATTACATATAATGTTTACCTTTAAATATATATTCTTTTAAAAAAATCTAAAATATTTTTATCTTCTTTTCTATAAAATGAATTGAATTCTTAAATAAAGACCTAATCATTGCAATTATGTAGAATATTATTTTTAAAATATTAAAAAGCATTTTTGATAGATTTTACATTTTTAAATATATTAAAAAATCATATGAATTGAAAGTGTATTTTTAAAATTAAAATATAAGTGTATGCAATTGAAAGAGAAAAGAAACATAGAAAACGTTATGTATTTCTTATTTTTCATTCCCATTGTCATCTAATAATATTTTTTGGTATAATACTATTAACCAATTCTTGTTTATATAGAATGAAAAATATCTGAATCAAACATATATGGAACATTAGTTTTTTATTACATAATAAATGTATATTTTTATTTTCCAATTAAACCTTTACTTGGCAAATATTATACATCTTTTTATATATATATTTTCAAACATATTTTAAAAGTTTAATCTTATGGGTTCTTCTTTTTAAAATGTTTGATAATTAGTATGAACACCATTTTATTAAAGTATTTATTGTAACTTTTATTTTTACTACGCGGATGGGATAGAGATTGTAAAGAGAGAGTTTTAAATATGAAAATAAATGGCACGAAGATGAGGGGGGTACGAAGATATATGCAAAAGGATCCTTAAAAACCAAATAAAAATGTGTATGTTGAGTATAGATAAAATGGCTTACTATCATTGAGCTAAAAAAATTATCATTAAGATAAGTTGTAATGAGATACAAGTTCAACTAAAAAATTATGATTTACTTTTTAATTTAAATTCAAGTAACGCACCCCTTTGTCCATGATACTCCATTTTGGTTGAAATGGAAACGTCTACTATTTGATATGAGACATACTCTAAACTTTTGATAAGCAATTTATAATTAATCATATAATATTTTTTGTGTAAATTATCATCTAAATCTTAAAGATGTGATAAATATATTTTAGAATGACAATATTGATGTAATATATATAACCACTGCATCAAACTCGGCTAAGCACAACAAATTATTTGAATATCCATAACTATATAGTATGATGTTAAATTTGTTTTCTATGAAGTTAAAAGATGTAAAGAAATGAAATGTCTTAATTGAGGTATAATTGATTTATATGGAGTCTATTTATATTTTGATACTTTGAAAGTTCAAAATGGATGTTTTTTCTCTTTTCAAAAACAAAAAAGGTAAGGTTAATAATCAAAACTACAATAACAACTATTTTTTATATTTTAACAATCTTAATATTATAAAAAACATTAATTTACATAGAGTTCTCATTTTAGGCATATAAAAAATATTGAGAAATAAGTTTATCATCTCGAAACATGATATTTTAAAATAATAAAATTAGTTAATCTCTTTTTATACATACATATGTCTATAGAGCAATAAAACTTTGAATTGAATTTTTTTATGAACTATTGTATCGTGCACACTAAAAATATCAAAACCCGTATGGATTATTGGATATAAAATATTGTATGGATAATAATTTATGTAATCTTATGGATTGATTCTTGTTATTACTACAATGTCTATTTGAAATACTTATCAAAAAATATAATAATTTACATTATAGGCGAAAAGTAGGAAGAGTAGTTTTTAACTTTATATTATAGATTTCCAAAGCAGTAGGTCTAAAAGAAAAATTATAATATACATTTTCTAAATTTTATAAATAACATTATCAATATATATTTTCCTTTTGAATTAGTGTTACTATAAATCTAAATTTAGAAATATAGAGGAATATGGGAGAGAAAAATTGATTTGGTAGGAGAGAGGAGATGAACATGTGGCTTAGACATTATTAATATATGTTTTCGATTTTAAATTAACGTTACTATAAATCTAAATTTAGAAAGATAGAGGAATGTGGAGAGAGAATATGAATAGGTGGAGAGAGAGGAGATGAACGTGTGACTTAGAGAGTTGGAGGGGGAAAGAGAGAGATCGACTAGGTAGAGAGAGAAATAGGAAGAGAAAGATGGGGAGGAGGCATTGAGGAGCTATTGGGATTTTGGGGGAGAGAGAACGAATGGCTTTAGGATCCAAGAGGAGAGAGAACGAATGGGGGGAGAAATAACGGGTACAATTATGAGGGTAATCCAAGAGAGAGAGAGAGCGCTAGAAAGAGGTAGTAACATTAGGGACATGCAGGTACAATTCTGAGAGTAATCCACGTGTTAGCATGGGGAAGTGGGGTAGAGAAACTCTGTTTTAGTATATAAGATAGATATAGAAGTTCACCCCTTGATTTTTCCTTCTGGAAGGATATCTATATCTTACATCTTATACTAAAGTCCGGTAAATCTCATGGCTCCTGACACGTGTCTGCTGGACTCTTTAGCTTTCCCCCCATCATCTGTTTGCAATCCCCCATCTCCCCTGTACCGACTTGTGTTTGTTGGGACTCTTCAACTTTCCCTCGCATCTCATTGCAAAGCCCCATCTCCCTCGCAACGTTGTTCTACCGGTTCCCTCCACGTGGATTCTTTTCGCTTCTCAGAGTCGACAGCTGCCTCCTATGCTTAACCCCGTCACGAAACATAAATAGGTTTTCTTCTTGAGTCGCCCTCTGTTCGACGAGTGCCTCCTGATGAATACCCATTCATCACTCTTTATTCTTATATTTTAGCTGCAAAAACCTTTACAAATACATGTAGATAAGTGTAAATACAAATAAATAGCAAAAAGCATGCATTGTGTAAAAACTAATAATTAGCATGTTTTTGTTCTAAAATAAAAGAATAAAGAGTCAAAAGAAAAAGAGGGAAATATTTAGAATAAATATTGAGCGACCTAATTCCAAGGGAGGGCTCAGCATGGGCCTAACCGCATAAAAGCCCAAGTAGAGAGAGAGATAAGGAAGCTCCTATGTGTATATACCTATAAATAAATAAATGAAAATATTTTCCTCTAAAAATAAAATAAAAAAATGGATTATATTTATTTGTAAATATTTGTAAAGATAAAATCAAAATAAAAATATAAAAATAAAAAGGAAATTAAAAATCCCTTCACCATTGTATAAAAGCCATGTATATAGTCCACTCATCCCTATTTATTTAGCTTTATAAATAAATAAAATTAATTTCCAAAAATTTTGTAAATATTCTATATGATATGGTGTAAATAAATAAAATAAAAACAATTAAAACAAAAACAAAATAAAAATCACAAAATTAGAAATCAAAAAAATATTGTAAATATACCATGTATATATATGTACATACCTATTTATTTCACCTATGTATATAAATAATAAAAATAAAATAAAAATATCAAATTATTCCAAATTTTATTATATAAATAAATAAAATATAAAATTGGAATAAAATATACAAAAATAAAAAATTAAAATAAAAAAATCAAAAATACATATGTGTATACATGTATATAATAATAATATTTTGTAAATACCTAAAATATATTTCAAAAAAATAATTAAAAATCACTAAAAAATAGAAAAAAAATAAAATAAATATTTTTCATGTTTTAAGTTTTTATTAATTCGGTCATTTTCTATCTTAAAATAAATAAACAAATAATTGGACCTTGGCGGATTCTGATTGGTCCACGGGGGTTTGTTGACCCCAGTCAACTCTCCCCCGCGGACCCCCTTCTTGCGGATCTGATTGACGACTCGAGTTCTCACCCTTTTAGCAACTAGATCCGATCGATTTCCACTCAAACCCAGGGCTCCGATTGCCAAGGGAAGATCCACGATCCTCGCGCACATCTCGGTTTAGGGATCCGATCCTTGGATTGCTCACCCGATCACCATCTTATCGGACCCCTGGACATATAAAGCCTCGTCTCTGACGACCTTTTCCCGCATCTTTGGATCTCCCCCTCGTCGCCTGTGACCTCCTCCACCTTGCCTGAGTGACAGCGGAGCTTGTGGGAGTTGCAGCGAGGCCCGGGAAGCCGGGAGCCACTGATCCGGTGGTTTTTACCGCCGTGCGCCGCCGCGAGCGCGCTCATCCTCGGGAAGACGACGCCCCCTTGCAGGCAATGACCCCGGAGCTCGCCGAGCTCCAGCACATCCGACATCCTCCGCCAGGTAGTTCCTTTAGCCACTAGTTTAGCGTAGAAAATAGATTTTTTTTCACTGTTCTTGTAGCTCCGCCGCTTTCGCCAGCTCACTCCGACCTTCCATCAGCCATCCTGACCCGACCACCACCTTCACGATTCTCCTCCGCACCTTCTCCACCTACCCATCCACCCTGACTCACCCTGGAGCAGGGACTTCGGTCCTTCTCCTCCGCCGCTCGCCGGAGGACCACGCCCCGACGCACCCACTCGCCCATTTCGCCCCTAACTTGGTCGAGGCAATTTGCCCTCGACCAAGGAGCTGCTTGGTGTGTTTTGCAGGTCGAGAAGGATCCATCTGAGGGTCTGAGATCTCAGGCGCAGCAGCTCCAGGCCACCACCGTCGCGGGGCCAGTCTGGTGGTCGTCAGCCTCATCGGAGACCGCCATCAGCTGCGGAGCTTCACGGCGGAGCTCTTCCGCATCTTAGCAGCAACTGAGGAGACCCCCAGCACCTTCACGAGCCCGGCGAAGTTCGCCGGCGCCCAGTTCTTCCAGGAGTCTTCCCCGACATCCGATCGCCCTCTCCCTCCAGATTCAATCCTAGCCACCCATTCGAGGGGCTTCGTCACCGTCCGATCCTTCTGAGGGTCGATCTGAGCCGCATGATCAATTGAAGAGGCGCTCGTGATTCCCAGCCGTCCGATCTCCACGCGTCATCTTCTCAGCCGTAGATTCAACGAGGGTTTCGCCGAAGCGTACGTACACCGTCAGATCTACCACGCGGTGGACCCTCGACCGTTCGATCAGGCCAGTGATTCAGGGCTAAAAGCGCCACCGTTCTCGCTCGTTAGGTCTGCTAGGTGGCGCTCATCCAGCCGTCGACATTAATAAAAGGGGTAATTTGTTCTTAAGCCCCTCTGCTTTTCGTATTTATTAGTTAGTCCTGTAAATATTTTATCAGGTTCATTTTATTCCGCACATTTTGCACTTAGGACCTCGTACTTTCTTTATTTGCATTTATACCCCTGTCTACGTGGACCACATGCTTCGTCACGTGAATTTCTTAGGTGTATTTGCATTTAATACCCTGTCGTTCTGGATGTTATGGATTGAATGAAAACTTTTGGATATTTGCATTTATGCCCCTGTGCGTGATTTATTATTGCATGTGCGTATATTCGTGGGTTATTTGCAGACTAGTCCCTGGACTTTTGGTACCTGTTACTAAAAGGTCCTCGGACTTAGTTTTTGTTACATTTGGGTCCCTGAGTGCCCCAGACATGTGCTTGGCACGTGATTTCTTGGGTATTTTGCACCAGACCCCCCAGGACTCCTGGTATTTGCGTCTTGGTCTCTATGTACTGTGCCCTTGTGTGCGATTTTAATAAAATAGCAAATCAACTCCAAATTTGATGAAAATTGGATACATGGCTCCTGCCATGATGTAAAATTTTCTATAAATTTTGGAGACATTTTAAAGACTGTTTGATATTTTTAAAAATTGAAAAACACGTATTTTCTTTACTGTTTGACTTTGAAAATCACAAAAAATATTAAAACTTAGCTAAAAATTACAAAAAATTACTTACTATTTGTCTTTGCTTGCTTGATTTTCTAGCCAAATTTGGCTATTTTTCATTATCTAAAACACCTAAAAATTGAAAAACACTCAAAAACTCATAAAAATTCTAATAAATCATTTAAAAATCCAAAAATAATAATTTAGGTGCTCAAATTTTCCTTGTTTCTTCTCTATACAGGAAAAATACCTCCAGGCTTATTGGGGACTTGTAGACATTTTATCTAAGTCCCTCAAGCTCGGCTGGACAGTACCTTCTTTTCCATTCACTATTTGATTTTTAGAAAATTAAATAAACATCAAAAAAATCTCAAAAATTCATTAAAAACAGTAAAAATTATAAAACACACAAAAATATTTTTTCTGGAATTTTTGCTTGAGTTTTGATACATTAAATAAATAATTGAATTGCTTGCTTTCCTTGTTTTCCTTAGTTTCTAAATTAATTAAAAATCCAAGAAAATATAAAAACCCTAAAAACCACCAAAAATACCTTTTTCTTCTCTTTCCTTCGAATTTTTTTGACTACTTCATAGGCCGCAAGGCCATCACGTGCTCCTTGAGTTCGACCCTGGTCGCTATACCGGGTTAATAAAATAGCAAGACCACTATCTTTATTTTGACTTGATTTTATCTTATATTGGTGGTCTATTTTTCTGGATTGACCGCATCTGGTGACTTTGGTCACAATGACTATCTTAGATACCTTTACTTGAGTCGCCTTGGTTTTGTGGGTCATCAGAATGGCGCCGTTGCCGGGGAGCACGACTTAGTATTCGATTTTTGAGTTTTTCCGGGGTTTTTCTTTTCGCGGCTTTTTGTATAGCTTTCTGCATATATATATATATATAAATTTCTCTGACATTTTTATAATAATTTGGTTTGTGACACTTTGTCTGTTTCTTGCGAGGGCCCGAGGACCGAGGCGGCGACTCTAGAGTAGCCAGCGCAACCGCGGGATTCGGAGGCGACTCCTTTCTGTACGGAGCCGCATGAGAGCGTGAGGAGCAGCTTAGTATAGAGTAGTTTAGATTTATTTCAGTCAATTTTATTTGAACTATTGTAATAACACAGGTACACTCAGAGACAGTTGGACTTTCGGGGTCTGTTTCGCCGAGCACCGGTGTGCTCGGGGGACCCCTTAGCTAGTTCGGTTTTTCGCGGTTTTTACGCGGTTTTTATTCACTGCCTTTTCCGGTTTCACGCAGATTTCCGAGCCCCTAGCCGTAGGATTTTCTGCTTGATTGTGACGTACTTCATAGGATTCAAACACCATAATATAATTGCATGTTCCTATAGTGCGGTAATTGGACCTATAATAAATAATAATAATAATAATAAAATAGCCGTCCCATCACCTCCGAGCCTACGCACGTGAGCCCGCCCCGTCAAGCGCTACTCCTGACGAGCAAACTGAGCGACTAAGGCAAAGGTACAAGAATGGTCGTTGTGACCTCAACCACTCAACTAGGCTCGATCAAGAAGAATAGACCACTAAAATAGATAAAAATCAACCAAAATGCGAAATAGCGGTCTTGCTATTTATTTAACCTGGTATAGCGACCAGGGTCGAACTCAAGGAGCACGAGTTGGCCTCTCGACCTACGAAGTAGTCAAAAAGAGATAAAATAAAAGAAAAGAAATGTTTGTGGTGGTTTTTAAATATTTTATATTTTTTTGGATTTTGAATGTATTAAGGAAATAAGAAAAGCAAATAAGCACACACTTCAACAATTTATTAAAAGCAATAAAAATCAACCAAAAATTCAAACAAAAATATTTTTATGTGTTTCATAATTTTTAGTGTTTTTGATGAATTTTTGAGAATTTTCTAATGTTTATTTAATTTTCTAAAATTCAAAAGGTGACTAAAATGAAAGGTACTGTCCAGCCGAGCTAAAAGGGCCTAGATAAAATATCTAAAGGCCCCAAATTACTGGGAGGTAATTTTCATGTGAAGAGAAGAAAATAAGGAAAATTTAGGCACCTATTTTATTGTTTTTGGATTTTTAATTGATTTACTGGAATTTTTATACGATTTTGAATGTTTTTCAATTTTTAGTGTTTTTCAGTAATGAAAAATAGCCAAAATTGGCTAGAAAATCAAACACATCAAAATAGACAGAAGACAATTTTTTTGTAATTTTTGGACACTACCTAATATTTTTTTTGTGATTTTTAAAGTTAGATAGTGAAGAAAATAGAGGTTTTTGAATTTTTAAAAATATCAAATGAAAACAAAAATGTCCTAAAAAATCCTTGAAAATTTTACACTATAGTAGTAGCCATGTGTCCAATTTTCGTTGGATTTGGAGGTAATTTGCTATTTTATTCAAGAATAAAGAGAGGGCATATTGCACAGGGACCAAAGTGCAAATACCCAAAAGTCTTGGGGGTCTGGTGCAATTAACCCAGCAAAACACGCGCCACGCGCGTGCCTGGGGCACTCAGGGACCCAAATGCAAGAAAAATCAGTTCCAAGGACTTATTGGTAACATGCACCCAAAAGTCCAGGGACTTATTCGCAAAATACCCAAAATATCACGCACATGTTTAAATACAATACGCACAGGGGTATAAATGCAAATAAACTAAAAGTTTCATTCAACTGTTAACATCCAGAACAACAGGGGCATACAATGCAATTATCTCAACGAAACCACGTGACGAAGCACGTGTCAGACCAGGTACAGGGGTATAACAGCAAATAAAGGCAGGCACACGGGTCTCTATGCAAAAGTACCAGAACTTAAACAACTAAGCTAAATATTTACAAGACTAAAAATGAAATAAAAGAACTAAGAGGGCCTAAGGGTAAATTACCCTTTATTACTCGGACCGCTGGATGCGCGCCACGTGGAGTATCCGACGGCGTAGAAGTGTGGTAGCACGTGAACCAACGGCTGCGATCGACTCTCCTCTGATCTGACGGTGAAGGCGGCTCCAGGGATGAACGACCCAGATGACACCTGGAGCGGGAGGACTGATCGAACGGAGGAGGAGGATCCTCGAAGAACAGATGACCGGCGAAGTTCGCCGGCCCGGTGGCTTCACTCCGGGGCTCCTCTGCTGCGCCTGAAGGTCGGAGAAGCTCCGCAAGGGTGTCCCGCAGCTGGTGGTGGGCTCCGATGATCCAGCCGAGCTCTGAGGAGCTCGGGCGAGGTCGGCGGAGCTGTGCCTCCTGCCTGAATGGCGAAGGACCTCAGATGGCCTTCGTTCGACCTGCAAAGCAATCCAGAAGACTCACGGGTCGAGGGCAAACTGCCTCGACCCGGTCAGGTGGGGTGACGGTGGTCTGTGGGTCGATATGGCGAGCTCCGGCGAAGGGGGTAGACGGAGGAGCTCGACTCCCAGCTCTTGTGCGAGCTGGGTTGGATGGAGGGGTGAAGAAGGTGCGCGGGAAGTCGGCGAAGGCTATGGCGATGCCCGATGATCGGATGGTGGTCGGAAGCGGGAGGAATCGACGATGGATAGCGGCGGAGCGATTTGGGGGTAACTAGAAATTACGGAAAAAGAGAGACTATCGGAGCTACCTGGGTGGACGAGGAGACTGGGGAGGAGCTAAGGAAGCTCCTGGTCTTCGCCTCGAGGAGCGTCTCCCTCCGAGGCTCGGTGCTCCTGCTGGTGGCGGAGCAGCGGCGGCGAAGCTCGCCGGATCGATGGTCTCTCTTCCTCTCCTCGCTTCGACAAAACCGGACGCGAACTGTCACTCTCGAGCACTCACTGGAGCTCACAGGGGAAGGATTCAAATGGCCAAAGATGGAGGATTAGGGTGGCGGAGCAACGGCTAAATATGGGTGCGGGTCCGGCTAGACGAGGTCGGGTAGGGTGTGGAGGTACGCGGATCCCGATGTGGATACCCCGGCGAGGGTGTCGGATGTGGCATTAAGGAGTCGGACCCGGGGTTTAGGTGGTAGGCGATCAGGTTTAGCGGGGAAAAATCCGAGAAGTCGGGGACCCGCTAAGGACCCGTGTGGAGTGGTCCTGGGGGGGGGGGGTAGTTGACCGGGCGGTCAACATCCCCCAGAGCCAACAGGAATCGGCCACGTGGCAGAATTTTAGAAGTGAAAATTAGGGTAGCTAGGGGCCGATTTAGCAAAAACTTAAAACATGAAATATTTTTATTTTATTTTTTCCTATTTTTTAGTGATTTTTAATAATTTTTTCGAAATAAAAATAAGGTATATACATAATATGTAATACATAGGTATATGTACACTATATAGGGTTTTTAATTTTGATTTTTAATTTGTTATTTTTATACAATTTTATTCCCATTTTATATTTTATTTATTTTCATTATAAAATAAGGAATAAAAAGGTATTTTTATTTTATTTTTATTATTTATATACATAGGTAAAATAAATACATATATACATTTATATACATGGTATATTTACAATATGTTTTTGTATTTTTAATTTTATTATTATTATTTTGTTTTTGTTTTAATTGTTTTAATTTAATTTATTTACATTATATAATATAGAATATTTACAAAAATTTTGGAAATTAATTTTATTTATTTACAAGGTTAAATAAATATATAAGAGTGGTTCATGTACATGATGAAAGTGGTGTTTTTGTTCTTTTTGATTTTTACCCTTTTTCTTTTGTTTTTATACTTATAAATAAGTACAAGTATTCACAAGCATATTTTGGGCTATTTTTGTGAGGAAAAATATTTTTATTTATTTACATAAATATTTACACACATGAGCCCCTATCTCCCTCGACTTTGGCTTTTATGCGGTCAGGCCCATGTTGAGCCCTCCCTTGGGTTAGGTTGCTCAATATTTATTCTAAATATTTCCCTCTTTTTCTTTTTAATCTTTATTCTTTTATTTTTGCACAAAAACATGCTAATTATTAAACTTTATACAATGCATGCTTTTGATAATTATTTGTATTTACATGAATATACATGCATTTGCAAAGGTTTTTGTTGCTAAAATATAAGAATAAAGAGTGATGAATGGGTATTCATCACCCCCCTATACTTAACTTTTGCTAGTCCCTTAGCAAACACTTATTTGAAAAAGAAGTGAAAAAGAAAGAAAAAGAAAAAGAGGGGAATGTACATGGATCAATGTTGAATATTAAACTTTCCTTCATTAAATTGAATTATGGAGCTCGATCAGATCTTAGGTCCAGCAACTCTTTCCTCGAGAAGCGTGGTATTCCCTTCTAAGTTCAAGTGCAACGAGCTCAAGAAGAGGGGAAGAAGTATAGACTTTTGGAAGCTCAGCCAGTGTAGCTAAGTCTCCCGCTGCAAGCTTCATGAGATGTAACATGGATACCATAAGCTTTTGCTTTATTTGACTATATACACTCCGGTGGGGTTATTAAATTTTCAATCCGACCCACCACTTTTTTTGGAGTTCTTTTTGCATTTTGCAAATATATATATTTTTTTCAAGTGCTTCTATACAACATATCTACATGGTGCAGCATATATACAAGAAATTTTCCTCTCAAGCCAGTAGACTATCCCTCTTTTGAAGCTTTATTGCAACCCACGGCTTCTGTCTTTAGCCTTCATCACCACTAGACCAAGTTGAGACACACTTCCTTCACTAGAAGAAGAAGAGAGGTTCCGCCTAGAAGTACTACCCTCATATGCTACCCCAAGCCAAAGGAAACTGCCTCCTCACCACCTCATCCGTGGAGAGCCATGTGTAAAGTGCTGGTGCAAGTCAAGCCATTATCTCTAAGAGTCATGCGTGTGTTGTTAAGTGCTCTACTTAGGCTCATCAAGATGACATATGCTCATAGCCTAGTGGACTCAAAGAATTAAGTCCTTATGGACCTGAAAAGCCTTAACCCTAAGCCCTATAAGGTTCCTCTTAGAGTTAGGTGGATTAAGATCTTATTCAAGCTCCATTTCTCAATTTAATTCCAGGCTTAGTTTAAATGTCAACTCTCATTCAGGAAAAACTATATACATATATATACAAAGATGCTATTTACAAATATTTACAATCGTGCAAAATTTTAGAAAAATGTTTTGAAATCATGAATGGATGGATGCATGAAGTGCAAGTTTTGCAAAAGTATTTACAAACATTTACACAAGATTTTTGCAAACTTTTGATTTTCAAAACATTTTGGAAAAATTTTGTACTATATACATAGTTTTGATAAGAAAATATTTACACAAACTTTACACAAAAGATTTTTGAAAACATTTTTACAAGAATAATTGTGTACACTAGCTATGTATGTGCAAGAAAAGAATGATTATGTACAGGAAAAATTTTTAATTTTTTGTGATTTTTAAGGTTTTTAGCCAATTTATTTATTAACACACTCACACAAAGTACGAGTTATGGCTAAAGTATATATGAAATATATACACCCCCCTATACTTAGTTCGAACGATGTCCTCAGAGTGATCAAGAGCGATGAAGAAGACATAACTCGTGCTTAGTAAAAGGGAAGTGAAAAGGAATGGCTAAGTACAGAAACGAATAAATGAATAGAATGAGAGGAACTCGGTGGTTTCCCCCTATACTTAGGATTAACTAACCCTAAGTATAGCAAGATGTACATGAAGGGAAATCCGAGTGAAGAAGACACAGAGTCTGCCCCCCCTATACTTAGGGTAAAGTACCCCCTAAGTCTAGGCAGCAAAACAGGGGCAGAAAGAATGAAAAGAATACCCGCAGGTCCTACATCCCCCCTATACTTAGGGTAAAGTACACCCTAAGTCTAGCAGAATCATAAGATGAGAACAGGGATGTGGGACTAAAGAATAGAATGATATGGACAACTGGATCTATACAAGTCGGAAGAACAGTGATAATCAGGTGTGAGATGCAAAAGATGTGAGTCAAGAGACCACATCTCACGCAAAATGAATAGGGGCAACATCAACGACCCGTGTCTCATGATCTAGAAATGGCTTGAGCCGCTGGCCGTTCACTCAAAAGGTACTCTCAGAAGACCGTAGCTGCCTCAAATTTGACGGCGGTGCGAGTTTTCTAATGATATCAACCTTGGCCGGATCAACTTCCATGCCCCTGTTGGAGATGATGTGGCCAAGCACCGTCCCTTGAGTCACCATGAAGTGACTCTTCTCCCAAGATAGAACCAAATGGTACTCAATACATCGCTGGAGTACTCGGTCCAGGCAGTCAGGAGAGGAGTCGAATCCGTCACCGTAGACCGAGAAATCATCCATGAAGACCTCCAAACAATCCCCTACCATGTCCGAGAAGAACGACAACATGCACCTCTGAAAAGTCGCAGGGGCATTGCATAGCCCAAATGGCATGCGTCGAAAGGCATATGTACCAAAGGGACAGGTAAAGGTGGTCTTCTCCTGATCCTCAGGAGCGATGGCCACCTGGTTGTAGCCCAAATACCCATCCAGGAAGCAATAATGGCTCTTCTTTGCCAGTCTCTCCATAATCTGGTCAATAAAAGGCAGGGGGAAATGGTCCTTCTTGGTTGCCTGGTTGAGTCTCCTGTAGTCAACATAGACCCTCCAAGAGGTGGGTACTCGTGTAGCAATCTCCTCTCCCGACTCACTGATCACAGTTGTGATGCCCGTCTTCTTGGGCACCACATGCAAAGGGCTGACCCATTTGGAGTCGGAAATGGGATAAATGAAATCTGCACTCCACCATTTTGATATTTCCTTCATCACAACCTCTCTCAGGTTGGGGTTCAGTCGCCGCTGGAACTCACGCGATGGCTTCGCCCCCTCCTCGAGATAAATATGGTGGGAGCACACTGATGGACTAATCCCATGGAGATCTACTACGCTCCATCCAATTGCCTTGCGGTTCTTTTCAAGAACCCCCATCAAACGGGATTCTTGCTCTCCAGTCAGATTGGCGGAGATGATGACTGGGTACATCTCAGGTTCGCCCGCAAGGAACCGATACTTCAGCGAAGTAGGGAGCGGCTTCAGCTTTGGACAGCTGGGTGCTGGCAAATCTGGCCTCGGAAGAAGGTGCGTGAATGCTGCTAAATCTGCCAAATCTGCCTGGGAGAAAGAATACGAGCTCTCGCAAACTGGATCTGGAGGAGGTTGCTCAACTGTGATGTCTCTGATCTGCTCTGCCTCTACCTCCTCCTCATCTGTAGGCTCAGGTTGACTCAGGTCTGGCATCTGGTCATCACAATCTACCCAATCAGACTCTGAATCTGAGGGATCTACATCAAACAAGGTGGCATCAGTACCACCGTCACACAAGGTGGCCTCAGTACCACCATCACTAGAAACCGTGTCGCGATCGAGAACCGGCTCTGCTGCCTCTGTCGTATCCTGGACCAGGGCTGTGCTCTCCACGCTCTCCTCTGCTGTCATCTCTGCATCAGTGGTGTCTGGAAATGAGAGGATGGCCTGTGCAGAAGGGTCTGCCCATGCTGCCTCATCATCTGTGATCACAAAGTCACAGTCCTGGTGGATGTCTAGCCCGACATCTGTCAGCTGCTCTGTATCTGTGCTAGTCTCTGAGCATGCTCTCTCTCTGGCTCTATAGTCCTCGACCGTCTCTATCTATACACTCTCGCCCTCGACGCGAAAGTATACCTTCCCGCTATCATGATCAGTCACCGCCTTGGCTGTGGCCAAGAACGGACGACCAAGGATGATGGGGGTATCGGCCACTGAATCAGGGATCTTCATGTCCAACACTACGAAGTCCACGGGGAATTTCAGGCCCTGAATCGTGACGATAACGTCTCGCAACAACCCCTTCAGCCTTTGACAGATCGATCAGCAAACTGAAGGACTGTCCTGCTCTGTCGAAGAGTGCCCAACTCGAAGCGGTCGAGAAGGGCTGCCGAAAGGAGGTTGATAGACGATCCGCTATCCAATAGAGTCCGGTCGAACCTCTGTTCACTAATCTGACATCTGACATACGGGGCCCCCTAATCTGGCCTCTTGGCAGGCAGACGATTCTGGATCGCGAAACACATGGCTTTCGTCAGCACATGAATCTCTGAAGTGTGGTTCCTCCTCCTCCTCCTGACTGTGGTCCTGTCTCTCAAAGATCGCTGAAGAAGGGGGATGTGCTGCAAAGCCTCCTGAAGGGTCAGTTGTATGTGAAATCCGTCGATCATGCTCTGGCTGAACTCCTCCTGCTCTCTCTTTTTTGGGTCTTTTTCTTTTTTCTTCCCCTTCCCCATCTGAAGGGCTCTAGGGAAGGGGATCACGGGGTCCTTCGCAGATGAAGGACTAGGAAAAGGCCTAGACGGCTCGACGGCCGGATCCGCACATACATCAATCACCATAGTGGGACCAGAAGAAACTAAACCTTTTCCTTTATTCACAACAATGTTCTGAGGTACATCAACTGAAGGAAAAACAACATCTCTATCAAAACGAACACCGGTGGCCTCAGTACCACCTCGGGCTGGCTCTGCTACTGGACGTCTCGCGGCCTCAGTACCGCGGGCTGGCTCGGCTACTCTGGTGGCATCAGCACCACCTCCTCGAACTGGTGAAGCGGCGGCCTCAGTACCGCCGGTGGAATCAACATCCTTGGTGGCATCAGTACCGCTGTCATCATCATGTGCGGCCTCAGTACCACTCTCCTCCTCCTCATCTGGTGCCCTGGGTGGATCCTCGAGTCGTCGCTCAGAAGAGGCGCCGCCTGCTGGTGCTCTACCGCTCCTAAGTGTAACAAAATCAGCATCAAATAGATCCGCAGACATATCATCAAATGGATCACTAAGAGTGGCATGCTCAGTGGAAACTACCTGCTCAGATTTCCTCTTCAGGCAGTTCGGATTCGGCTCTATCTGTGCAGGGATGGCGGCCTTCCCTCTCATCAAGTCCCGCATCTCCTGGCGGAACTCGTCCATCTCCCGTCTAAATGTAGCCTGCTGGTCCGTAAGGAGGCGGGCTATGTCATCCAAGGCGGGGCTCTCATGGGAGCCCGACGGGTAGCCTCTCTGGGGCTGAGGCTGCTGGAACTGGTGTTGTTGCTGCTGAGAGGGGTAGGAGGAAGGATGCTGCTGCTGGTGTGGCTGGTGAGCCTGCTGGTCACGTCTCCAAGACTGTCCCTGCTGCTAATAGGGACGAAGAACGAAGGATGACTGCTGCTGTGGCTGGTAGGCTGGGGGTTGCTGCTGCTGGTGATCTCTCTGCTGGCTATACTGCCCACCCTGACCGGATGACTGCTGCTGAGGCTGGGTACCTCCACTCCCCCACCTGAATCTGAAATGGTCTCGTCGGATCCCAGGCTGGGGGCGGTCATACCAAATCCCGTTGACATCCATCAACGGCTCTGCATCGTTTGGGGCTGGAGGGAGTATTGCCAGAGGCTGATCCGGCTGGTATACCACCATCTGCATGTCTGGAGATGGTGGTGACTGGTAGGAAGGTTGTTGCGGCTGGTACGGCTCCGCCTGTACAAGGTGAACCTGTCTAGGCTGCTGAAAGGAGCTGGAGCGCTGGGACGAGCTGCTGCTGCCGCCGGTATCGCCTCGCGACTGAAGACGGGGCTATGAAGCCGTCTGTGCCTCCTGGAGACACATGAGCTGGGTCTTCATGTCGCTCAGAGTCTGTGCCATCTGCTCCATCTGCGTGATGCCCTGGCACTGCTTCTTCTCGATCAGCTCCATCCGGTCCAACTTCTCGCTGATAATACCCATATCCGCAGCGGACGACTCTGCCAGTGCTGCTGCAACTGCGGATGAACTGGATGGACCGGCGTCGACCCGTGCTATCCTCTGGTACTGCACGGGTCCTGGCTGCTGCTGGGGTCTCCCCTGTGTGTACAACCGGGTCTGGGATATCACCATATAATTCTCAGCCATCTCCTCGTAGATGGCCCATACCTGGTCGTGGTCCTTGGCGAAGCAGGACCCGCCGCAAGAAGCATTCACCAGGCCCTGGAGCTCTGGTGTCAGCCCGCTGAAGAAGCTCTGCACAAGGTTCGGCTTCGAAATATCGTGGTGCGGGCATCGGTCTGTGAGCTCACGGAACCTCTCCCATGCCTCGTGGAATTGCTCGTTGGGGAGCATGGAGAAGTTGCTGATCAGGGCCCTCGCTGCATTCGTCCGCCCGAGTGGATAGGACTTGTTCAAGTACTCGGTGCGGAGCTGCTCCCAGGTGTAAACAAACTTCCCCAGATGCTTCAGCCAAGTGGCTGCTCTGTCTACTAGAGAGAAGGGGAAGGCGTTCATCCTGATCGTGTCCTGGTCCACCTGACGGTCGTGGACAGTGCTGTATATCATCAAAAACTCTTGGAGGTGGAGATGGGGCTCCTCTGTTGCGAGGCTGTGGAAGCGGGGGAGTAGCTGCAAAGTGTTCGGGGGGAACTTGAAGTCCCCCACGATCGTTGTAAGTACTACCCAGTGGTGCGTCAGCGTCGATCCGGGGTTGTGTAGCTCCCGCATCGGTCTCGATGGTCCTCCGGCCGCGGCTGCGGCGGCTGCCGCTGCTGCGGCGGCTGCGGCTGCGGCTGCTGCATCCGCATCATCTGGGATCCTCGGTCCCTCTCTCCTCTGCTCTCGCTCTGCTCTCATCTGCTCCATCTCTCTCCTCATATCAAGCATGAATGCCCCCTGATCCCTCAGCTGCTGCTGGACGGTCTCTAATGTGGCGATCAGGGTGGAGTTGATCGCTCCCTGATCCAATACGAAGTGCTCAGGCTGACGGGAGCGATCCTCTGAACTGCCGGCCATAACGTCTGCAAAATCAAATGAGCCCAACTCAGGTGTTGTCAAATCTACTAATCTCTCCTTGGGCTCATGTCGCTCAGGTCCGAAAGAAAGGGGGTCGAGGGGGAACAGGGTGGAGTCGTACTCGGGCTCGGAGAGCTGGTCTCAGCTCTCGCGGGCCAACCTAGATGATCGGGTAGACGTGCCTGAAAGCGGTGCAGCCAGAGGCTGCCTAAGAGAGTGTCTACCCATCATCTTGATCTGGCGAGTAATACAGATTAGATCTGGAAAAACTATGATCAGAATGCAAACCCCCGGTTCACCAACGCAACGCGAGCTGAAGACCGTAAAAGCTCGGTCAAATTATCTTGTCAATTTTTATTAGGTGAACACACAAGATATCAGAGCGCTTACGTGACCAGTTAGGATACCCGATGCTACCCCAACCGACTGGCCCGCACGGAAGAGTCGGTAGTCAGCTAGAAATAGCACCGGAGGGCTCTACCTAGGGTGCAGGTCACTCTCTCGTGCAAGCAAACCAAACAATGAGGGGGTTGCTCTCCCCAAGACAAATTTTTAAGGTGAGTGTCTTTTAGGGTCAATAGTCTTAGCCAGCCCCAATTTTATGATTTTTCTTTTTAATATTTTTCAATGAAAACAAAGGCCTAACGAATTTTTCGGTTCTCCTGGTTATTTAATCCAAAACAGGGGGGAGAAGATGAAAAAGCCGATGCGCGAGAAATCAATGATGCATGTAGAGATAAAAATGCATACCTGACTCCAGCAGTCTACATGCAAAGTGATCCGCGCAGAATTGAAAGACAGGAAATAAACTACCTAAATGGTGCAGGCGGAAAACCGAGTCCCTAAACAGCAGTGCTACTCGAAAGAACGGCTAGCCGACCACCAGCCTCCAATCCAAAGAGTCCGGTCTAGACCCACCCCTCCTCTTCTCGACAGGTCGAGTTCAGGAGTAGCGCTTGACGGGGTGGGCTCGCGGCGCGTAGGCTCGGAGGTGATGGAACGGCTATTTTATTATTATTTTTATTATAGGTCCAATTACCGCACTATAGGAACAGACAATTATATTAGGGTGTTTGGATCCTATGAATTACGTCACAATCAAGCAGAAAATCCTACGGCTAGGGGCTCGGAAATCCGTGTGAAACCGGAAAAGGCAGTAAGAGAAAAACCGCGTAAAAACCGCAAAAAACCGAACTAACTAAGGGGTCCCCCGAGCACACCGGTGCTCGGCGAAACAGACCCCGAAAGTTCAAGTGTCTCTGAATGTACCTGTATTATTACAATCAGTTCAAATGTGAGAATAATAAATCCTAATCTAATCTATGCTAATCCGCGGCTATTCCGCGGCTCCTGCACTCCTGCTTGCTTTCCTACGCTCTCCTGCAGCTCTGTGAAGAAGAGAGCCGCCTCCGGTTCTCGCGGTTGCGTCTGCTTCCGAAGAAGCCGCCTCGATCCTCGGGCCCTCACAAGAAAACAAACACAAGAGTGTCAAACCAAATTATTATAAAAATGTTAAATATATATATATATATATATGCAGGAAGCTATACAAAAAGCCGCGCAAAGAAAAAGCCACAGAAAAACTCAAAATCGACTACTAAGCCGTGCTCCCCGGCAACGGCGCCATTCTGACGAGCAAACTGAGCGACTAAGGTAAAGGTACAAGAATGGTCGTTGTGACCTCAACCACTCAGCTAGGCTCGATCAAGAAGAATAGACCACTAAAATAGATAAAAATTAACCAAAATGCGAAATAGCGGTCTTGCTATTTATTTAACCTGATATAGCGACCAGGGTCGAACTCAAGGAGCACGGGTTGGCCTCTCGGCCAACGAAGTAGTCAAAAAGAGATAAAATAAAAGAAAAGAAATGTTTGTGGTGGTTTTTGAATATTTTATATTTTTTTGGATTTTGAATGTATTAAGGAAATAAGAAAAGCAAATAAGTACACACTTCAACAATTTATTAAAAGCAATAAAAATCAACCAAAAATTCAAACAAAAATATTTTTATGTGTTTTATAATTTTTAGTGTTTTTGGTGACTTTTTTTGAAAATTTTGTGATGTTTATTTAATTTTATAAAAATCAAAAGGTGACTGAAATGAAAGGTACTATCCAGCCGAGCTAAAAGGGCCTAGATAAAATATCTAAAGTCCCCAAATTAGCTGGGAGGTAATTTTCCTGTGAAGAGAAGAAAATAAGGAAAATTTAGGCACCTATTTTATTGTTTTTGGATTTTTAATTGATTACTGGAATTTTGATAAGATTTTGAATGTTTTTTCAATTTTTAGTGGTTTTCAGTAATGAAAAATAGCCAAAATTGGCTAGAAAATCAAACACATCAAAATAGACAGTAGACAATTTTTTTTATAATTTGTGGACACTATTTAATATTTTTTGTGATTTTTAAAGTTAGACAGTGAAGAAAATAGAGGTTTTTGAATTTTTAAAAATATCAAATGAAAACAAAAATGTCCTCAAAAATCCTTGAAAATTTTACACTATGGCAGGAGCCATGTGTCCAATTTTCGTTGGATTTGGAGGTAATTTGCTATTTTATTCAAGAATAAAGAGAGGGCACAGTGCATAGGGACCAAAGTGCAAATACCCAAAAGTCTGGGGGGTCTGGTGTAATTAACCCAGCAAAACACGCACCATGCGCGTGCCTGGGGCACTCAGGGACCCAAATGCAAGAAAAATCAGTTCCAAGGACTTATTGGTAACAGGTACCCAAAAGTCCAGGGACTTATTCGCAAAATACCCAAAATATCACGCACAAGTTTAAATACAATACGCACAGGGGTATAAATGCAAATAAACTAAAAGTTTCATTCAACTGTTAACATCCAAAACAACAGAGGCATACAATGCAATTATCCCAACGAAACCACGTGACGAAGCACATGTCAGACCAGGTACAGCGGTATAACAACAAATAAAGGCAGGCACACGGGTCTCTATGCAAAAGTACCAGAACTTAAACAACTAAGCTAAATATTTACAAGACTAAAAATGAAATAAAAGAACTGAGAGGGCCTAAGGGTAAATTACCCTTTATTACTCGGACCGCTGGATGCGCGCCACGTGGAGTATCCGACGGCGTAGAAGTGTGGTAGCACGTGAACCAACGGCTGCGATCGACTCTCCTCTGATCTGACGGTGAAGGCAGCTCCAGGGATGAACGGCCCAGATGACACCTGGAGCGGGAGGACTGATCGAACGGAGGAGGAGGATCCTCGAAGAACAGATGACCGGCGAAGTTCGCCGGCCCGGTGGCTTCACTCCGGGGCTCCTCTGCTGCGCCTGAAGGTCGGAGAAGCTCCGCAAGGGTGTCCCGCAGCTGGTGGTGGGCTCCGATGATCCAGCCGAGCTCTGAGGAGCTCGGGCGAGGTCGGCGGAGCTGTGCCTCCTGGCTGAATGGCGAAGGACCTCAGATGGCCTTCGTTCGACCTGCAAAGCAATCCAGAAGACTCGCGGGTCGAGGGCAAACTGCCTCGACCCGGTCAGGTGGGGTGACGGTGGTTTGTGGGTCGATATGGTGAGCTCCGGCGAAGGGGGTAGACGGAGGAGCTCGACTCCCAGCTCCTGTGCGAGCTGGGTTGGATGGAGGGGTGAAGAAGGTGCGCGGGAAGCCGGCGAAGGCTATGGCGATGCCCGATGATCGGATGGTGGTCGGAAGCGGGAGGAATCGACGATGGATGGCGGCGGAGCGATTTGGGGGTAACTAGAAATTACGGAAAAAGAGAGACTATCGGAGCTACCTGGGTGGACGAGGAGACTGGGGAGGAGCTAAGGAAGCTCCTGGTCTTCGCCTCGAGGAGCGTCTCCCTCCGAGGCTCGGTGCTCCTGCTGGTGGCGGAGCAGCGGCGGCGAAGCTCGCCGGATCGATGGTCTCTCTTCCTCTCCTCGCTTCGACAGAACCGGACGCGAGCTGTCACTCTCGCGCACTCACTGGAGCTCACGGGGGAAGGATTCGAATGGCCAAAGATGGAGGATTAGGGTGGCGGAGCAACGGCTAAATATGGGTGCGGGTCCGGCTAGACGAGGTCGGGTAGGGCGTGGAGGTGCGCGGATCCCGATGTGGATACCCCGACGAGGGTGTCGGATGTGGCATTAAGGAGTCGGACCCGGGGTTTAGGTGGTAGGCGATCGGGTTTAGCGGGGAAAAATCCGAAAAGTTGGGGACCCGCTAAGGACCCGTGTGGAGTGGTCCTGGGGGGGTAGTTGACCGGGCGGTCAACATCCCCCAGAGCCAACAGGAATCAGCCACGTGGCAGAATTTTAGAAGTGAAAATTAGGGTAGCTAGGGGCAGATTTAGCAAAAACTTAAAACAAGAAATATTTTAATTTTATTTTTTTCTATTTTTTAGTGATTTTTAATAATTTTTTCGAAATAAAAATAAGGTATATACATAATATGTAATACATAGGTATACGTACACTATATAGGGTTTTTAATTTTGATTTTTAATTTGTTATTTTTACACAATTTTATTCCCATTTTATATTTTATTTATTTTCATTATAAAATAAGGAATAAAAAGGTATTTTTATTTTATTTTTATTTTTTATATACATAGGTAAAATAAATACATATATACATTTATATACATGGTATATTTACAATATGTTTTTGTATTTTTAATTTTATTATTTTTATTTTGTTTTTGTTTTAATTGTTTTTATTTAATTTATTTACATTATATAACATAGAATATTTACAAAAATTTTGGAAATTAATTTTATTTATTTACAAGGTTAAATAAATATATAAGAGTGGTTCATGTACATGATGAAAGTGGTGTTTTTGTTCTTTTTGATTTTTACCCTTTTTCTTTTGTTTTTATACTTATAAATATGTACAAGTATTTACAAGCATATTTTGGGCTATTTTTGTGAGGAAAAATATTTTTATTTATTTACATAAATATTTACACACATGAGCCCCTATCTCCCTCGACTTTGGCTTTTATGCGGTCAGGCCCATGTTGAGCCCTCCCTTGGGTTAGGTTGCTCAATATTTATTCTAAATATTTCCCTCTTTTTCTTTTTAATCTTTATTCTTTTATTTTTGCACAAAAACATGCTAATTATTAAACATTATACAATGCATGCTTTTGATAATTATTTGTATTTACATGAATATACATGCATTTGCAAAGGTTTTTGTAGCTAAAATATAAGAATAAAGAGTGATGAATGGGTATTCATCACCCCCCTATACTTAACTTTTGCTAGTCCCTTAGCAAACACTTATTTGAAAAAGAAGTGAAAAAGAAAGAAAAAGAAAAAGAGGGGAATGTACATGGATCAATGTTGAATATTAAACTTTCCTTCATTAAATTGAATTATGGAGCTCGATCAGATCTTCGGTCCAGCAACTCTTTCCTCGAGAAGCGTGGTATTCCCTTCTAAGTTCAAGTGCAACGAGCTCAAGAAGAGGGGGAAGAAGTATAGACTTTTGAAAGCTCAGCCAGTGTAGCTAAGTCTCCCGCTGCAAGCTTCATGAGATGTAACATGGATACCATAAGCTTTTGCTTTATTTGACTATATACACTCCGGTGGGGTTATTAAATTTTCAATCCGACCCACCACTTTTTTTGGAGTTCTTTTTGCATTTTGCAAATATATATATTTTTTTTCAAGTGCTTCTATACAACATATCTACATGGTGCAGCATATATACAAGAAATTTTCCTCTCGAGCCAGTAGACTATCCCTCTTTTGAAGCTTTATTGCAACCCACGGCTTCTGTCTTTAGCCTTCATCACCACTAGACCAAGTTGAGACGCACTTCCTTCACTAGAAGAAGAAGAGAGGTTCCGCCTAGAAGTACTACCCTCATATGCTACCCCAAGCCAAAGGAAACTGCCTCCTCACCACCTCATCCGTGGAGAGCCATGTGTAAAGTGCTGGTGCAAGTCAACCCATTATCTTCATGTGTGTGTTGTTAAGTGCTCTACTTAGGCTCATCAAGATGACATATTCTCATAGCCTAGTGGACTCAAAGAATTAATTCCTTATGGACCTGAAAAGCCTTAACCCTAAGCCCTATAAGGTTCCTCTTAGAGTTAGGTGGATTAAGATCTTATTCAAGCTCCATTTCTCAATTTAATTCCAGGCTTAGTTTAAATGTCAACTCTCATCCAGGAAAAACTATATACATATATATACAAAGATGCTATTTACAAATATTTACAATCGTGCAAAATTTTTGAAAAATGTTTTGAAATCATGAATGGATGGATGCATGAAGTGCAAGTTTTGCAAAAGTATTTACAAACATTTACACAAGATTTTTGCAAACTTTTGATTTTCAAAACATTTTGGAAAAATTTTGTACTATATACATAGTTTTGATAAGAAAATGTTTACACAAACTTTACACAAAAGATTTTTGAAAACATTTTTACAAGAATAATTTTGTACACTAGCTATGTATGTGCAAGAAAAGAATGATTATGTACAGGAAAAATTTTTAATTTTTTGTGATTTTTAAGGTTTTTAGCCAATTTATTTATTAACACACTCACACAAAGTACGAGTTATGGCTAAAGTATATATGAAATATATACACACCCCCCTATACTTAGCTCGAACGATGTCCTCAGAGTGATCAAGAGCGATGAAGAAGACGTAACTCGTGCTTAGTAAAAGGGAAGTGAAAAGGATTGGCTAAGTACAGAAACGAATAAATGAATAGAATGAGAGGAACTCGGTGGTTTCCCCCTGTACTTAGGATTAACTAATCCTAAGTATAGCAAGCTGTACATGAAGGGAAATCCGAGTGAAGAAGACACAGAGTCTGCCCCCCTATACTTAGGGTAAAGTACACCCTAAGTCTAGGCAGCAAAACAGGGGCAGAAAGAATGAAAAGAATACCCGCAGGTCCTACATCCCCCCTATACTTAGGGTAAAGTACACCCTAAGTCTAGCATAATCATAAGATGAGAACAGGGATGTGGGACTAAAGAATAGAATGATATGGACAACTGGATCTATACAAGTCGGAAGAACAGTGATAATCAGGCGTGAGATGCAAAAGATGTGAGTCAAGAGACCACATCTTACGCAAAATGAATAGGGGCAACATCAACGACCCGCGTCTCATGATCTAGAAATGGCTTGAGCCGCTGGCCATTCACTCGAAAGGTACTCTCAGAAGACAACTCGGATATATCAATGCTACCGTTGTCGTGTACCTTTCTGACCAAGTAGGGTCCCTTCCATTTGCTCTGCAGCTTCCCTGGAAACAAACGAAGCCTCGCATCAAATAGCCATACTCTCTGTCCAATCTCAAAATGCGTGTGGCTGATATGAGAATCATGCCACTCCTTTACTCTCTCCTTATACTGTAGGCTGTTTGAGAAAGCTGTATCTCTAAGCTCCTCCAGGGCAGCTAACTCTGCCCTCCTCTGGTCTCCTACACCATCTGGATCCATAAGAATATCTGTAACTACCCAAAGTGACTTGTGCCTCAGCTCAACAGGTAAATGGCACGGCTTGCCATATACGAGGCGAAAGGGAGATGTGCCCAATGGTGTCTTGAAAGAAGTCCTATATGCCCATAAGACCGAGTCCAAAAGCTGTGACCAATCCTTTCGGTCAGGGCGGACGACTTTCTGCAAAATAGTCTTGATCTACCTGTTCGAGACCTCGGCTAGACCATTCGTCTGTGGATGGTAAGGTGTAGCAACAAGATGGTCTATACTGAACTCGCTAGCAAGGGCCTTCACCTGGTCGTTGATGAAATGAGACCCCCCATCAGAAATCAGAACTCGTGGAACCCCGAACCGCGTGATGATGTGCTTCCTCAAAAATCTGCAAACTGTCCTCGCATCAGCGGCTCGGGCGGCGATGGCCTCAACCCAACGACTAACATAATCAACGGCCAACAGAATGTACTCAAATCCCTGACTCTTAGGGAATGGACCCATGAAAGCGATGCCCCATGCGTCAAAAACCTCACAGAAATGAATGGGCTGCATCGGCATCATATCACGCTGTCCACAAGTGCCCATCCTCTGACAGTCAGTACACCTCTTCACGAACTCATCAGAGTCCTTGAAGAGGGTAGGCCACCACAAGCCGGATTGGAGCACTTTCTGTGCCGTTCTCCTCCCAGAATGATGTCCTCCTGCCTCAAGCTTGTGGAAGTAAGTGAGGATGCAATGGTGTTCCTCCTGAGGAATGCACCGACGCCATACGCTATCCCCTCCTTCGTGGTAAAGGATGGGATCCTCCCAGTGGTAGGACTTGGCCTTCGCAAGGAAGGTCTCAAGCCTCTGCCTGGGCCAATCTTGTGGGACTTTCCCAGCAACGAGAAAGTTCACAATATCGGCATACCACGGGAGTGAGGCGATAGCAAGGATCGCCTCATCTGGGAAGGTATCTCGAATGGGATCAATCTGCTCAGACTCCTCAGGCTGCTCTAAACGGGAGAGGTGATCCGCCACCACATTCTTAACTCCAGGCTTATCCTTAATCTCAATGTCGAACTCCTGGAGTAGAACGATCCATCTAGTCAGTCTGGCCTTGGCATCCTTCTTTGTCATGAGGTACCTGATGGCGGTGTGATCTGTGTACAAAGTCACTCTAGATCCAATGATATAAGATCGAAACTTATCTAAGGCGAACACTACAGATAGCATCTCCTTTTCTGTGACCGTGTAATTCCGCTGGGCAGAATCCAATGTGCGGCTAGCGTAGTGGATAGCAAACGGGACCCCATCCCTCCTCTATCCCAGCACTGCCCCTACGGCAAAATCGGAGGCATCCATCATGATCTCGAATGGGAGAGACCAATCAGGCGACTGGAGGACAGGAGCCTCAATCACACACTGCTGGAGAGTCGCAAAGGACGAAAGACACTTGTCATCGACAAGGAACTCGGTGTCTTTCGTCAAGAGGTCAGTCAACGGCCGGGCAATCCTGCTGAAATCCAGAATAAATCTCCTATAAAATCCAACGTGCCCCAGGAATGACCGTAGCTACCTCAAATTGGACGGCGGTGCGAGTTTTCTAATGATATCAACCTTGGCCGGATCAACCTCCATTCCCCTGTTGGAGATGATGTGGCCAAGCACCGTCCCTTGAGTCACCATGAAGTGACTCTTCTCCCAAGATAGAACCAAATGGTACTCAATACATTGCTGGAGTACTCAGTCCAGGAAGTCAAGACAGGAGTCGAATCCGTCGCCGTAATCCGAGAAATCGTCCATGAAGACCTCCAAACACTCCCCTACCATGTCCGAGAAGATCGACAGCATGCACCTCTGAAAAGTCACAGGGGTATTGCATAGCCCAAATGGCATGCGTCGAAAGGCATATGTACCAAAGGGACAGGTAAAGGTGGTCTTCTCCTGATCCTCAGGAGCGATGGCCACCTGGTTGTAGCCCAAATACCCATCCAGGAAGCAATAATGGCTCCTCCCTGCCAGTCTCTCAATAATCTGGTCAATAAAAGGTAGGGGGAAATGGTCCTTCTTGGTTGCCTGGTTGAGTCTCCTGTAGTCAACACAGACCCTCCAAGAGGTGGGTACTCGTGTAGCAATCTCCTCTCCCGACTCACTGATCACAGTCGTGATGCCCGTCTTCTTGGGCACCACATGCAAAGGGCTGACCCATTTGGAGTCGGAAATGGGATAAATGAAATCTGCACTCCACCATTTTGATATTTCCTTCATCACAACCTCTCTCAGGTTGGGGTTCAGTCGCCGCTGGAACTCACGCGATGGCTTCGCCCCCTCCTCAAGATAAATATGGTGGGAGCACACTGATGGACTAATCCCATGGAGATCTGCTACGCTCCATCCAATTGCCTTGCGGTTCTTTTCAAGAACCCCCATCAAACGGGATTCTTGCACTCCAGTCAGATCGGCGGAGATGATGACTGGGTACATCTCAGGTTCGCCCGCAAGGAACCGATACTTCAGCGAAGTAGGGAGCGGCTTCAGCTTTGGACAGCTGGGTTCTGGCAAATCTGGCCTCGGAAGAAGGTGCGTGAATGCTGCTAAATCTGCCAAATCTGCCTGGGAGAAAGAATACGAGCTCTCGCAAACTGGATCTGGAGGAGGTTGCTCAACTGTGATGTCTCTGATCTGCTCTGCCTCTACCTCCTCCTCATTTGTAGGCTCAGGTGGACTCAGGTCTGGCATCTGGTCATCACAATCTACCCAATCAGACTCTGAATCCGAGGGATCTGCATCGAACAAGGTGGCATCAGTAACACCGTCACACAAGGTGGCCTCAGTACCACCATCACTAGAAACCGTGTCGCGATCGAGAACCGGCTCTGCTGCCTCTGTCGTATCCTGGACTAGGGCTGTGCTCTCCAAGCTCTCCTCTGCTGTCATCTCTGCATCAGTGGTGTCTGGAAATGAGAGGATGGCCTGTGCGGAAGGGTCTGCCCATGCTGCCTCATCATCTGTGATCACAAAGTCACAGTCCTGGTGGATGTCTAGCCCGGCATCTGTCAGCTGCTCTGTATCTGTTCTAGTCTCTGAGCATGCTCTCTCTCTTTGGCTCTGTAGTCCTCGACCGTCTCTATCTATACACTCTCGCCCTCGACGCGAAAGTATACCTTCCCGCTATCATGATCAGTCACCGCCTTGGCTGTGGCCAAGAACGGACGACCAAGGATGATGGGGGTATCGGCCACTGAATCAGGGATCTCCATGTCCAACACTACGAAGTCCACAGGGAATTTCAGGCCCTGAATCGTGACGATAACGTCTCGCAACAACCCCTTCGGCCTCTTGACAGATCGATCAGCAAACTGAAGGACTGTCCTGCTCTGTCGAAGAGTGCCCAACTCGAAGCGGTCGAGAAGGGCTGCCGGAAGGAGGTTGATAGACGATCTGCTATCCAATAGAGTCTGGTCGAACCTCTGTTCACTAATCTGACATCTGACATACGGGGCCCCCGAATCTAGCCTCTTGGCAGGCAGACGATTCTGGATCGCGAAACACATGGCTTTCGTTAGCACATGAATCTCTGAAGTGTGGTTCCTCCTCCTCCTCCTGACTGTGGTCCTGTCTCTCAAAGATCGCTGAAGAAGGGGATGTGCTGCAAAGCCTCCTGAAGGGTCAGCTGTATGTGAAATCTGTCGATCATGCTCTGGGTGAACTCCTCCTGCTCTCTCTTTTTTGGGTCTTTTTCTTTTTTCTTCCCCTTCCCCATCTGAAGGGCTCTAGGGAAGGGGATCACGGGGTCCTTCGCAGATGAAGGACTAGGAAAAGGCCTAGACGGCTCGACGGCCGGATCCGCACATACATCAATCACCATAGAGGGACCAGAAGAAACTAAACCTTTTCCTTTATTCACAACAATGTTCTGAGGTACATCAACCGAAGGAAAAACAACATCTCTATCAAAACGAACACCGGTGGCCTCAGTACCACCTCGGGCTGGCTCTGCTACTGGACGTCTCGCGGCCTCAGTACTGCGGGCTGGCTCGGCTACTCTGGTGGCATCAGCACCACCTCCTCGAACTGGTGAAGCGGCGGCCTCAGTACCGCCGGTGGAATCAGCATCCTTGGTGGCATCAGTACCACCGTCATCATCATGTGCGGCCTCAGTACCACTCTCCTCCTCCTCATCTGGCGCCCTGGGTGGATCCTCGAGTCGTCGCTCAGATGAGGCGCCGCCTGCTGGTGCTCTACCGCTCCTAAGTGTAACAAAATCAACATCAAATAGATCCACAGACATATCATCAAATGGATCACTAAGAGTGGCAAGCTCAGTGGAAACTACCTGCTCAGATTTCCTCTTCAGGCTGTTCGAATTCGGCTCTATCTGTGCAGGGATGGCGGCCTTCCCTCTCATCAAGTCCCGCATCTCCTGGCGGAACTCTTCCATCTCCCGTCTAAATGTAGCCTGCTGGTCTGTGAGGAGGCGGGCTATGTCATCCAAGGCGGGGCTCTCATGGGAGCCCGACGGGTAGCCTCTCTGGGGCTGAGGCTGCTGGAACTGATGTTGCTGCTGCTGAGAGGGGTAGGAGGAAGGATGTTGCTGCTGGTGTGGCTGGTGAGCCTGCTGCTCACGTCTCCAAGACTGTCCCTGCTGCTGATAGGGACGAGGAACGAAGGATGACGGCTGTTGTGGCTGGTAGGCTGGGGGCTGCTGCTGCTGGTGATCTCTCTGCTGGCTATACTGCCCACCCTGACCGGATGACTGCTGCTGGGGCTGGGTACCTCCACTTCTCCACCTGAATCCGAGATGGTCTCCTCGGATCCCAGGCTGGGGGCGGCCATACCAAATTCCGTTGACATCCATCAACGGCTCTGCATCGTATGGGGCTGGCGGGAGTACTGCCAGAGGCTGATCCGGCTGGTATACCACCATCTGCATGTCTGGAGATGGTGGTGACTGGTAGGAAGGCTGCTGCGGCTGGTACGGCTCCGCCTGTACAAGGTGAACCTGTCTAGGCTGCTGAAAGGAGCTGGAGCGCTGGGACGAGCTGTTGCTGCCGCCGGTATCGCCTCGCGACTGAAGACGGGGCTGTGAAGCCGTCTGTGCCTCCTGGAGACACATGAGCTGGGTCTTCATGTCGCTCAGAGTCTGTGCCATCTGCTCCATCTGCGTGATGCCCTGGCACTGCTTCTTCTCGATCAGCTCCATCCGGTCCAACTTCTCGCTGATAATACCCATATCCGCAGCGGACGACTCTGCCTGTGCTGTTGCAACTGCGGATGAACTGGATGGATCGGCGTCGACCCGTGCTATCCTCTGGTACTGCACGAGTCCTGGCTGCTGCTGGGGTCTCCCCTGTGTGTACAACCGGGTCTAGGACATCACCATATAATTCTCAGCCATCTCCTCGTAGATGGCCCAGACCTGGTCGTGGTCGTTGGCGAAGTAGGACCCGCCGCAAGAAGCATTCACCAGGCCCTGGAGCTCTGGTGTCAGCCCGCTGAAGAAGCTCTGCACAAGGTTCGGCTTCGAAATGTCATGGTGCGGGCATCGGTCTGTGAGCTCACGGAACCTCTCCCATGCCTCATGGAATTGCTCGTTGAGGAGCATGGAGAAGTTGCTGATCAGGGCCCTCGCTGCATTCGTCCGCCCGAGTGGATAGTACTTGTTCAAGTACTCGGTGCGGAGCTGCTCCCAGGTGTAAACAAACTTCCCCAGATGCTTCAGCCAGGTGGCTGCTCTATCTGCTAGAGAGAAGGGGAAGGCGATCATCCTAATCGTGTCCTGGTGCACCTGACGGTCGTGGACAGTGCTGCATATCATCAAAAACTCATGGAGGTGGAGATGGGGCTCCTCTGTCGCGAGGCCGTGGAAGCGGGGGAGTAGCTACAAAGTGTTCGGGGGGAACTTGAAGTCCCCCACAATCGTTGTAAGTACTACCCAGTGGTGCGTCAACGTCGATCCGGGGTTGTGTAGCTCTCGCATCGGTCTCGATGGTCCTCCGGCCGCGGCTGCGGCTGCTGCATCCGCATCATCTGGGATCCTCGGTCCCTCTCTCCTCTGCTCTCGCTCTGCTCTCATTTGCTCCATCTCTCTCCTCATATCAAGCATGAATGCTCCTTGATCCCTCAGCTGCTGCTGGATGGTCTCTAATGAGGCGATCAGGGTGGAGTTGATCGCTCCCTGATCCAATACAAAGTGCTCAGGCTGACGGGAGCGATCCTCTGAACTGCCGGCCATAACGTCTGCAAAATCAAATGAGCCCAACTCAGGTGTTGTCAAATCTGCTAATCTCTCCTTGGGCTCATGTCGCTCAGGTCCGAAAGAAAGGGGGTCGAGGGGGAACAGGGTGGAGTCGTACTCGGACTCGGAGAGCTGGTCTCAGCTCTCGCGGGCCAACCTAGATGATCGGGTAGACGTGCCTGAAAGCGGTGCAGCCAGAGGCTGCCTAAGAGAGCGTCTACCCATCATCTTGATCTGGCGAGTAATGCGGATGAGATCTGGAAAAACTATGATCAGAATGCAAACCCCCGGTTCACCAACGCAACGCGAGCTGAAGACCGTAAAAGCTCGGTCAAATTATCTTGTCAATTTTTATTAGGTGAACACACAAGATATCAGAGCGCTTACGTGACCAGTTAGGATACCCGATGCTACCCCAACCGACTGGCCCGTACGGAAGAGTCGGTAGCCAGCTAGAAATAGCACCGGAGGGCTCTACCTAGGGTGCAGGTCACTCTCTCGCGCAAGCAAACCAAACAATGAGGGGGTTGCTCTCCCCAAGACAAATTTTTAAGGTGAGTGTCTTTTAGGGTCAATAGTCTTAGCCAGCCCCAATTTTATGATTTTTCTTTTTAATATTTTTCAATGAAAACAAAGGCCTAACGAATTTTTTGGTTCTCCTGGTTATTTAATCCAAAACAGGGGGGGAGAAGACGAAAAAGCCGATGCGCGAGAAATCAATGATGCATGTAGAGATAAAAATGCGTACCTGACTCCAGCAGTCTACATGCAAAGTGATCCGCGCAGAATTGAAAGACATGAAATAAACTACCTAAATGGTGCTGGCGGAAAACCGAGTCCCCAAACAACAGTGCTACTCGAAAGAACGGCTAGCCGACCACCAGCCTCCAATCCAAAGAGTCCGGTCTAGACCCACCCCTCCTCTTCTCTACAGGTCGAGTTCAGGAGTAGCGCTTGACGGGGTGGGCTCGCGACGCGTAGGCTCGGAGGTGATGGAACGGCTATTTTATTATTATTTTTATTATAGGTCCAATTACTGCACCATAGGAACAGGCAATTATATTAGGGTGTTTGGATCCTATGAATTACGTCACAATCAAGCAGAAAATCCTACGGCTAGGGGCTCAGAAATCCGCGTGAAACCGGAAAAGGCAGTAAGAGAAAAACCGCGTAAAAACCGCGAAAAACCGAACTAACTAAGGGGTCCCCCAAGCACACCGGTGCTCGGCGAAACAGACCCCGAAAGTTCAAGTGTCTCTGAATGTACCTGTATTATTACAATCAGTTCAAATGTGTGAATAATAAATCCTAATCTAATCTATGCTAATCCGCGGCTATTCCGCGGCTCCCGCACTCCTGCTTGCTTTCCTGCGCTCTCCTACGGCTCTGTGAAGAAGAGAGCTGCCTCCGGTTCTCGCGGTTGCGTCGGCTTCCGAAGAAGCCGCCTCGATCCTCGGGCCCTCGCAAGAAAACAAACACAAGAGTGTCAAACCAAATTATTATAAAAATGTTAGAAATATATATATATATATATATATATATATATATATATATATATATATATGCAGGAAGCTATACAAAAAGCCGCGCAAAGAAAAAGCCGCGGAAAAACTCAAAAATCGACTACTAAGCCGTGCTCCCCGGCAACGGCGCCATTCTGACGAGCAAACTGAGCGACTAAGGTAAAGGTACAAGAATGGTCGTTGTGACCTCAACCACTCAGCTAGGCTCGATCAAGAAGAATAGACCACTAAAATAGATAAAAATCAACCAAAATGCGAAATAACGGTCTTGCTATTTATTTAACCTGGTATAGCGACCAGGGTCGAACTCAAGGAGCACGGGTTGACCTCTCGGCCAACGAAGTAGTCAAAAAGAGATAAAATAAAAGAAAAGAAATGTTTGTGGTGGTTTTTGAATATTTTATATTTTTTTGGATTTTGAATGTATTAAGGAAATAAGAAAAGCAAATAAGCACACACTTCAACAATTTATTAAAAGCAATAAAAATCAACCAAAAATTCAAACAAAAATATTTTTATGTGTTTTATAGTTTTTAGTGTTTTTGGTGAATTTTTGAGAATTTTCTGATGTTTATTTAATTTTCTAAAAATAAAAAGGTGACTGAAATGAAAGGTACTGTCCAGTCGAGCTAAAAGGGCCTAGATAAAATATCTAAAGTCCCCAAATTAGCTGGGAGGTAATTTTCCTGTGAAGAGAAGAAAATAAGGAAAATTTAGGCACCTATTTTATTGTTTTTGGATTTTTAATTGATTACTGAAATTTTGATAAGATTTTGAATGTTTTTCAATTTTTAGTGGTTTTCAGTAATGAAAAATAGCCAAAATTGGCTAGAAAATCAAACACATCAAAATAGACAGTAGACAATTTTTTTTGTAATTTTTGGACACTATTTAATATTTTTTTGTGATTTTTAAAGTTAGACAGTGAAGAAAATAGAGGTTTTTGAATTTTTAAAAATATCAAATGAAAACAAAAATGTCCTCAAAAATCCTTGAAAATTTTACACTATGGCAGGAGCCATGTGTCCAATTTTCGTTGGATTTGGAGGTAATTTGCTATTTTATTCAAGAATAAAGAGAGGGCACAGTGCATAGGGACCAAAGTGCAAATACCCAAAAGTCTGGGGGGTCTGGTGTAATTAACCCAGCAAAACACGCGCCACGCACGTGCCTGGGGCACTCAGGGACCCAAATGCAAGAAAAATCAGTTCCAAGGACTTATTGGTAACAGGTACCCAAAAGTCCAGGGACTTATTCACAAAATACCCAAAATATCACGCACAAGTTTAAATACAATACGCACAGGGGTATAGATGCAAATAAACTAAAAGTTTCATTCAACTGTTAACATCCAGAACAACAGAGGCATACAATGCAATTATCCCAACGAAACCACGTGACGAAGCACGTGTCAGACCAGGTACAGCGGTATAACAACAAATAAAGGCAGGCACACGGGTCTCTATGCAAAAGTACCAGAACTTAAACAACTAAGCCAAATATTTACAAGACTAAAAACGAAATAAAAGAACTGAGAGGGCTTAAGGGTAAATTACCCTTTATTACTCGGACCGCTCGATGTGCGCCACGTGGAGTATCCGACGGCGTAGAAGTGTGGTAGCACGTGAACCAACGGCTGCGATCGACTCTCCTCTGATCTGACGGTGAAGGCAGCTCCAGGGATGAACGGCCCAGATGACACCTGGAGCGGGAGGACTGATCGAACGGAGGAGGAGGATCCTCGAAGAACAGATGACCGGCGAAGTTCGTCGGCCCGGTGGCTTCACTCCGGGGCTCCTCTGCTGCGCCTGAAGGTCGGAGAAGCTCCGCAAGGGTGTCCCGCAGCTGGTGGTGGGCTCCGATGATCCAGCCGAGCTCTGAGGAGCTCGGGCGAGGTCGGCGGAGCTGTGCCTCCTGGCTGAATGGCGAAGGACCTCAGATGGCCTTCGTTCGACCTGCAAAGCAATCCAGAAGACTCGCGGGTCGAGGGCAAACTGCCTCGACCCGGTCAGGTGGGGTGACGGTGGTTTGTGGGTCAATATGGCGAGCTCCGGCGAAGGGGGTAGACGGAGGAGCTCGACTCCCAGCTCCTGTGCGAGCTGGGTTGGATGGAGGGGTGAAGAAGGTGCGCGGGAAGCCGGCGAAGGCTATGGCTATGCCCGATGATCGGATGGTGGTCGGAAGCGGGAGGAATCGACGATGGATGGCGGCGGAGCGATTTAGGGGTAACTAGAAATTACGGAAAAAGAGAGACTATCGGAGCTACCTGGGTGGATGAGGAGACTGGGGAGGAGCTAAGGAAGCTCCTGGTCTTCGCCTCGAGGAGCGTCTCCCTCCGAGGCTCGGTGCTCCTGCTGGTGGCGGAGCAGCGGCGGCGAAGCTCGCCGGATCGATGGTCTCTCTTCCTCTCCTCGCTTCGACAGAACCGGACGCGAGCTGTCACTCTCGCGCACTCACTGGAGCTCACAGGGGAAGGATTCGAATGGCCAAATATGGAGGATTAGGGTGGCGGAGCAACGGCTAAATATGGGTGCGGGTCCGGCTAGACGAGGTCGGGTAGGGCGTGGAGGTGCGCGGATCCCGATGTGGATACCCCGGCGAGGGTGTCGGATGTGGCATTAAGGAGTCGGACCCGGGGTTTAGGTGGTAGGTGATCGGGTTTAGCGGGGAAAAATCCGAAAAGTTGGGGACCCGCTAAGGACCCGTGTGGAGTGGTCCTGGGGGGGGTAGTTGACCGGGCGGTCAACATCCCCCAGAGCCAACAGGAATCGGCCACGTGGCAGAATTTTAGAAGTGAAAATTAGGGTAGCTAGGGGCCGATTTAGCAAAAACTTAAAACATGAAATATTTTTATTTTATTTTTTTCTATTTTTTAGTGATTTTTAATAATTTTTTCGAAATAAAAATAAGGTATATACATAATATGTAATACATAGGTATATGTACACTATATAGGGTTTTTTATTTTGATTTTTAATTTGTTATTTTTATACAATTTTATTCCCACTTTATATTTTATTTATTTTCATTATAAAATAAGGAATAAAAAGGTATTTTTATTTTATTTTTATTATTTATATACATAGGTAAAATAAATACATATATACATTTATATACATGGTATATTTACAATATGTTTTTGTATTTTTAATTTTATTATTTTTATTTTGTTTTTGTTGTAATTGTTTTTATTTAATTTATTTACATTATATAACATAGAATATTTACAAAAATTTTGGAAATTAATTTTATTTATTTACAAGGTTAAATAAATATATAAGAGTGGTTCATGTACATGATGAAAGTGGTGTTTTTGTTCTTTTTGTTTTTTACCCTTTTTCTTTTGTTTTTATACTTATAAATATGTACAAGTATTTACAAGCATATTTTGGGCTATTTTTGTGAGGAAAAATATTTTTATTTATTTACATAAATATTTACACACATGAGCCCCTATCTCCCTCTACTTCGGCTTTTATGCGGTCAGGCCCATGTTGAGCCCTCCCTTGGGTTAGGTTGCTCAATATTTATTCTAAATATTTCCCTCTTTTTCTTTTTAATCTTTATTCTTTTATTTTTGCACAAAAACATGCTAATTATTAAACTTTATACAATGCATGCTTTTGATAATTATTTGTATTTACATGAATATACATGCATTTGCAAAGGTTTTTGTAGCTAAAATATAAGAATAAAGAGTGATGAATGGGTATTCATCACCTCCTGAACTCGACCTATCGAGAAGAGGAGGGGTGGGTCTAGACCGGACTCTTTGGAGTGGAGGCTAATGGTCGGCTAGCCGTTCTTTCGAGTAGCACTGCTGTTTAGGGACTCGATTTTCCGCCTGCACAATTTAGGTAGTTTATTTCCTGTCTTTTAAATTCTGCGTGGATCATCTTGCATGTAGACTGCTGGAGTCATCTTGCATTTAGACTGCTAGAGTCAGGTACGCATTTCTATCTCTGCATGCATCATTGATTTATCGCGCATCGGCTTTTTCGTCTTCTCCCCCCTGTTTTTGACTTAATAACCAGGAGAACCGAAAAATTCTTAGGCGTTTTTGCTTGCATTAAAAATATACAAAAACAAAAACAATAAAATCGGGACTGCTAATCATACTTGACCTAAAAGACACTTCACTGAAAATCTGTCTTGGGGAGAGTAACCCCCTCCTTGTTTGGTTTGGATGAGCGAGAGAGTGACCCACACATTAGGATAGAGCCTCCGATCTTTCTTGACTGATTACCGACTTTCAGTACGGGACAGTCGGTTGAGAAATATCTGGATACCTATTTACCTCACGTAATCGCTCTGATAGACTGAATGATCACCTAAAATAAAATCGACAAGATAATTGACCGATCCCTTTCGGTCTTCAGCTTTGTGTGCGTAGGTGAATTGGGGGTTTGCTTGTTCATCTTGTTTGATTTCCAGATCCCTTCGATCCTCTCTTCTATCCATCTGTTCCCCACCCACCCTCCCTTCAGTCTCCCTCTTCTTCTTCTCCTTTACCCCTGGATGATGGATAATCCTTACATCGAGCCGACTCTTGCGGCTTGTTCTTCGCTATCTGACCATCAGTCCAATCCACCTTCTAGAGAGGTCGGATCTCCGACCAACCTCCCGCTCCCTCCCTCCCTTTCATCTCACTACTCTGGGCATGCTGTACGAGATGTCTGAGGATACTAGATAGAGCAGATGCGAGACCCGGATGATGTTGTTGCTGAATTGAGAGCACACTCCGTGCGTGATCAGAGAGAGCAGTGGAGATCAGCAGACATATCCTATTCCAGAAGGATGGAGGAGCAGATAACACATGGAGCTCAGTCAGCTTCTACATTAGGTCCATTCGTATTGGATTTGGATTACATTCAACAACTGCCGACATTTTTAGGAGAGGCGCACGAGGAGCCTTATCTTCACATGTCCGCATTCGAGGAGTTTTGTAGAGCACAGAGATATTCAGATGTCACTGCAGAGGAGCTGATGACGAGGACCTTCCCATTCACACTTCACGACAGAGCCATGAGATGGCATCGGCGATTGGGGAGGACATTCGAGACGTGGGGAGAGCTACGTCGAGAGTTTCTACACAGATACTTCCCTCCACGTAGAGCGGATTTCATGCGGTCTTTGATCACCGATTTCTCAGTAGACCCCCAGGAGCCATTGCACGAGGCATGGCCGAGGTTTCTTGACCTCTTGAGGAGATTTCCTGAGCACGGACTTCCACTGACAGACTTGATAGAAATCTCCATGCGGGGGATGACCGCAGAGCAGATAGCACAGGTGATTACCACATGTGGCGGTTCAGACCGCAGTCCCGACATTCACTTACTGGACACCATCTCGAGTTTTCTTTCACAGAAATCTTCTTCACGAGATGCCGTAGTCGGGACAACACATGTGGACGATGCTATACCAGTGAGGTGTGTTACTTTACATGATGAGTCAGCTTCTACACACCAGCACGAGGACCTGGAGCAGACAGCACCACTGATAGAGGATATGACTGCCATAGCAGAGGGTCAGACCCGGAGTCTACTTGAATTCCTGTTGGTCTTCTAGCTGGAGTTCGAGTCAGCCCCAGAGTTCCCAGTTGACGAGTCTTGGATATCAGACCATTTGATACTCCAGGAACCGGAGGAGCCCCCGCTTTTGCAGACATTGATTCAGACACTTCATATTCCAGTCCCGGAGGACTCAGCTTCCTTTCTGCAGAGATACTTCTTGGACACGGACAGCTACCAGGACTCAGCCCAGCAGCCACAGCTCGAGGAGGGACACCACTTTGAGAGTACAGACACAGAGAGTCCCGTCTTCGAGCCTTTTGTCCTCCACTTTGTTGAGACAGATACACTTCCTAAGGACCAGCTGACAGCCAGCATAGCCGCAGAGTGAGGATCAGCCGCAGACACTTTGCCGGCTTCCGCGGTGTGGACTAGTACCTTCTCCTGCTTCCAGATTGCCGATACCTACACTTTCGATGATGATGCATCCTGGTGCACCGAGTGGATACTTGATAGCAGCGTAGACGACCATCTAGATCCTGATCCTCTCTTACTCACTTCTGATCTTGCATCTCTCCCCGAGGGTTATCTGCGGGAGGATGCCACACTCGATATATACTCGGTTTCACCTACTGAGAGTGTTTCCGGTCTGGCAGAACACGAAACCGAGTCTTTAGATCATTCTGATATTGAGTCTTCTCGCCTCGACGACCCTCGCGAGGATGAGCCCATTCTGAAGATATTCGATGATTTGCCTGATTTGATTCTATTTCATGCATCGGATATCAGTCTGCTTAGAGAGTCTCCTGATCTTGATTGTCCACACCTGTTTGAGACACTAATTGACGTGGAGGATTCTATTACTGATCCATCCTTCTCCACATTTGATTTCTTCGGCTCCACACTCTCACTCCAATCTGACCTAGAGCCGCTAATTTCTTTTGTGCTACCGGTTCCTGATCACTTATTTCCATATCACTGGCCTGTAGCAGACACCCGCTTGATTGCATACCTGGGTGTCTTTGTTTACACTGTTGAGTTCGTCGCAGTTCCCATACCGAGATTGCGAAGACAGTACGGCATTCGACTTACCGATGCCGTCCTGAACCTTGATACTGCATTATCCTATCCCTTGCGCCCAGCTAGTGGCGTAAAATCTAGCGCTTGTTGAGAGGCACCTCAACATTGTACTCTGTTGTATATACGTGTTTTGTCTTAGTTTGATCTTTCTATCTTCCGTTCTTGTTTTCACCCCAGGTCTCACCTAGGATTATCTTTGCTATACTTAGGATATTCCTCATCCTAAGTATGGGGGGGGGGGGGTGGAAACACCGGGTTGTTCATTCGCTCTGTTTCATCTCTTCTGTTGTGTTGCCTATACTTAAGGTGCTTCACCTTAAGTATAGGGGAGTGATGCCCTTCCACCTTGCATATATGTGTCGATTTTCTTCCTTTCTTTCTGCCCCTGTTTTGCTGCCTATACTTAGGGATATTTTACCCGAAGTATAGGGGGGCAGACTCTGTACATTCTTCACTCGAATTTCCCTTCATGTACAGCTTGCTATACTTAGGATTAGTTAATCCTAAGTATAGGGGGAAACCACCGAGTTCTCCTCATTATATTCATTCATTCATTTCTGTGCCTATCCATTCCTTTTCACTTCCCTTTTACTAAGCACGAGTTATGTCTTCTTTATCGCTCTTGATCACTCTGAGGACATCGTTCGAGCTAAGTATAGGGGGGGTGTGTATATATTCCATATATACTTTAGCCATAACTCGTACTTTGTGTGAGTGTGTTAATAAATAAAATGGCTAAAAACCCCCAAAACCCTAAAAATCACAAAAATTAAAAAAAATTCCTGTAAATAATCATTCTTTTATTGCACATACATATCTAGTGTACAAAATTATTTTTGTAAAAATGTTTTCAAAAAGTTTTTGTGTAAAGTTTGTGTAAATATTTTCTTATCAAAATTATGTATATAGTACAAAATTTTTCCAAAATGTTTTGAAAATTAAAAGTTTGCAAAAATCTTGTGTAAATGTTTGTAAATACTTTTGCAAAACTTGCACTTCATGCATCCATCCATTCATGATTTCAAAACATTTTTCAAAAATTTTGCACGATTGTAAATATGTGTAAATAGCATCTTTGTGTATATATGTATATAGCTTTTCCTGGATGATAGTTCACATTTAAACTAAGCCTGGAATTAAATTGGGAAATGGAGCTTGATTAAGATCTTAATGCACCTAATTCTAAGAGGAACCTTATAGGGCTTAGGGTTAAGGCTTTTCAGGTCCATAAGGACTTAATTCTTTGAGTCCACTAGGCTATGAGCATATGTCATCTTGATGAGCCTAAGTAGAGCACTGAACAACACACGCATGACTCTTAGAGACAATGGCTTGACTTGCACCAACACCTTACACATAGCTCTCCACGGATGAGGTGGTGAGGAGGCAGTTTCCTTTGGCTTGGGGTAGCATATGAGGGTAGTACTTCTAGGCGGAACCTCTCTTCTTCTTCTAGTGAAGGAAGTGCGTCTCAACTTGGTCTAGTGGTGATGAAGGCTAAAGACAAAAGCTGTGGGTTGCAATAAAGCTTCAAAAGAGGGATAGTCTACTGGCTCAAGAGGAAATTTCTTGTATATATGCTGCACCATGTAGATATGTTGTACAGAGGCACTTGAAAAAAATGCAAAATGCAAAAAGAACTCCAAAAAAGTGGTGGGTCGGATTGAAAATTTAATAACCCCACCGGAGTGTATATAGTCAAATAAAGCAAAAGCATATGGTATCCATGTTACATCTCATGAAGCTAGCAGCGGGAGACTTAGCTACACTGGCTGAGCTTCCGAAAGTCTATACTTCTTCCCCCTCTTCTTGAGCCGGTTGCACTTGAACTTAGAAGGGAATACCACGCTTCTCGAGGAAAGAGTTGCTAGACCGAGGCATTAGAGTTACCAGGTTGAGGGAGGTTGTTTCTTTGTTACTTCTGAGGTGGGGAGCTACATATCACTTACACTGCTTGGAAAGATTCATGGTCATTAGAGTTTGTGTATGTAGACTTGTTCTGATCTGGTTTATTGAGGAGTCTTGTCCATAGATTGGTGGAACTTAGAGACTGTTGAGTTTTAAGCTTAAATCTAAATAAGGTTTCGACACATTAATAATCCAAAGATCTGATCGAGCTCCATAATTCAATTTAATGAAGGAAAGTTTAATATTCAACCTTTATCCATGTATATTCCTCTCGTTTTCTTTTTCTTTCTTTCTTTTTCACTTCTTTTTCAAATAAGTGTTTGCTAAGGGACTAGCAAAGTTAAGTATAGGGGGTTGATGAATACCCATTCATCACTCTTTATTCTTATATTTTAGCTGCAAAAACCTTTGCAAATACATGTAGATAAGTGTAAATACAAATAAATAGCAAAAAGCATGCATTGTGTAAAAACTAATAATTAGCATGTTTTTGTGCTAAAATAAAAGAATAAAGAGTCAAAAGAAAAAGAGGGAAATATCTAGAATAAATATTGAGCGACCTAATTCCAAGGGAGGGCTCAGCATGGGCCTGACCGCATAAAAGCCCAAGTAGAGAGAGATAAGGAAGCTCCTATGTGTATATACCTATAAATAAATAAATGAAAATATTTTCCTCTAAAAATAAAAATAAAAATGGATTATATTTATTTGTAAATATTTGTAAAGATAAAATCAAAATCAAAATATAAAAATAAAAAGGAAATTAAAAATCCCTTCACCATTGTATAAAAGCCATGTATATAGTCCACTCATCCCTATTTATTTAGCTTTATAAATAAATAAAATTAATTTCCAAAAATTTTGTAAACATTCTATATGATATGGTGTAAATAAATAAAATAGAAACAATTAAAACAAAAACAAAATAAAAATCACAAAATTAGAAATCAAAAAAATATTGTAAATATACCATGTATATATATGTACATACCTATTTATTTCACCTATGTATATAAATAATAAAAATAAAATAAAAATATCAAATTATTCCAAATTTTATTATATAAATAAATAAAATATAAAATTGGAATAAAATATACAAAAATTAAAAATTAAAAATCAAAAATAAAAAATACATATGTATATACATGTATATAATAATAATATTTTGTAAATACCTAAAATATATTTCAAAAAAATAATTAAAAATCACTAAAAAATAGAAAAAAAATAAAATAAATATTTTTCATGTTTTAAGTTTTTATTAATTCGGTCATTTTCTATCTTAAAATAAATAAACAAATAATTGGACCTTGGCGGCTTCTGATTAGTCCACGGGGGTTTGTTGACCCCGGTCAACTCTCCCCCGCGGACCCCCTTCTTGCGGATCTGATTGACGACCCGAGTTCTCACCCTTTTAGCAACCAGATCCGATCAATTTCCACTCAAACTCAGGGCTCCGATTGCCAAGGGAAGATCCACGATCCTCGCGCACATCTCGGTTTAGGGATCCGATCCTTAGATTGCTCACCCGATCACCATCTTATCGGACCCCTGGACATATAAAGCCTCATCTCCGGCAACCTTTTCCCGCATCTTTGGATCTCCCCCTCGTCTCCTGTGACCTCCTCCACCTTGCCTGAGTGACAGCGGAGCTTGTGGGAGTTGCAGCGAGGCCCGGGAAGCCGGGAGCCACTGATCCGGTGGTTTTTACCACCGTGTGCCGTCGCGAGCGCGCTCAGCCTCGGGAAGACGACGCCCCCTTGCAGGCAAGGACCCCGGAGCTCGCCGAGCTCCAGCACAGTCGACATCCTCCGCCAGGTAGTTCCTTTAGCCACTAGTTTAGCGTAGAAAATAGATTTTCGTTCACTGTTCTTGTAGCTCCGCCGCTTTCGCCAGCTCACTCCGACCTTCCATCAGCCATCCCCACCCGACCACCACCTTCACGATTCTCCTCCGCACCTTCTCCACCTACCCATCCACCCTGACTCGCCCCGGAGCAGGGACTTCGGTCCTTCTCCTCCGCCGCTCGCCGGAGGACCACGCCCCGACGCACCCACTCGCCCATTTCGCCCCTAACTTGGTCGAGGCAATCTGCCCTCGACCAAGGAGCTGCTTGGTGTGTTTTGCAGGTCGAGAAGGATCCATCTGAGGGTCCGAGCTCTTAGGCGCAGCAGCTCTAGGCCACCACCGTCGTGGGGCCAGTCTGGTGGTCGTCAGCCTCATCGGAGACCGCCATCAGCTGCGGAGCTTCACGGCGGAGCTCTTCCGCATCTTAGCAGCAGCTGAGGAGACCCCCAGCACCTTCACGAGCCCGGCGAAGTTTGCCGGCGCCCAGTTCTTCCAGGAGTCTTCCCCGACGTCCGATCGCCCTCTCCCTCCAGATTCCATCCTAGCCACCCATATGAGGGGCTTCGTCACCATCCGATCCTTCTGAGGGTCGATCTGAGCCGCATGATCAATTGAAGAGGCGCTCGTGATTCCCAGCCGTCCGATCTCCATGCCTCATCTTCTCAGCCGTAGATTCAACGAGGGTTTCGCCGCAGCGTACGTACACCGTCAGATCTGCCACACGGTGGACCCTCGACCGTTCGATCAGGCCAGTGATTCAGGGCTAAAAGCGCCACCGTTCTCGCTCGTTGGATCTGCTACGTGGCGCTCATCCAGCCGTCGACATTAATAAAAGGGGTAATTTGTTCTTAAGCCCCTCTGCTTTTCGTATTTATTAGTTAGTCCTGTAAATATTTTATCAGGTTCATTTTATTCCGCACATTTTGCACTTAGGACCTCGTACTTTCTTTATTTGCATTTATACCCCTGTCTACGTGGACCACGTGCTTCGTCACGTGAATTTCTTAGGTGTATTTGCATTTAATACCCTGTCGTTCTGGATGTTATGGATTTAATGAAAACATTTGGATATTTGCATTTATACCCCTGTGCGTCATTTATTATTGCATGTGCGTATATTCGTGGGTTATTTGCAGACTAGTCCCTGGACTTTTGGTACCTGTTACTAAAAGGTCCTCGGACTTAGTTTTTGTTACATTTTGGGTCCCTGAGTGCCCCAGACATGTGCTTGGCATGTAATTTCTTGGGTATTTTGCACCAGACCCCACAGAACTCTTGGTATTTGCGTCTTGGTCCCTGTGTACTGTGCCCTTGTGTGTGATTTTAATAAAATAGCAAATCAACTCCAAATTTGATGAAAATTGGACACTTGGCTCCTGCCATGATGTAAATTTTTCTATAAATTTTGGAGACATTTTAGACACTGTTTGATATTTTTAAAAATTCAAAAACACGTATTTTCTTTACTGTTTGACTTTGAAAATCACAAAATATATTAAAACTTAGCTAAAAATTACAAATAATGTATTTACTGTTTGTCTTTGCTTGCTTGATTTTCTATCCAAATTTGACTATTTTTCATTATCTAAAACACCTAAAAATTGAAAAAACACTCAAAAACTCATAAAAATTCTAATAAATCATTTAAAAATCCAAAATAATAATTTAGGTTCTCAAATTTTCCTTGTTTTCTTCTCTATACAGGAAAAATACCTCCAGGCTTATTGGGGACTTTTAGACATTTTATCTAAGTCCCTCAAGCTCGGCTGGACAGTACCTTCTTTTTCATTCACTGTTTGATTTTTAGAAAATTAAATAAACATCAGAATAATCTCAAAAATTCACTAAAAACAGTAAAAATTATAAAACACACAAAAATATTTTTTCTGGAATTTTTGCTTGAGTTTTGATACATTAAATAAATAATTGAGTTGCTTGCTTTCCTTGTTTTCCTTAGTTTCTTAATTAATTAAAAATCCAAAAAATATAAAAACCCTAAAAACCACCAAAATACCCTTTTCTTCTCTTTCCTTCGATTTTTTTGACTACTTCGTAGGCCGCAAGGCCATCACGTGCTCCTTGAGTTCGACCCTGGTCTCTATACCAGGTTAATAAAATAGCAAGACCGCTATCTTGATTTTGACTTGATTTTATCTTATATTGGTGGTCTATTTTTCTGGATTGACCGCATCTGGTGACTTTGGTCGCAACGACCATCTTAGATACCTTTACCTGAGTCGCCTTGGTTTTGTGGGTCATCACCTCCTGCTCCCATCTTCGTCTTCCTTACATCGTGTTCCTCCTGCATCGCTAATCTGGTGGTTGTCTCCTTCCGTAGTTTATTTCCTCTTTTGGTTGTTGACGGCTCCCTTCTGCACTCATCCCAGTGACGAAAGCTAAATAGGTATTTCCTTTTTTTGCATTTTTATCGTCCCTCCCATTCTGTTGGTACAATTTCTTTCCTACTTACTTCCCTTCTTTTCATTTGATGTTTTATCCATGTAATTTCTTCTTCGCATATGTATCCCTCTGTTTTCTATTTCCGTGCATGAGATTTTGCAGTCGTTTTTTTTGTTTTTCCATTGTCAACATCTGTGTTCTACGATCATGTTTGTCGGCAAGTCGAACTCTAAATAGGGCATCTTATGTTTCTGCGGGTGTCTGATGAATACCCATTCATCACTCTTTATTCTTATATTTTAGCTACAAAAACCTTTGCAAATACATGTATATTCATGTAAATACAAATAATTATCAAACGCATGCATTGTATAAAGTTTAATAATTAGCATGTTTTTGTGCAAAAATAAAAGAATAAATAGTAAAAAGAAAAAGAGGGAAATATTTAGAATAAATATTGAGCAACCTAACCCAAGGAAGGGCTCAGCATGGGCCTGACCGCATAAAAGCCAAAGTAGAGGGAGATAGGGACTCATGTGTGTAAATATATTTGTAAATATAATAAAATATTTTCCTCCAAAAAGAGACTAAAATGGGCTTGTAAATACTTGTATATATTTATAAATATAAAAATCAAAATAAAAATGGAAAAATAAAAAGAAAACAAAAACCTTCACTATGTAGATATTCATCATATACATAGCCACTCCTATATTTATTTTACCTTACAAATAAATAAAATTAAATTCCATAAAATTTGTAAATATTCTATATTTTATGGTGTAAATAAATAAATTAAAAACCATTAAAACAAAAACAAAATAAAAATAACAAACTTAAAAACCCAAAATACTTTGTACATATACCATGTAGATACATGTACATATATATTTATTTCACCCTTGTATATAAATAATAAAAATAAAATAAAAATACCCTTTTATTCCTAATTTTATACTATAAATAAATAAAATATAAAATGGGAATAAAAATGCACAAAAATAACAAATTAAAAATCAAAAATTAAAAAGACATATTGTACAAATACCTATGTATAGCTATACTATGTAAATACCCTATTTTTATTTTGAAAAATTAATTAAAAATCACCAAAAAAATAGAAAAAATTTAAAATAAAAATATTTCATGTTTTAAGTTTTTAATAATTCAGCCATCTTCTATTTTAAAATGAATTTCCAAATCTTTTCCACTTGGCTGCACCTGATTGGTCCACGGGGAATGTTGACCTCCGGTCAACTTCCCCCTGGATCACCTTTTCCAGCGGATCTCGCGCTCGACCCGACTTCTCACAATTTTTGCCCTCGATCCGACACCTGAATACCTAAACCCCGGGTCCTACTTCTTCTCCTCACATCCGACACCCTTGCCGGGGTATACGCCTCGAGATCCGCGCTTCACGCAGCCCTACCCGACCAACCCTAGTAGGACTCCTGGCAGTATAAGGCCTGCGCTCCGCCACCTCATTCAGCATCTTTGGCTCCTCCACTCTCCACCCAAGGACCTCCATCGCATCGGCGAGAGTGACAGCTCGCTCCCCGTGGTGTTGCAGCGAGGAGGGAGTGCGAGACCTCTGATCCGGCGAGCAAGCACCGCCGTGCTCTACCCACAGCAGGAGCTCGAGCCTCCGGCCCCGACGACCCGCGAGGCTACGACCCAGAGCATCGCAAGCTCACCCACAGTCGATCCCTACGCCCAGGTAGCCTTAGTTCCCTCTCTGTTTCTTTAATTTTCGAATTCGCTCAAATTCGCCGCTCCGCCGACCACCTTCGATTCCGGTCACGTCCCCCATCCATTCAACCATCGGGCTGAACCATAGCCTCCGCCTTCCTCCCGCGCACCTTCTCCGCACTTCCATTCAACCCAGCTCGCACAAGAGCTGGGGTTCGAGTTCCTCCGTCCATCCCCTCGCCGGAGCTCGCCCGCACCAACTCCCCGACCACTTTCACCACGCCTAACGGGGTCGAGGTAGTTTGCCCTCGACCCGCGTGCTTTCTGGAGCACTTTGCAGGTTCATCCAAGACCATCTGAGGGCTTGGACCATTCGGTCCAGTAGCTCCACCTCCGCCGACCTCGTCGGAGCTCTCTAGGGCTCGGTTGGGTCATCGGAGGCCACCGCTCGACGCGGAAGCCTCCCACGCACCTTCTCCGATCTTCAGCGAGCTTCCAGGAGGACACCAGCGCCGCCACGAGCCCGGCGAAGTTCGCCGGCACCCAGTTTGTCCAGCATCCTCCTCAGCCGTCTGATCGCCCCCGCGCTCCAGACTTGATTGTACCCGTCCATTTGAGGAGTGTCCCTGACCGCCAGATTCTTCGAGGGTTGATCTCCACCGTTGATTCAGCGAGGCTTAGCCGCGACGCGTCTTCACCGTCAGATCCAGCACGTGGCGAAGCCTCGACCGTCCGATCCACCCGAGGGCTTCCTTCGTTGGGCGCCACCCGCATCTCAGCCGTCCATCTACCATGTGGCGCCCATCCGTCGTCTCCAGTAATAAAGGGTAATTTACCCTTAGGCCCTACCCTTTTATTTTATTTAGCATTTAGTCCTGTAAATAAGTTAGATAGTTGTTTTATTTTTGGTATAATTGCACTGAGGACCCTACGCTTTATTTTATTTGCTTATATACCCCTGTGTATGGTGTAGCACGTGCATCGACACGTGCTTTGTTGGGTATTTTGCATTATTAGTCTTGTAGTTCTCGTTTGTTCTGAAATGAATGAAAACTTTTGGATAATTGCTTTTATACCCCTGTGCGTGAATTAATTGAGCATGTGCGTGTATTAGTGGGTAAATTACAAACAAGTCCCCGGACTTTTGGTACCTGTTACCAAATAGTCCTAGGACTTAGTTTTCCTTACATTTAGGTCCCTGAGTGCCTCAGGCACGCACGACGCGCGTGTTTTCCTGGGTATTTTGCACCGGACCCCCCCAGAGCTTTGTGTATTTGCACTCAGGTCCCTGTGCACAATACCTAACTTTTATGTTTGAATAAAATAGCAAATCAACTCCGAATTCAATGAAAATTGGAAACATGGCTCCTGCCATGTTGTAAAATTTTCTAGAATTTTTGCAGACATTTTTGTTCTCATTTACTATTTTTAAAAATTCAAAAACATCCATTTCCGTTACTGTTTAACTTTAAAAATCACAAAAAAATATTAAACCCTATCTAAAAATTAAAAAAAAATTAGCTACTGTCTGTTTTGGCTTGCTTGATTTTCTAGCCAATTTTGGCTATTTTTCATTATATAAAACTTAAAAAATTGCAAAACACTAAAAATCTTATAAAAATTCTAATAATTAATCTAAAAATCCAAAAATAATAATTAAGTTGCGTAAATTTTCCTTGTTTCTTTCTCTATACAGGAAAATTACCTTCAGGCTTATTAGAGATTTTTAGATATTTTATCTAAGTTTTTTAAGCTCGGCTGGATAGTACCTCCTTTTTCTGTCATTGTTTCATTTTTAGAAAATCATATAAAAATCAGAAAAAATCCCAAAAATTCACTAAAATAGTAAAAATCATAAAATACACAAAAACATTTTTATTGGAATTTTTGCTTGATTTTTGATACATTAAATAATTGCTTGAACTTGGTTGTTTCCTTTGCTTCTTTATTCTCCTTATTAATTAAAAATCCAAAAAAATTTAAAAACGCTTAAAAATCCACCAAAAATAGTTTCTCTTTATTTTTGACTCTTTTTGACTACTTCGTAGGCCGCAAGGCCATCACGTGCTCCCTGAGTCTGACCCTGGTCGCTATACCATGCTAATCTAATAGCCAGGGCCACCATTTGATTTTCATTGATTTTCTATCTCTGTTTGGTGGTATATTCCTTATTTTTCTTGATTGACTGAATTATTTCTCTCGATCCGGGTCGCAACGACCCTCGAGTGATTTTATATTTTATCCCGGATTGATTGAGCAGATTTTTCGGTCATCAGAATGGCGCCGTTGCCGGGGAGCACGGCTTAGTAGTCGGTTTTTGAGTTTTTCCACGGTTTTCTTTTCGCGGCTTTTTGTACATATTTTTGTATATATATTTGATCTGTTTATACATTTATCTGGTCTGACCACTCTTGTTTGTTTTCTTGCGAGGGCCCGAGGACCGAGGCGGCTTTCTTCAGAAGCCGAGCAACCGCGGGAACCGGAGGCGGCTCTCTTCTTTACAGAGCCGCAGGGGAGCGCGAGGAGCGAGCAGGAGTGTGGGAGCCGCAGGATAGCCGCGAGATTAGTGTAGCTTAGATTAGGTTTTATTTCCCACATATTTGAACTGTTGTAATAATACAGGTACACTCGGACAGACAGTTGGACTCTCGGGTCTGTTTCGCCGAACACCGGTGTGCTCGGGGGACCCTTTTAGATAGCTTAGATCTTTCGCGGCTTTTTCACAGCTTTTAGATTTTTTGCTGCCTTTTACGGTTTTACGCGGTTTTTCTCGAGCCCCTAGACTTAGGATTTTGCTTGAATGTGCCGTAATTAGTAGGATCCCCACACTTAACTACTTGCATGTTCCTATAGATCGTAATTGGATCTACTAATAATTCATTAATAAAAATAGCTTAGTCGCTTTCCTGACAGCCTACGCGCCGCGAGCCTGCCCCGTCAAGTGCTACTCCTGAACTCGACCTGTCGAGAAGAGGAGGGGTGGGTCTAGACCGGACTCATTGGATCGAGGGCGAGTGACTAGCCAGACGGTTCTGTCGAGTAGAAATTGCTTGTTTAGGACTCGGTTTTCACCGCTGCACCATATAGGTAGTTTCTTTTCAGTCTTTACATTTCTGCGCGGATCATCTTGCATGTAGACTGCTGGAGTCAGGTACGCATTTCTATCTCTGCATGCATCATTGATTTATCGCGCATCGGCTTTTTCGTCTTCTCCCCCCTGTTTTTGACTTAATAACTAGGAGAACCGAAAAATTCGTTAGGCGTTTTTGCTTGCATTAAAAAAATCTAAAAAAAGAAAAACCATAAAATTGAAACTGCTAAAACTATCGACCCTAAAAGACACATCACCTAAAAATTTGTCTTGGGGAGAGCAACCCCCTCATTGCTTGGTTTGCTTGTGCGAGAGAGTGACCCGTACACTTGGTAAAGCCCTCCGGTGCTCATCTCGACTAATTACCGACTCTTCTGTGCGGGATAGTCGGTTGAGAGAGTATCGAGTATCCCAGCAGGTCACGTAATCGCTCTGATATTTTGATTGTTCACCAAAATAAAAATTGACAAGATAATTTAAGCGAGCCTTTACGGTCTTCAGATCGCGTTGCGTTGGTGAACTTGGGGGTTTACTTTCGATCATAGTTTTTCCAGATCTCATCCACCTTACTCGCCAGATCACGATGATGGGTAGGAGGTCTCTTAGGCAGCCTCTGGTTGTACCACTTTTTAGCACTCCTGACCATTCATCTAGGTCAGTTCGTGGGAGCTCAGACCCGCTCTCCGAACCCGAGTATGACTCCGCCCTTTTCCCCCTCGACCACCCTTCTTCTTCTGATTCAGAGATACCAGTGCCAGAGGAGAGACATGCAGATGATTTATCGGCACCTCAGTTCGGTTGTTTTGATTTTTCAGAGACGATGGCCGGCAGTTCTGATGATCGCACCGGAGGTCCACGAGGGAGAGCAACATTTCGTTATGGACCAGGGTTCGATCAACTCAACCCTGATCGCCTCCCTCGAGTCAGTGCAGTAGCAGCTGAGGGATCAGGGGGCTTTCATGATGGATATGAGGAGAGAGCTTGAGCAGATGAGAGCCAACCGCGAGAACCACGGAGGAGGAGGACCGACGATGCGGCAGCTGCCGCCGCCGCTGCAGCCGCGGCAGCAGCAGCAGGAGGAGCAGGACCACCGAGACCGATGCGGGATAACCACAATCCCGGATCGACTTTGACGCACCGTTGGGTGGTGCTTCCAGCTATCGTGGGGGACTTCAAGTTCCCCCCGGATACTTTGCAGCTCCTTCCCCGGTTTCACGGTTTGGCTACTGAGGAGCCTCATCTCCACTTGCAGGAGTTTGAGATGATTTGCAGTACTATCCACGATCGTCAGGTGGACCAGGACACGATTCGGATGATTGCCTTCCCCTTTTCTTGGCAGACAGAGAAACCACCTGGCTAAAACATCTGGGGAAATTTGTTTAAACTTGGTAGCAGCTCCGCGCTGAGTACTTGCATAAGTACTATCCACTCTGGCGGACCAATGCAGCGAGAGCCCTGATCAGCAACTTCTTCATACTCCCCAACGAGCAGTTTCATGAGGCATGGGAGAGGTTTCGAGAGCTGACCGACAGATGCCCGCACCACGACATTTCCAAGCCGAACCTTGTTCAGAGCTTCTTCAGCGGGCTGACACCAGAGCTTCAGGGCTTGGTGAACGCTTCTTGTGGCGGGTCTTACTTCACCAAGGATCACGACCAGGTCTGGGCCATTTACGAGGAGATGGCTGAGAACTACATGGTGATGTCTCAGACCAGGTTGTACACTCAGGGCAGACCCCAACAGCCAGGACCCGTGCAGTACCAGAGGATAGCACGGATCGACGCCGGTCCTTCCAGTTCGTCCGCCAGTAGCAGCAGCACAGGCAGAGTCTTCAGCTGCGGACATGGGCATCATTAGCGAGAAGTTGGATCGGATGGAGCTGATTGAGAAGAAGCAGTGCCAAAGCACACTCAGATGGAGAAGATGGCACAGACTCTGAGCGACATGAAGACCCAGCTCTTGTGTCTCCAGGAGGCACAGATGGCTTCCCAGCCCCGTCTTCAGTCGCGAGGCGATCACGGCAGCAGCGACAGCTCGTTCCATCGCTCCAGCTCACACCAGTGGCCTAGACAGGTTCACCTTGTACAGGTGGAGCCGTACCAGCAGCTGCAGCCCACTTACCGATCACCACCATCTCCAGACTTACAGTTGGTGGTATACGAGCCTGATCGGCCTTTGGCAGTACTCCCGCCAGTCCCGTACGATGCAGAGCTGTTGATGGATGTCAACGGGATTTGGTATGACCACCCTCAGCCTGGAATCCGACGAGACCATCCCGGATTCAGGTGGGGGAATGGAGGTACCCAGCCCCAGCAGCAGCCATCTGGTCAGGGAGGCCAGTACAGCCAGCAGAGAGAGCACCAGCAGCAGTAGCCCCCAGTGTACCTACCACAGCAGCAGCAATCGTCCTACGGTCCTCGTCCCTACCAGCAGGGACAGTCTTGGAGGCGTGAGCAGCCTCACCAACAGCAGCAGCAGCATCACTCATACCCCTCTCAGCCACAACAGCAGCATGTCCAGCAGCCTCACTACCAGAGAGGCTACCCGTCGGGTTCCCATGAGAACCTTGTTTTGGACGACATAGCCCGCCTCCTCACGGATCAGCAGGCTACTTTCAGACGGGAGATGGATGAGTTCTGCCAGGAGATGCGGGACATCGTGAGAGGGAAGGCCGCCATCCCTGCCCAGATCGAGCCAAACCCCAACAACCTGAAGCGGAAATCTGAGCAGGTAGTTTGTACTGAGTATACCACTCCTAGTGATGCATTTGGTGATATGACTGGATATCTATTTGATACTGATTTTGTCACACTTAGGAGCGGTAGGATGCCAGCAGGCGGCGCCTCCTCTGAGCTACATCATGAGGATCCACCTAGAGCGCCCGACGAGGAGGATGATGACGGTGGTACTGATGCCGCCAAGGATGCTGATTCCACCGGCGGTACTGAGGCCGCCGTTTCACCAGTTCGAGGAGGTGGTACTGAGGCCACTCCTGATGCCGAGCCAGAGCGTGGTATTGAGGCCGCAAGTTTTACAGCCGAGCCAGCCGATGGTGGTACTGAGGCCACCCATACTTCTGAGAGACATGTTGTTTTTCCTTCTTCTGCACCTGTATCTCGGAACATTTCTGTGAATAAAGGAAAGGGTTTATTTTCTTCTGGTCCCATTGTGGTGCATGATGTATGTGTGGATCCGGTCATCGAACCGCCTAGACCCTTTTCTAGTCCTTCATCTGAGAAGGACCCAGTGATCCCCTTCCCTAGAGCCCTTCAGATGGGGAAGGGGAAGAAAACAGAAAATACAAAAAAGAGAGATCAGGAAGAGTTCAGCCAGCAGATGATAGATCATTTCCACATACAGCTGACTCTTCAGGAGGCTTTGCAGCACATTCCCCTTCTTCAGCGTTCGTTGAGAGACAGGACCACAGTCTGGAGGAAGAGGAGGAACCATCACTCTGAGATCCATGTGCTGACAAAAGCCACGTGTTTCGCGATCCAGAACCGTCTGCCGGCCAAGAGGCCAGATTCCGGAGCCCCTTATATCAGATGCAATATCAGTGAGCAGAGGTTCGACCGTACTCTATTGGATAGCGGATCGTCGATCAACCTCCTTCCGGCAACCCTTCTCGACCGCTTCGAGTTGGGCACTCTTCGACAGAGCAGGACAGTCCTTCAGTTTGCTGATAGATCTGTCAAGAGGCCGAAGGGGTTGTTGCGAGATGTTGTCGTCACTATTCAGGGCCTGCAATTCCCCGTGGACTTCGTAGTGTTGGACATGGAGATCCCTGAGTCTGTGACCGATACCCCCATCATTCTAGGTCGCCCGTTCTTGGCCACAGCCAAGGCAGTGACCGACCATGATAGCGGGAAGGTACACTTTCGCATCGAGGGCGAAAGTGTACAAATAGAGACGGTCGAGGACAGCAGAGCCAGAGAGATATCATGCTCAGAGACCACTTCAGATACAGAGCAGTTGACAGATGCAGGGCTAGACATCCACCAGGACTGTGACTTTGTGATCACAGACGATGAGGCAGTTTGGGCAGACCTAGCAGCATAGGCCATCCTCTCATTTTCAGACACCGCTGATGCAGAGATGATAGCAGAGGAGAGCTTGGAGAGCACATTACTGGTTCAGGACACTTTAGAGGCAGCAGAGTAGGTTCTCGACCGTGACACAGATTTCTGTGATGATGGTGGTACTGATGCCACCTTGTGTGATGCAGATCCCTCGGAGTCAGAGTCTGAGTGGGCAGATTGTGATGATTATATGCCAGACCTGATTTCCACTGAGCCTACAACTGAGGAGAAGGTAGATACCGAGCAGATCAGAGACAGTTCAGTTGAGCAGCCTTCTTCAGATCCAGTTTGCGAGAGTACGCTCTCAGTCTCCTGGACAGATTTGGCAGCATACACGCATCTTCTTTCGAAGCCAGATTTGCCAGCACCTAGTTGTCCAGAGCTGAAGCCACTTCCTTCGTCGTTGAAGTATAGATTCCTTGCGGGTGAGCATGAGATGTACCCAGTCATTATCTCAACCGATTTGACTGGAGAGCAGGAATCCCGTCTGATGGGGGTTCTTGAAAAGAACCGCAAGGCAATAGGATGGAGCGTAACAGATCTCCATGGGATCAGTCCGGCCCTGTGCTCCCACCATATCTATCTCGAGGATGAGGTGAAGTCGTCGCGTGAGTTCCAACGACGGCTGAACCCAAATCTGAGAGAGGTTGTCATGAAGGAAATTTCGAAATGGTGGAGCGCCGATTTTATCTATCCCATCTCCGACTCCAAGTGGGTCAGCCCTTTGCATGTGGTGCCCAAGAAGACGGGCATCACTACAGTGATTAACGAGTCTGAAGAGGAGATTGCTACACGAGTACCCACTTCTTGGTGGGTTTGTGTTGACTACAGGAGACTCAACCAGGCCACCAAGAAGGATCATTTCCCCCTTCCCTTTGTAGATCAGATCATTGAGAGACTGGCAGGGAAGAGCCATTACTATTTTCTGGATGGGTACTCGGGCTACAACCAGGTGGCCATCGCTCCTGAGGATCAGGAGAAGACCACCTTTACCTGTCCCTTCGGCACATACGCCTTCCGACGCATGCCATTTGGGCTATGCAATGCCCCTGGGACTTTTCAGAGATGCATGCTGTCGATCTTTTCGGACATGGTAGGGGAGTGCTTAGAGGTCTTCATGGATGATTTCTCTGTTTACAGCGACGGATCCGACTCCCGTCTTGACTGCCTAGACCGAGTACTTCAGCGATGTATTGAGGTCCGCTTGGTTCTTTCTTGGGAGAAGAGTCACTTTATGGTGACTCAAGGGACGGTGCTTGGCCACATCATCTCCAACAGCGGCATGGAGGTTGATCCAGCCAAGGTTGATGTCATTAGATAACTCACACCACCGTCCAATTTACGGCAGTTACGGTCTTTCCTGGGGCACGTCGGTTTCTATCGGCGGTTCATTTGTGATTTCAGTAGGGTTGCCCGGCCATTGACTGACCTGCTGACGAAAGACACCGAGTTCCTTGTCGATGACAAGTGTCTTTCGTCGTTTGAGACTCTCAAGCATTGTATTGTTGAGGCTCCTGTCCTCCAGCCACCAGATTGGTCTCTCCCATTCAAGATCATGACGGACGCCTCCGATTTTGCCGTGGGGGCTGTGCTGGGACAGAGGAGGGATGGAGTTCCATTTGCTATCCACTATGCTAGCCGCACCTTGGATTCCGCCCAGCGGAATTATACAGTCACAGAGAAGGAGATGCTAGCAGTTGTGTTCGCCCTAGATAAGTTCAGATCTTACATCAATGGATCTAGAGTGACTTTGTAAACTGATCATACCGCCATCCGATACCTCATGGCAAAGAAGGATGCCAAGGCCAGGCTGACTAGATGGATCCTTCTACTCCAGGAGTTCGACATTGAGATCAAGGATAAGCCTGGTGTCAAGAATGTGGTGGCGGATCATCTCTCCCGTTTAGAGCAGCCTGAGGAGTCTGAGCAGATTGATCCCATTTGTGAGACCTTCCCAGATGAGGCGATCCTTGCTATCGCCTCACTCCCGTGGTATGCCGATATTGTGAACTTTCTTGTTTCTAAGAAAGTGCCACAAGGTTGGTCCAGACAGAGGCTTGAGACCTTCCTCGTGAAGGCCAAGTCTTACCACTGGGAGGATCCCATCCTTTACCACGAAGGAGGGGATAGCATCTGGCGTCGGTGCATTCCTCAGGAGGAGCACCATAGCGTCCTCACTTACTGCCACAAGCTTGAGGCAGGAGGACATCATTCTAGGAGGAGAACGGCACAGAAAGTGCTCCAATCTGGCTTGTGGTGGCCTACTCACTTCAAGGACTCTGATGAGTTCGTGAAGAGGTGTAGTGACTGTCAGAGGATGGGCACTTGTGGACAACGTGATATGATGCCGATGCAGCCCATTCACTTCTGTGAGGTTTTTGACGCATGGGGCATCGATTTCATGGGTCCATTCCCTAAGAGTCAGGGATTTGAGTACATTCTGTTGGTCGTTGATTATGTTAGTCGTTGGGTTGAGGCTATCCCCGTCCGAGCCACTGATGCCAGGACAGTTTGCAGATTTTTGAGGAAGCACATCATAACGCGGTTCGGGGTACCTCGAGTATTGATTTCAGATGGGGGGTCTCATTTCATCAACGACCAGGTAAAGGCACTTGCTAGTGAGTTCGGCATAGACCATTGAGTTGCACTCCATACCATCCACAGACGAATGGTCTAGCCGAGGTCTCGAACAGGGAGATCAAGACTATTTTGCAGAAAGTCGTCTGCCCTGACCGAAAGGATTGGTCACAACTTTTGGACTCGGTCTTGTGGGCATATAGGACGTCTTTCAAGACACCATTAGGCACATCTCCCTTTCGCCTAGTTTATGGCAAGCCGTGCCATTTACCTGTTGAGTTGAGGCACAAGTCACTTTGGGCAGTCACGGATATTCTTTTAGATCCAGATAGTGTAGGAGACCAGAGGAGGGCAGAGTTAGCTGCCTTGGAGGAGCTTAGAGATACAACCTTCTCAAACAGCCTACAGTATAAGGAGAGAGTGAAAGAGTGGCATGATTCTCATATCAGCCACAAGCATTTTGAGCCTGGACAGAGAGTGTGGTTGTTTGATGCTAGGCTTCGTCTATTTCCAAGGAAGCTACAGAGCAAATGGAAGGGACCTTATCTTGTGAGAAAGGTACATGACAATGGTAGCATTGATATATCCGAGTTGTCTTCTGAGAGTATCTTTCGAGTGAACGGCCAGCGGCTCAAGCCATTTCTAGATCATGAGCTGCGGGTCGTTGATGTTGCCCCTATTCACTTTGCGTGAGATGTTGTCTCTTGACTCACATCTATTGCATCTCACGCCTGATTATCACTGTTCTTCCGACCTGTATAGATCCAGTTGTCCATATCACTCTATTCTTTAGTCCCACATCCCTTTTCTCATCTTATGATTATGCTATACTTAGGATGTACTTTACCCTAAGTATAGGGGGATGTAGAACCTGCGGGTATTCTTTTCATTCTTTCTACCCCTGTTTTGCTACCTATACTTAGGGATATTTTACCCTAAGTATAGGGGGGCAGACTCTGTACATTCTTCACTCGGATTTCCCTTCATGTACAGCTTGCTATACTTAGGATTATTTAATCCTAAGTATAGGGGGAAACCACCGAGTTCTCCTCATTCTATTCATTCATCTCTGTATCTAGCCATTCCTTTTCACTTCCCTGTTACTAAGCACGAGTTATGTCTTCTTCATCGCTCTTGATCACTCTGAGGACATCGTTCGAGCTAAGTATAGGGGGTGTGTGTATATATTTCATATATACTTTAGCCATAACTCGTACTTTGTGTGAGTGTGTTAATAAATAAAATGGTTAAAAACCTTAAAAATCACAAAAAAATTAAAATTTTTTCCTGTAAATAATCATTCTTTTATTGCACATACATAGCTAGTGTACAAAAATTATTTTTGTAAAAATGTTTTCAAAAATCTTTTGTGTAAAGCTTGTGTGAATATCTTCTTATCAAAATTATGTATATAGTACAAAATTTTTCCAAAATGTTTTGAAAATCAAAAGTTTGCAAAAATCTTGTGTAAATGTTTGTAAATACTTTTGCAAAACTTGCACTTCATGCATTCATCCATTCATGATTTCAAAACATTTTTCAAAAAATTTGCACGATTGTAAATATGTGTAAATAGCATCTTTGTATATATGTATATAATTTTCCTGGATGATAGTTGACATTTAAACTAAGCCTGGAATTAAATTGGGAAATGGAGCTTGATTAAGATCTTAATCTACCTAATTCTAAGAGGAACCTTATAGGGCTTAGGGTTAAGGCTTTTCAGGTCCATAAGGACTTAATTCTTTGAGTCCACTAGGCTATGAGCATATGTCATCTTGATGAGCCTAAGTAGAACACTTAACAACACACGCATGACTCTTAGAGACAATGGCTTGACTTGCACCAGCACTTTACACATGGCTCTCCACGGATGAGGTGGTGAGGAGGCAGTTTCCTTTGGCTTGGGGTAGCATATGAGGGTAGTACTTCTAGGCGGAACCTCTCTTCTTCTTCTAGTGAAGGAAGTGCGTCTCAACTTGGTCTAGTGGTGATGAAGTCTAAAGACAGAAGCCGTGGGTTGCAATAAAGCTTCAAAAGAGGGATAGTTGATGAATACCCATTCATCACTCTCTATTCTTATATTTTAGCTACAAAAACCTTTGCAAATGCATGTATATTCATGTAAATACAAATAATTATCAAAACATGCATTGTATAAAGTTTAATAATTAGCATGTTTTTGTGCAAAATAAAAGAATAAAGATTAAAAAGAAAAAGAGGGAAATATTTAGAATAAATATTGAGCATCCTAACCCAAGGGAGGGCTCAACATGGGCCTGACCGCATAAAAGCCAAAGTAGAGGGAGATAGGGGCTCATGTGTGTAAATATTTATGTAAATAAATAAAAACTTTTTTCCTCACAAAAATAGCCCCAAATATGCTTGTAAATACTTGTACATATTTATAAGTATAAAAACAAAAGAAAAAGGGTAAAAATCAAAAAGAACAAAAACACCACTTTCATCATGTACATGAACCACTCTTATTTATTTAACCTTGTAAATAAATAAAATTAATTTCCAAAATTTTTGTAAATATTCGATGTTATATAATGTAAATAAATTAAATTAAAACAATTAAAACAAAAACAAAATAAAAATAATAAAATTAAAAATACAAAAACATATTGTAAATATACCATATATATAAACGTATATATGTATTTATTTTACCTATGTATATAAATAATTAAAATAAAATAAAAATACCTTTTTATTCCTTATTTTATAATGAAAATAAATAAAATATAAAATGGGAATAAAATTGTATAAAAATAACAAATTAAAAATCAAAATTAAAAACTCTATAGTGTACATATACTTATATAGTACATACTATGTATATACCTTATTTTTATTTCGAAAAAGTTATTAAAAATCACTAAAAAATGGAAAAAAAATAAAATAAAAGTATTTCATGTTTTAAGTTTTTATTAATTCCATCATTTTCTAGCTTAAAATAAATAAATAAAAATTTTGTACTTGGCGGGCTCTGATTGGTCCACGGGGGATTGTTGACCCCCGGTCAACTCTCCCCCCAGGACCACCAGAGCCGGGTTAGACCTGACCGACCCGTTTTCTCCATTTTCTACCCGCCTGACCCGATCGCCATTGACCTTTACCCCGGTCTCCGATTGATCACTGGATATCCTGGACCCTCGCCCGGGGTAGGTTTGGTGGATCTGAGTCCCGAGCATCTCGCCCGATCTCCTTTTCTCGGATCCCGCACCATATATATTGTCGTCTCCGGCGACCTAATTCTTTTATCTTTGGATCTTCCCCTCGGTTCCTGTGACCTCCTCCGGAGTCCCTGAGTGACAGCCGTGGTCTTGGGAGTTGCAGAGAGGCCCGGGAAGCCGGGAGCCACTGATCCGGTGGTCTTCAGCTGCCGTGCGCCGCCGCGAGCGCGCCGAGCCTCGGGGAGTCGACGGCCCCTTGCAGACAACGACCAGAAGCTCGCCGAGCTTCAGCCCAGTCGACTACATCCACCAGGTAGCTTCTTTAGGCCGTAGAGTAGCTTAGGTTTCGATTTTTCGATTTACAGTAGCTTAGCTCCGCCACCTCCGCCTGCCGTCTCCGACCATCCTTTCACCCATCCGACACTACCTCCACGTCCACCAGACCTCTCTCCACCTTCTCCGACCCTTCATTCCCCTGGCTTGCCCTGGAACAGGGTATCGTCTCTCACCCTCCGCCGCTCGCCGGAGAGCCTCCATAGCGCCTCCTTTTTCACATTCCGCCTGCTCTGACGGGTCGAGGCAGTTTGCCCTCGACCCAGCTTCTTTCCTGTGCAGGTATCTAGGCCAATCGACCTCATCTGGAGGTCGAGACTTCTGAGTACAGCAGCTCCAGATTCCTCCACGTCGTCGGAGCTCTCTGGAGCTCCTCGCTTCCATCGGAGCAGCACATCAGGTGCGGAGCTTCCAGGCGAAGCTTTCCCGCACCTCAGGAGCGTCAGACGAGGCCCACCGGACATGCAGAGGGCCGGCGAAGCTCGCCGGCCGCTAGTTCTTCCAGCAGCCTCGTCGACCGTCAGATCGTCCTCAGTGCCCCAGTTGCAATCTGATCGATCCATTTAGGCGCACCGTCACCGTCTGATCATCCCGAGGAAAGATCTTGACCATCCGCTCGGAGGAAGAGGCACCAGCACGCCTCGTCCGTCAGATCTGCCACGTGCCCTCTCCTCCTCCGTCGATACACCAAGGGCTTGGCCTCCAGAGCACCGTGACCGTCCGATCTCTACGTGGAGCGCCCTCGCCCGCTCGATCAGGCCGAACGTTCTCAGGGTTGCAGCGCCACCGTTCTCACCCGTTGGATCCGATACGTGGCGCTCATCCGGCCTCCGACATTTAATAAGGGGTATTTACACTTAGGCCTCTCTCCTTTATGAAATTAGTCTTTAGTCTTGTAAATACGTAGCACAGTTGTTTACTTTTTGTGAAATTTACACTGTGGACCCTGCACTTTATTTTCCTTGTATTTATGCCCCTGTGCGTTGTATGACACGTGCTTCGTCACGTGTTTCTCTGGTTTATTTGCAAGACATGCCCCTGTAGTTCTGGTTGTTAACAGTTGAATGAAACTTTTAGTTTATTTGCATTTATAACTCTGTGCGTGATATATTTCAACATGTGCGTAATATTTTGGGTATTTTGCGAATAGGGCCCTGGACTTTTGGTACCTGTTACCAATAAGTCCTTGGAACTTATTTTTCTTGCATTTGGGTCCCTGAGTGCCCCAGGCACGTGCGTGACGCGTGTTTTGCGGGGTTAATTGCACCAGACCCCCCAGACTTTTGGGTATTTGCACTTTGGTCCCTGTGCACTGTGCCCTCTCTTTATTTTTGAATAAAATAGCAAATTACCTCCAAATCCAACGAAAATTGGACACATGGCTCCTGCCATAGTGTAAAATTTTCAAGGATTTTTGAGGACATTTTTGTTTTCATTTGATATTTTTAAAAATTCAAAAACCTCTATTTTCTTCACTGTCTGACTTTAAAAATCACAAAAAAAATATTAAATTGTGTCCAAAAATTACAAAAAAATTGTCTACTGTCTATTTTGATGTGTTTGATTTTCAGCCAATTTTGGTTATTTTTCATTACTGAAAACCACTAAAAATTGAAAAACATTCAAAATCTTATAAAAATTCCAGTAAATCAACTAAAAATCCAAAAACAATAAAATAGGTGCCTAAATTTTCCTTATTTTCTTCTCTTCACAGGAAAATTACCTCCCAGCTAATTTGGGGCCTTTAGATATTTTATCTAGGCCCTTTTAGCTCGGCTGGGCAGTGCCTTTCATTTCAGTCATCCTTTGATTTTTAGAAAATCAAATAAACATCAGAAAATTCTCAAAAATTCACCAAAAACACTAAAAATTATAAAACACATAAAAATATTTTTGTCTGAATTTTTGGTTGATTTTTAGTGTATTTAATAAATTGTTGAAGTGTGTGTTTATTTGTTTTTCTTATTTTCTTAATTAACTAAAAAATCAAAAAAAGTATAAAATATTCAAAAACCACCAAAAACATTTCTTTTATTTTATTTTATCTCTTTTTGACTACTTCGTAGGCCGAGAGGCCAACCCGTGCTCCTTGAGTTCGACCCTGGTCGCTATACTAGGTTAAATAAATAGCAAGACCGCTATTTCGCATTTTGATTGATTTTTATCTATTTTAGTGGTCTATTCTTCTTGATCGAGCACATCTGAGTGATTGAGGTCGCAACGACCATTTTTGTACCTTTACCTTAGTCGCTCAGCTTGCTCGTCAGAATGGCGCCGTTGCCGGGGAGCACGGCTTAGTAGTCGATTTAATTCTCTCCGCGGTTTTCTTTTCGTGGCTTTTTGTATAGATTTTTGTAGATATATTTTCTGACATTTTCTTACAATAATCTGGTTTGACACTCTTGTGTTTGTTTTCTTGCGAGGGCTCGAGGACCGAGGCGGCTTCTTCGGAAGCCGACGCAACCGCGAGAGTCGGAGGCGGCTCTTTTCTTCACAGAGCCGCAGGAGAGCGCGAGGAGCAAGCAGGAGTGCAGGAGTCGCGGAATAGCCGCGGATTAGCATAGATTAGATTAGGATTTATTATTCGCACATTTGAAGTGATTGTAATAATACAGGTACATTTAGAGACACTTGAACTTTCGGGGTCTGTTTCGCCGAGCACCGGTGTGCTCGGGGGACCCCTTAGTTAGTTCGGTTTTTCGCGGTTTTTACGCGGTTTTTCTCTTACTGCCTTTTCCGGTTTCACGCGGATTTCCGAGCCCCTAGCCGTAGAATTTTCTGCTTGATTGTGACGTAATTCATAGGATCCAAACACCCTAATATAATTGCTTGTTCCTATAGTACGATAATTGGACCTATAATAAAAATAATAATAAAATAGTCGTTCCATCACCTCCGAGCCTACACGCCGCGAGCTCACCCCGTCAAGCGCTACTCCTGAACTCGACCTGTCGAGAAGAGGAGGGGTGGGTCTAGACCGGACTCTTTGGATTGGAGGCTGGTGGTCGGCTAGCCATTCTTTCGAGTAGCACTACTGTTTAGGGACTCGGTTTTGCGCCTGCACCATTTAGGTAGTTTATTTCCTGTCTTTCAATTCTGCGCGGATCATCTTGCATGTAGACTGCTGGAGTCAGGTACGCATTTCTATCTCTGCATGCATCATTGATTTCTCGCGCATCGGCTTTTTCATCTTCTCCCCCCTGTTTTGGACTAAATAACCAAGAGAACCGAAAAATTCGTTAGGCCTTTGTTTTTATTGAAAAATATTAAAAACAAAAACAATAAAATCGGGACTGCTAATCACACTTGACCTAAAAGACACTTCACTAAAAATCTGTCTTGGGGAGAGTAACCCCCTCCTTGTCTGGTTTGGATGAGCGAGAGAGTGATCCGAACATTAGGATAGAGCCTCCGATCTTTTCTTGACTGATTACCGACTTTCAGTACGGGACAGTCGGTTGAGAGAGATTTGGATACCTATTTACCTCACGTAATCGCTCTGATAGACTGGATGATCACCTAAAATAAAATTGATAAGATAATTGACCGATCCCTTCGGTCTTCAGCTTGGTGTGCGTAGGTGAATTTGGGGGTTTGCTTGTTCATCTTGTGTGATTGCCAGATCCCTTCGATCTTCCCCATCTTCTTCTCTATCTATCTGCTTTCCCACCCTCACCTCCCTTCAGTCTTCCTCTTCTCTTCTCCTTTTCCCCTGGATGATGGATCCTCCTCACTGTGAGCCGACTCTTGCGGCTTTTTCTTCGCTTTCTGACCATCACTCCAGTCCACCTTCTAGGGAGGTCGGATCTCTGACCAACCTCCCGCTCCCTCCCTCCATTTCATCTCACTACTCTGGGCATGCTGTGCGAGACGTCCGAGGATACCAGATAGATCAGATGCAAGACCCGGACGATGCTGTTGCTGAGTGGAGAGCGTACTCCGTTGGTGACCAGAGAGAGCAATGGAGATCAGCAGACATATCCTATTCCAGAAGGATGGAGGAACATATAGCACATGGAGCTCAGTCAGCTTCTACACTAGGTCCATTCATCTTGGATTTGGATTACATTCAGCGACTGCCGACATTTTCAGGAGAGGCGCACGAGGAGCCTTATCTTCACCTGTCCACTTTCGAGGAGTTTTGTAGAGCACAGAGATATTCAGACGTCACTGCAGAGGAACTGATGAGCAGCACCTTCCCCTTCATGCTTCACGACAGAGCCATGAGATGGCACCGACGTTTGGAAGGACATTCGAGACGTGGGGAGAGCTACGCCGAGAGTTTCTACAGAGATACTTTCCCCCACGTAGAGCAGATTTCATGCAGTCTTTGATCATGGACTTTTCAGTTGACCCCCAGGAGCCATTGCACGAGGCATGGCCGAGGTTTCTTGACCTCTTGAGGAGATTTCCAGACCATGGACTTCCACTGACAGATTTGATTGAGATCTCCATGCGGGGGATGACCGCAGAGCAGCTTGCACTGGTGATTACCACATGTGGCGGTTCACACCGCAGTTCCGACATTCACTTCTTGGATACCATCTCGAGGCTACTTTCATAGAGTTCTTCTTCACGAGATGCTTCGGTCGGGACAAAACATGAGGACGATGCAGTACCAGTGCGGTGTGTCACTTCACATGGTGAGTCAGCTTCTACACACCAGCCCGAGGATTTGGATGATGCAGCACCACTGACAGAGGAGAAGACTGTGATAGCAGAGGTTCGGACCCAGAGTCTACTTGAGTTCCCGTTGGCCTTCCAGTTGGAGTTCGAGTCAGCCCCAGAGTTCCCTATTGACGAGTCTTGGATATCAGATCTTCTGATACTCCAGGAGCTGGAGGAGCCCCAGCTTTTGCAGCCGTTGATTCAGACACTTCAGATTCCAGTCCCGGAGGAGTCAGTTTCCTTCCTGCAGAGACACTTCTTGGATGCAGACAGTCACCAGGACTCAGCTCAGCAGCCACATCTTGATGAGGGACACCACTTTGAGAGTACAGACACAGAGAGTCCCGTCTTCGAGCCTTTTGTCCTCCACTTTGTTGAGACAGATACACTTCCTGAGGACCAGCTGACAGCCAGCATAGCCGCAGAGCGAGGATAAGCCACAGACACTTTGCCAGCTCCCGCGATGTTGACTAGTACCTTCTCCTGCTTCCAGATTGCCGAGACCTACACTTTTGATGATGATGCAGCCTGGTGCACTGAGTGGATACTTGATAGCAGCGCAGATGCCGATCTAGATCCTGATCCTCTTCTTGTCACTTCTAATCTTGCATCTCTCCACGAGGGTTATCTGCGGGATGATGCCGCACTCGATGAGTACTCGGTTTCACCTGCTGAGTGTGTTTCCGATCTGGCGGAACACGGAACCGAGTCTTTAGATCATTCTGAGTCTGAGTCTTCTCAACTCGACGACCCTCGCGAGGACGAGCCCATTCTGGAGATATTCGATGATTTGCCTGAACTAATTCTATGTCATGCATCAGATATCAGTCTGCTTAGAGAGTCTCCTAATCTTGATTGTCCATACCTGTTTGAGACACTGATTGACGTGGAGGATTCTATTACTGATCCATCCTTCTCCACGTTTGATCTCTTCGGCTCTACACTCTCACTCCAGTCTGACCTAGAGCCGATGATTCCTTTTGTGCTACCGGATCCCGATCACTTATGCTCATATCATTGGCCGGTAGCAGACACCCGCCTGATTGCATACCTGGGTGTCTTACTTTACACTGCTGAGTTCGTCGTTGTTCTCACACCGAGACTGCGACGACAGTACGACATTCGACTTACCGATGCCGTCCTGAACCTTGATACTGCGTTGTCCTAGCCTTTGCGCCCAGCTAGGGGCGTAAAATCTAGCGCTTGTTGAGAGGCACCTCAACATTGTATTCTTTTGTATATACGTGTTTCATCTTATTTTGATCTTTCCTTCGTCCGTTCTTGTTTTCACCCCAGGTCTCGCTTAGGATTATCTTTGCTATACTTAGGATATCGCCCATCCTAAGTATAGGGGGGTGAAAACACCGGGTTATTCTTCGTTCTGTTTCATCACTTCTGTTGTGTTGCCTCACATTAAGTATAGGGGGAGTGATGTCCTCCTTCTTGTATATATTCGTTGATTTTCTTCGTGTCTTGCTACCCCTGTTTTGCTGCCTATACTTAGGGATATTTCACCCTAAGTATAGGGGGGATAGACCCTGTACATTCTCCACTCGGTTTTCCCTTAGTGTACAGCCTGCTGTACTTAGGATTATTTAATCCTAAGTATAGGGGGAAGACCCGAGACTCTCTTGACTTTTCTATTTCATTCATTCATCTTTGTATATAGCCTTTCTTTTCACTTCCCTATACATAGCACGAGTTATGTCTTCTTCATCGCTCTTGACTCTGAGGACATCGTTCGAGCTAAGTATAGGGGGTGTGTATATATTTCATATATACTTTAGCCATAACTCGTACTTTGTGTGAGTATGTTAATAAATAAAAATGGCTAAAAACCACAAAAATTAAAAATTTTCATGTTCATAAACTTCTTTTATTTGCACATAAATAGATAGTGTACAAATTATTCTTGTAAAAATGTTTTCAAAAATCTTTTGTGTAAAGTTTGTGTAAATATTTTCTTATCAAAACTATGTATATAGTACAAAATTTTTCCAAAATGTTTTGAAAATCAAAAGTTTGCAAAAATCTTGTGTAAATGTTTGTAAATACTTTTGCAAAACTTGCACTTCATGCATCCATCCATTCATGATTTCAAAACATTTTTCAAAAATTTTGCATGATTGTAAATATTTGTAAATAACATCTTTGTATATATATGTATATAGTTTTTTTCCTGGATGAAAGTTGACATTTAAACTAAGCCTGGAATTAAATTGAGAAATGGAGCTTGATTAAGATCTTAATCCACCTAATTCTAAGAGGAACCTTATAGGGCATAGGGTTAAGGCTTTTCAGGTCCATAAGGACTTAATTCTTTGAGTCCACTAGGCTATGAGCATATGTCATCTTGATGAGCCTAAGTAGAGCACTTAACAACACACGCATGACTCTTAGAGACAATGGCTTGACTTGCACCAGCACTTTACACATGGCTCTCCACGGATGAGGTGGTGAGGAGGCAATTTCCTTTGGCTTGGGGTAGCATATGAGGGTAGTACTTCTAGGTGGAACCTCTCTTCTTCTTCTAGTGAAGGAAGTGCGTCTCAACTTGGTCTAGTGGTGATGAAGGCTAAAGACAGAAGCCGTGGGTTGCAATAAAGCTTCAAAAGAGGGATAGTCTACTGGCTCAAGAGGAAAATCTCTTGTATATATGCTGCACCATGTAGATATGTTGTACAGAGGCACTTAAAAAAATGCAAAATGCAAAAAGAACTCCAAAAAAGTGGTGGGTCGGATTGAAAATTTAATAACCCCACCGGAGTATATATAGTCAAATAAAGCAAAAGCTTATGGTATCCATGTTACATCTCATGAAGCTTGCAGCGGGAGACTTAGCTACACTGGCTGAGCTTCCAAAAGTCTATACTTCTTCCCCCTCTTCTTGAGCTGGTTGCACTTGAACTTAGAAGGGAATACCCCGCTTCTCGAGGAAAGAGTTGCTAGACCGAGGCATTAGAGTTACCAGGTTGAGGGAGGTTGTTTCTTTGTTACTTCTGAGGTGGGGAGCTACATATCACTTACACTGCATGGAAAGATTCATAGTCATTAGAGTTTGTGTATGTAGACTTGTTCTGATCTGGTTTATTGAGGAGTCTTGTCCATAGATTGGTGGAACTTAGAGGCTGTTGAGTTTTAAGCTTATGTCTAAATAAGGTTCCGACACATTAATAATCCGAAGATCTGATCGAGCTCCATAATTCAATTTAATGAAGGAAAGTTTAATATTCAACATTGATCCATGTACATTCCCCTCTTTTTCTTTTTCTTTCTTTCTTTTCACTTCTTTTTCAAATAAGTGTTTGCTAAGGGACTAGCAAAAGTTAAGTATAGGGGGGTGATGAATACCCATTCATCACTCTTTATTCTTATATTTTAGCTACAAAAACCTTTGCAAATGCATGTATATTCATGTAAATACAAATAATTATCAAAAGCATGCATTGTATAAAGTTTAATAATTAGCATGTTTTTGTGCAAAAATAAAAGAATAAAGATTAAAAAGAAAAAGAGGGAAATATTTAGAATAAATATTGAGCATCCTAACCCAAGGGAGGGCTCAACATGGGCCTGACTGCATAAAAGCCAAAGTAGAGGGAGATAGGGGCTCATGTGTGTAAATATTTATGTAAATAAATAAAAATATTTTTCCTCACAAAAATAGCCCAAAATATGCTTGTAAATACTTGTACATATTTATAAGTATAAAAACAAAAGAAAAAGGGTAAAAATCAAAAAGAACAAAAACACAACTTTCATCATGTACATGAACCACTCTTATTTATTTAACCTTGTAAATAAATAAAATTATTTTCCAAAATTTTTGTAAATATTCGATGTTATATAATGTAAATAAATTAAATAAAAACAATTAAAACAAAAACAAAATAAAAATAATAAAATTAAAAATACAAAAACATATTGTAAATATACCATGTATATAAACGTATATATGTATTTATTTTACCTATGTATATAAATAATAAAAATAAAATAAAAATACCTTTTTATTCCTTATATTATAATGAAAATAAATAAAATATAAAATGGGAATAAAATTGTATAAAAATAACAAATTAAAAATCAAAATTAAAAACTCTATAGTGTACATATACTTATATACTACATACTATGTATATACCTTATTTTTATTTCGAAAAATTATTAAAAATCACTAAAAAATAGAAAAAAATAAAATAAAAATATTTCATGTTTTAAGTTTTTATTAATTCGATCATTTTCTAGCTTAAAATAAATAAATAAAAATTTTGTGCTTGGCGGGCTCTGATTGGTCCACGGGGGATTGTTGACCCCCGGTCAGCTCTCCCCCCAGGACCACCAGAGCCGGGTTAGACCTGACCGACCCGTTTTCTCCATTTTCTACCCGCTTGACCCGATCGCCATTGACCTTAACCCCGGTCTCCGATTGATCACTGGATATCCTGGACCCTCGCCCTGGGTAGGTTTGGTGGATCCGAGTCCCGAGCATCTCGCCCGATCTCCTTCTTCTCGGATCCCTCACCATATATATTGTCGTCTCCGGCGACCTAATTCTTTTATCTTTGGATCTTCCCCTCGGTGCATGTGACCTCCTCCGGAGTCCCTGAGTGACAGCCGTGGTCTTGGGAGTTGTAGAGAGGCCCGGGAAGCCGGGAGCCACTGATCCGGTGGTCTTCAGCCGCCGTGCGCCGCCGTGAGCGCGCCGAGCCTCGAGGAGTCGACGGCCCCTTGCAGGCAACGACCAGAAGCTCGCCGAGCTTCAGCCCAGTCGACTACATCCACCAGGTAGCTTCTTTAGGCCGTAGAGTAGCTTAGGTTTCGATTTTTCGATTTCCAGTAGCTTAGCTCCGCCACCTCCGCCTGCCGTCTCCGACCATCCTTTCACCCATCCGACACTACCTCCACGTCCACCAGACCTCTCTCCACCTTCTCCGACCCTTCATTCCCCCTGGCTCGCCCCGGAGCAGGGTATCGGCTCTCACCCTCCGCCGCTCGCCGGAGATCCTCCATAGCGCCTCCTCTTTCACATTCCGCCCGCTCTGACGGGTCGAGGCAGTTTGCCCTCGACCCAGCTTCTTTCCTGTGTAGGTATCTAGGCCAATCGACCTCATCTGGAGGTCGAGACTTCTGAGCACAGCAGCTCCAGGTTCCTCCACGTCGCCGGAGCTCTCTGGAGCTCCTCGCTTCCATCGGAGCAGCACATCAGGTGCGGAGCTTCCAGGCGAAGCTTTCCCGCACCTCAGGAGCGTCAGACGAGGCCCACCGGACACGCAGAGGGCCGGCGAAGCTCGCCGGCCGCTAGTTCTTCCAGCAGCCTCGTCGACCGTCAGATCGTCCTCAGCGCCCCAGTTGCAATCTGATCCATCCATTTAGGCGCACCGTCACCGTCTGATCATCCCGAGGAAAGATCTTGACCATCCGCTCGGAGGAAGAGGCACCAGCATGCCTCGTCCGTCAGATCTGCCACGTTCCCTCTCCTCCTCCGTCGATACACCAAGGGCTTGGCCTCCAGAGCACCGTGACCGTCCGATCTCCACGTGGAGCGCCCTCGCCCGCTCGATCAGGCCGAACGTTCTCAAGGTTGCAGCGCCACCGTTCTCACCCGTTGGATCCGATACGTGGCACACATCCGGCCTCCGACATTTAATAAGGGGTATTTACACTTAGGCCCCTCTCCTTTATGCAATTAGTCTTTAGTCCTGTAAATACGTAGCACAGTTGTTTACTTTTTGTGAAATTTACACTGTGGACCCTGCACTTTATTTTCCTTGCATTTATGCCCCTGTGCGTTGTATGACACGTGCTTCGTCACGTGTTTCTCTGCTTTATTTGCAAGACATGCCCCTGTAGTTCTGGTTGTTAACAGTTGAATGAAACTTTTAGTTTATTTGCATTTATACCCCTGTGCGTGATATATTTCAACAAGTGCGTAATATTTTGGGTATTTTGCGAATAGGGCCCTGGACTTTTGGTACCTGTTACCAATAAGTCCTTGGAACTTATTTTTCTTGCATTTGGGTCCCTGAGTGCCCCAGGCACGCGCGTGACGCATGTTTTGCTGGGTTAATTGCACCAGACCCCCCATACTTTTGGGTATTTGCACTTTGGTCCCTGTGCACTGTGCCCTCTCTTTATTTTTGAATAAAATAGCAAATTACCTCCAAATCCAACGAAAATTGGACACGTGGCTCCTGCCATAGTGTAAAATTTTCAAGGATTTTTGAGGACATTTTTGTTTTCATTTGATATTTTTAAAAATTCAAAAACCTCTATTTTCTTCAGTATCTAACTTTAAAAATCATAAAAAAATATTAAATAGTGTTCAAAAATTACAAAAAAATTGTCTACTGTCTATTTTGATGTGTTTGATTTTCAGCCAATTTTGGCTATTTTTCATTACTGAAAACCACTAAAAATTGAAAAACATTCAAAATCTTATAAAAATTCCAGTAAATCAACTAAAAATCCAAAAACAATAAAATAGGTGCCTAAATTTTCCTTATTTTCTTCTCTTCACAGGAAAATTACCTCCCAGCTAATTTGGGGCCTTTAGATATTTTATCTAGGCCCTTTTAGCTCGGCTGGACAGTGCCTTTCATTTCAGTCATCTTTTGATTTTTAGAAAATCAAATAAACATCAGAAAATTCTCAAAAAATCACCAAAAACACTAAAAATTATAAAACACATAAAAATATTTTTGTCTGAATTTTTGGTTGATTTTTAGTGTATTTAATAAATTGTTGAAGTGTGTGTTTATTTGTTTTTCTTATTTTCTTAATTAACTAAAAAATCCAAAAAAGTATAAAATATTCAAAAACCACCAAAAACATTTCTTTTATTTTATCTCTTTTTGACTACTTCGTAGGCCGAGAGGCCAACCCGTGCTCCTTGAGTTCGACCCTGGTCGCTATACCAGGTTAAATAAATAGCAAGACCGCTATTTCGCATTTTGATTGATTTTTATCTATTTTAGTGGTCTATTCTTCTTGATCGAGCACATCTGAGTGATTGAGGTCGCAACGACCATTTTTGTACCTTTACCCTAGTCGCTCAGCTTGCTCGTTAATAGTCTACTGGCTCAAGAGGAAAATTTCTTGTATATATGCTGCACCATGTAGATATGTTGTACAGAGGCACTTGAAAAAAAAATGCAAAAAGAACTCCAAAAAAGTGGTGGGTCGGATTGAAAATTTAATAACCCCACCGGAGTATATATAGTCAAATAAAGCAAAAGCTTATGGTATCCATGTTACATCTCATGAAGCTTGCAGTGGGAGACTTAGCTACACTGGCTGAGCTCCCAAAAGTCTATATTTCTTATTCCCCCTCTTCTTGAGCCGGTTGCACTTGAACTTAGAAGGGAATACCCCGCTTCTCGAGGAAAGAGTTGCTAGACCGAGGCATTAGAGTTACCAGGTTAGGGGAGGTTTTTTTTGTTACTTCTGAGGTGGGGATCTACATATCACTTACACAGCATGGAAAGATTCATGGTCATTAGAGTTTTTGTATGTAGACTTGTTCTGATCTGGTTTATTGAGGAGTCTTGTCCATAGATTGGTGGAACTTAGAGACTGTTGAGTTTTAAGCTTAAGTTCAAATAAGGTTCCGACACATTAATAATCCAAAGATCTGATCGAGCTCCATAATTCAATTTAATGAAGGAAAGTTTAATATTCAACCTTGATCCATGTACATTCTCCTATTTTTCTTTTTCTTTTTCTTTCTTTCTTTTTCCCTTCTTTTTCAAATAAGTGTTTGCTAAGGGACTAGCAAAAGTTAAGTATAGGGGGGTGATGAATACCCATTCATCACTCTTTATTCTTATATTTTAGCTACAAAAACCTTTGCAAATACATGTATATTCATGTAAATACAAATAATTATCAAAAGCATGCATTGTATAAAGTTTAATAATTAGCATGTTTTTGTACAAAAATAAAAGAATAAAGAGTAAAAAGAAAAAGAGGGAAATATTTAGAATAAATATTGAGCAACCTAACCCAAGGGAGGGCTCAGCATGGGCCTGACTGCATAAAAGCCAAAGTAGATGGAGATAGGGACTCATGTGTGTAAATATATTTGTAAATATAATAAAATATTTTCCTCCAAAAGGGACTAAAATGGGCTTGTAAATACTTGTATATATTTATAAATATAAAAATCAAAATAAAAATGGAAAAATAAAAAGAAAACAAAAACCTTCACCATGTAGATATTTATCATATACATAGCCACTCCTATATTTATTTTACCTTACAAATAAATAAAATTAAATTCCATAAAATTTGTAAATATTCTATATTTTATGGTGTAAATAAATAAATTAAAAACCACTAAAACAAAAACAAAATAAAAATAACAAACTTAAAAACCCAAAATACTTTGTACATATACCATGTAGATACATGTACATATATATTTATTTCATCCTTGTATATAAATAATAAAAATAAAATAAAAATACCCTTTTATTCCTAATTTTATATTATAAATAAATAAAATATAAAATGGGAATAAAAATGCACAAAAATAACAAATTAAAAATCAAAAATTAAAAACATATTGTACAAATACCTATGTATAGCTATACTATGTAAATACCCTATTTTTATTTTGAAAAATTAATTAAAAATCACCAAAAAATAGAAAAAATTAAAACAAAAATATTTCATGTTTTAAGTTTTTAATAATTCAGCCATCTTCTATTTTAAAATGAATTTCCAAATCTTTTCCACGTGGCTGCACCTGATTGGTCCACGAGGAATGTTGACCTCCGGTCAACTTCCCCCCTGGATCACCTTTTCCAGCGGATCTCGCGCCCGACTCGACTTCTCACAATTTTTGCGCCTCGATCCGACACCTGAATACCTAAACCTCGGGTCCTACTTCTTCTCCTCACATCCGACACCCTCGCCAGGGTATCCGCCTCAAGATCCGCGCTTCACGCAGCCCTACCCGACCAACCCTAGTCGGACTCCTGGCAGTATAAGGCCTGCGCTCCGCCACCTCATTCAGCATCTTTGGCTCCTCCACTCTCCACCCAAGGACCTCCATCGCATCGGCGAGAGTGACAGCTCGCTCCCCGTGGTGTTGCAGCGAGGAGGGAGTGCGAGACCTCTGATCCGGCGAGCAAGCGTCGCCGTGCTCCGCCCACAGCAGGAGCTCGAGCCTCGGGCCCCGACGACCCGCGAGGCTACGACCCAGAGCATCGCCAGCTCACCCACAGTCGATCCCTACGCCCAGGTAGCCTTAGCTCCCTGTCTGTTTCTTTAATATTCGATTTCGCCCAATTCGTCGCTCCACCGACCACCTTCGATTCCGGTCACGTCCCCCATCCATTCGACCATCGGGCTGAACCATAGCCTCCGCCTTCCTCCCGCGCACCTTCTCCGCACTTCCATTCAACCCAGCTTGCACAGGAGCTGGGGTTTGAGTTCCTCCGTCCATCCCCTCGCCGGAGCTCGCCTGCACCGACTCCCCGACCACTTTCACCACGCCTAATGGGGTCGAGGTAGTTTGCCCTCGACCAGCGATCTTTCTGGAGCACTTTGCAGGTTCATCCAAGCCCATCTGAGGGCTTGGACCATTCGGTTCAGTAGCTCCTCCTCCGCCGACCTCGCCGGAGCTCTCCAGGGCTCGGTTGGGTCATCGGAGGCCACCACTCGACGCGGAAGCCTCCCACGCACCTTCTCCGATCTTCAGCGAGCTTCCAGGAGGACACCATCGCCGCCACGAGCCCGGCGAAGTTCGCCGGCGCCCAGTTCGTCCAGCATCCTCCTCAGCCGTCCAATCGCCCCCGCGCTCCAGACTTGATGGTACCCGTCCATTTGAGGAGTGTCCCTGACCGCCAGATTCTACGGGGGTTGATCTCCACCGTTGATTCAGCGAGGCTTAGTCGCGACGCGTCTTCACCGTCAGATCCAGCACGTGGCGAAGCCCCGACCGTCCGATCCACCCGAGGACTTCCTTCGTTGGGCGCCACCCGCATCTCAACCGTCCATCTACCACGTGGCGCCCATCCGTCGTCTCCAGTAATAAAGGGTAATTTACCCTTAGGCCCTGCCCTTTTATTTTATTTAGCATTTAGTCCTGTAAATAAGTTAGATAGTTGTTTTATTTTTGGTATAATTGCACTGAGGACCCTGCGCTTTATTTTATTTACTTATATACCCCTGTGTATGGTGTAGCACGTGCATCGACACGTGCTTTGTTGGGTATTTTGCACTATTAGCCCTATAGTTCTGGTTTGTTCTGAAATGAATGAAAACTTTTGGATAATTGCTTTTATACCCTTGTGCGTGAATTAATTGAGCATGTGCGTGTATTAGTGGGTAAATTACAAACAAGTCCCCAGACTTTTGGTACCTATTCCCAAATAGTCTTAGGACTTAGTTTTCCTTACATTTAGGTCCCTGAGTGCCTCAGGCACGCGCGACGCACGTGTTTTCCTGGGTATTTTGCACCGGAACCCCCAGAGCTTTGGGTATTTGCACTCAGGTCCCTGTGCACAGTACCTAACTTTTATGTTTGAATAAAATAGCAAATCAACTCCGAATTCAATGAAAATTGGACACATGGCTCCTGCCATGTTGTAAAATTTTCTGGAATTTTTGGAGACATTTTTGTTCTCATTTACTATTTTTAAAAATTCAAAAACATCCATTTTCATTACTATTTAACTTTAAAAATCACAAAAAAATATTAAACCCTATCTAAAAATTACAAAAAAATTAGCTACTGTTTGTTTTGGCTTGCTTGATTCTCTAGCCAATTTTGGCTATTTTTCATTATATAAAACTTAAAAAAATTGCAAAACACTAAAAATCTCATAAAAATTCTAATAATTAATCTAAAAACCCAAAAATAATAATTAAGGTGCCTAAATTTTCCTTGTTTCTTTCTCTATACAGGAAAATTACTCCAGTCTTATTAGGGATTTTTAGATATTTTATCTAAGTCCCTTAAGCTTGGCTGGACAGTACCTCCTTTTTCTGTCATTGTTTCATTTTTAGAAAATCATATAAAAATCAGAAAAATCCCAAAAATTCACTAAAAATAGTAAAAATCATAAAATACACAAAAACATTTTTACTGGAATTTTTACTTGATTTTTGATACATTAAATAATTGCTTGAACTTGGTTGTTTCCTTTGCTTTTTTATTCTCCTTATTAATTAAAAATCCAAAAAATTTTTAAAAACACTTAAAAATCCACCAAAAATAGTTTCTCTTTATTTTTGACTCTTTTTGACTACTTCGTAGGCCGCAAGGCCATCACGTGCTCCCTGAGTCCGACCCTGGTCGCTATACCAGGCTAATCTAATAGCCAGGGCCACTATTTGATTTTCATTGATTTTCGATCTCTGTTTGGAGGTCTATTCCTTATTTTTCTTGATTGACTGAATTATTTCTCTCGATCCGGGTCGCAACGCCCCTTGAGTGATTTTATATTTTATCCTGGATTGATTGAGCGGATTCTTCGGTCATCAGTGTCCGGTCGATGACCGTCTGCTGCTTTCATCTTCCTTCTTTATTTGAAGCCGATCGATGATCACAAATTCGAAGTGGTGTTATTTTCATTCTTCCTGTGGTTTATTTCCTCTTCTCGCTGTTGTCGGCTACCTTCTGCACTCATCCCCGTGACGAAAGCTAGATATGTATTTTTGTTTACATTTTTTATGTCCCTCCCATTCTGTTGGGACAATCTTTTTTTCCTATTTACTTATCTTCTTTTCATTTGATGTTTTCTCCATGTAATTTTTTCGTCGCATCTGTATCCCTCTGTTTCCTATTTCCCGTGCATGAGATTTTGCAGTTGTTGTTTTGCTTTTCCATTGTCGCCATCTGTGTTCTGCGATCATGTTTGTCGGCAAGCCAAACTCTAAATAGGTATTTTCTATTTTCTGCAGGTGTTTGCTCGATGACCGCCTGTTTTGTTAATTTACGTTCAATAAATGCATCTAACCGAACTATTTCTGAAGTTAATTAGTGTATTAAATGAAATTTATTTCATTGTAATTTCTGGAGACTTATCACTCTTTTAGTAAGCATGCATGTTATGTTGCTAGGCTTAAATAACGTTGATAGATATGGTAACAAAAAGTTCCTATAAACAAAGCAATATGTGCAACGCGTCTAAAAATTTTGCTGAAATATTTTATTTTTCATGTTATTTAGCGCCATTGTCCAAGATTTCTTTCAGGTACCATTTATATGGAATTGTGTGCCATCTGTACAGATGCTAATATTTCTTATTTCATTTACACATATTCCTTGGTGACAAGAATATTTCACACATCCCTATTTTCCTGTCGATTGTTTCATTTCTGTTTGTAGTATATGCATGTAGTACCCACTTTTCATTGGATTATTGGCATGTATGTTCATTTGTGTGAAGAAGAAATTATTTTGTCTGTGTAAATCTTTTACTTGCTGATATTAGTTTTACTGTAAAACTATGTTTATTATTATTTCTCTGTATTTTTTACATGTATGTATATTCTTTATAGAGAATAGTATAATGATGTCATGTACTTCTTTCTCACTATATTATTATTGCAATGCATGTATTTTTGTTTTAAGAAGAAAATATTTGTTGCAAAATCATCTGAGTTTCTTATATTGGTCTTCTTGGATTTAAAACAGAGCAATACTTGGTGGAAAACCAATATACTTAAGAGGTGAGAAGTTTTGTTTTGGCTTCCTAAAAGGTATGCTTTTTACTTTATCTGACTTCAATTACTTCCATATTCTCGTATTAATGGAAATAGTAAAAATACCCACCCCCCTTCTTCTGAAATAAACTTGCTTCTAAATCTTCTGATTTCTTTATACATGTTCTTCTTAAATTATCAGCATATCAATACTTGGGGAGAAGACAAGTCTACCTAGAGGTAATAAGATTTATTTCTCTTGACTAATTCCTTTGCTTCCACAATAAATGAGAAAAGTTTCTCCCCGTACAATTGAATTGTATTTATGTTGATTACATTGCATAAGTTTTAAATTACTTCTTAATCCTTATTGTCGTATCTTTATTTCAAAAATATAAATTAAATAGAATTTTCCCTATATGGCATGTTGTAGAAAAGACAGTGCATTTATACTCATTCCGATTAAAGTTGGTAATGATTTTGGAATATTATTCTTTACATGTAAGGTTTAAAGATTAGGCAAACATTTTGAATACTACTTTCCTTAATATCCAACTGATACTACTATAAACAAAGCTATACTAATTACCCTTAATATCAATTGTCTCTATGACAAATAAAGATAACTGTAAAGAAATTATCTCGCTTGATTTTCGTTGTTGTATATTTATTTGAACATTATAAACTAAATTTTATTTTCGTCATATAACATGTTCTAAAAAAGAACATTATGTTTATCTTCCCGTAGTTGAATAATTGCTACTACAGGTGATGATAGGAAATGAAACAAACATAATGAATAAAATTTATCTCGATTTAATTTTCGTCTATATTTATTCAAACAATATAAAATAAATCTTATTTTTCACATAAGATATGTTCTCAAGAGGAATATTATGTTTATCTTCCCGTTGGATTAAAACTTATTATTAACTACGAGTATATTATCATTTATAGGCGATGATGGAAAATGAAGCAAACATAATGAGTACTAATGTTTGTAAAAATTCAGATGATTTTAAGAGAAAGAGAGCTATCCGTAAAGAAATTATGTACAAGTAAAAGACGAAAACAAGCTACTTCACATAATGTTTCATGTACTATGAACATTAATCAGGCTTTTAGTAGAACAGAAGATACATATATAACTACAAATGGCAAATGAGTATGTACAAGCTGGAAAAGAAGTATTTAAGACAAATAGATGTCGTGGAATGGATATAATATATATGAAGAAAAAGAGAAAATCTTATGCGAATTTTGCTGACAGAACACATGAATTACAATATGGTTCTTCTAGCTCAAATGTAGTTCGTTGTGTTAGAGAATTACCCACTGAATGTTTGCTTATAGAAAACGAAACATTTAGCCATCTACATGAACTACTTGAAGGTTAGTGTTAAACTAAAGTTGCAATTACTTTGTATAGTTTTCTACTTACATATAACTTAGACTATGTATACTTTTTTGTATGCACTACTAGATATGTGGTATCCAAGTTTTGATTGCGAATATGTGGAGCAATATTTTGGTTAGACGAATGTTTGCAGAAATCTAAAACAAAAGATAAACCTATATTTCCTTTGTGTTGTAATAAAGGAAAAATTGTTTTAAAACCATTGCTTCCTACGCCATCTTATCTTGAGATGTTACTTAATCGGGAGAAAGGAAGGACAACGAAAAATTTTATTGAAAAAATCAGAATTTACAATTCTATATGTGCCTTTACTTCTATTGGTGGAGATTGATTATCATATTAATGACCGGCCTGGCCCTTACATATTTCGTGTCTGGACAAAATTACCATCGTATAGGATCTTTATTACCCAACCCATGAGAAATTCCTAGATTTGCACAATTGTATATTTATGATACTTACAATGAAATTTCAAAAAGAATCAGGGCGTTAAGTAGAAATGGTGAAGTTGATGATTTAGATCACCTTATTGTTGAAGGATTAAAGAAAATGTTAGATGAAATAAATAAAATTGTAAAATATTTCGATTTACAAAAGATCGTTTACATGATGTAGGAAATGAAATGTTACATTTGCATTTAAATGTAGATAGAGTCGAAAGTAAATTCACAATACAGTATTCCAATGGCATCAGAAATTGTTGGATTAGTGGTTGGTGATTTCGGATAATTCTGGGAGAAATCGAATATTATAATTGAACACAGGACTGGAAATTTAAAAAGAAATAGCGAATTACACCCGTCTTTTATGGCAATGCAATATCCATTGCTCTTTCCATACGGTGAAGATGGATTTTTTATTGGTATGAAGCATGTGGTTGGTGGTTTCCAAAGGAATAGTATGAGGGAACAAGTAACTATGAGAGAATTTTATTGTTATCGATTACAACAAAGAAATAGTGATGGCAGAACACTTATTAGAGGCGGTTGTTTGTTACAACAATACATAGTAGATGCTTATTGTTGTATCGAGGAAGAT